>JAUTDP010000013.1:1200000-1800000 GCA_033439795.1 Sordaria brevicollis | reverse complement strand
CGGATCAACGACACTCCTCGTTCACTTTCTCTTCGTTGCAGAATTTACAAGCAAATCTCTAGCCATCAACTATCATTCATTTCTTGTTTATGTTGCTTCCTTCCTTCTGAGGCTATGGCGTTGTTTCAGCCTGCTAGCACACTACCTGTATGCTGCAGTTGGTTCCTGATTTTGCCGTCGCTCATTTCATTTCCTTCACCTCGCACTTAATTCACCCCGGATCTCGGAATTCGGAGCGCTACTAGCACCATTTCGTCGCCTATCCCGCCTGATCTTCTGCATTTGACATGGGGAATTGTCAATTGATCATCTCGACAAAGCGCTTGATTAACATCTGCCTAGCTATAGCCTCACCCTATACCTCGTCGTCGGCGTCTCCCTCGCTTTGACCCTCGCTTTGACCCTCGGAGGTTCAAATCTTGATGCCTCGGGCTTCCTTCATCTTCTTTGTTGCTGAGTTGATGCAAAATGACAACGGTCCGAGGCAATCAGGCAACCTGGTCGCAAACTCAACGGCCGGCCGAAACAACACCAACTTAGATCCCACGTGGAAAACTGGCGCCAGGAATGCTGATGAGTAAATCACCACATCGACACCGTTGTTGTGCGAGATGAGCACCGGCGAGGGTGTGTGTGGCGTTTCACGGCACGGCTACTGTGGTGTATGCGCGGTTGCTGATTGTTTCGTTTCAAGGATAGGTAAGGGTAGAAAAAACAAATCTGACATCTAACGACAAAAGAAATCGAACAGTCTTACAGAAATCTTCCATTCCAACGTTCCCAAATCTCGAACTCAGCCGACACACTTCCCACTGGTCATCGGGCCGCTTCAACGTCCTCACTGACATCATCATTCTTCCCCTTCTCCTTTGAGCTGCTGCTCTGCTTATCAGTAGCTGCTCCCTTTCCATTCCCGTCATCCTCCCCTTCCACCTCCCAGAACTTGGCCTCCTTATCCCTCCCCTTGATCAGCCCTACCAGGTCAAACGGATCCAACAGCGTTACCAAAAACGGTCTCGAGTCCTTGTATCCCGGTCCCGTGACCTCGGTCTTGCCGTCCCTCGCCGACAGATACGTCTTTGTGCTCTTGGGCAGATACTTCCGCGGATGCCTAATGTTCATCAGCACCTGGTTGATGAGCATCAGGCTGGCCTCGAACACGTAAAAGAACCACTCGTAGCGGATGATGGGGCTGAACGACATCGGGTCGACAGACCTGTCACTGTAGTGAAGGTCCGCCACGCTCCAGTACTCGACCACGCGGAAGATGGTCCGGATCGTTAGAAGTACGGTGGACGCATAGAGTGTGTAGAGGACGTTCTCGAGCTTGGCGCTTCTGATGCCGCCGCGACGGCATCGTCGGTGGAATACCCCGGCCAGCAAAAGGAACAGGGCGATGACGACGATCTGGATCATGAGAGCCGCTTTGATGAGGTTTCGGCCAATGTCTTGTTTCGAGCGCGGGAGGGACTGGTTGGCGCTCAGCGCGGCACCGTTGCCGTTGAGTGCCTCGACGACGACGGAGATGAAGGCGAAGGTGGTGATGACGCGGCCGGGATGGATTGGTGAGTGGTACGGGGCATAGTAAAGGATCCTTCCGAGGATGTTGTAGTTGGCTAGCTCGGCGACGGGTCTGGATGAATGTCGTCGGGTTAGTAATATGCCCCAGCCTCGACGGCTCTCGTGTTTTTGGAGTTGTGGGTTACTCACGGTGCTGCGTATACCAGGCAGGTGGTTACAATGAACTTGACCAGATCGCCATAGTCAAAGGCGCCCAGCTCTCTGACAATGAACCCGGCAGTGAACAGGATAGCGCACCATACATAGAAAGTGGTCAACCTCCAGCTCTTGTAATGACTAGCACAGCCAAAGTCAGCCACTTTGTTCTCTTCAATCTATTGCACATCAGGAACACGTACCAGCACTGATAGATATGCCAGATGCCAGATGCCCCAAAGGCAACGGCAAAGAACACCGGGGCGCCCTTGTTAGGGGCATAGAAGTAGATGCTGCCGTCGACTATGGGGTGAAATCCGGTCAGCTTTACTCTAGTAAAGGAAAACCAGACAGAAGATGGGAACCATACCGTATTTCCCGTCCGACATGACGAAGAGGTGAATTTCTCGGCAAAGTTCGAATGTGATAGCAAGTACTCTCTCGAATGCTCAAAGGAATGAAGGCAAACACACATCCATATCAACGAGCAAATGTATGCGAAGCACTTGGCAGCCTTTTTATGTTGTTGTAAAGTTTAAAACTTTCAATCGACGCATACTTCAATTCATCCATCACATTCACCCCTTTCTCCTGGTCGCTTTCGTCGCTTTCCGCCGCGACGCCCACCATTTTCTTTTTCAGCCATCAGTACAGCCTTACCGCGCATTTGACGTGGACATTTCTTTCAAGCTTAGTTGGACGAATGAGCGTGCTCATTTTGGTAGGCGTGGGTGAAACTTCGCTCCGTATTACTGTGGCTGTACACACAACTTTAAGCGATAACCCGGTGACCATATAAGACCGCCAGGGCTTGGGCTTACTTACATAAGGGTGACGCCCATTCAGGGTCGAAATTCGTAGTTTGTCCAATCCTAGCTGATGACATTTAAGACTGTCCAATCCTAGCTGATGACATTTAAGACTGTTGGTTTGCGAATGAAGTTCATGATGTTTAGTGAGTTCAATCAATCGATTGGGTATAGTCAAGTTAGAGTGTTATTAAAACGCCCATCCGCACGTTGAGGAGCATGTGGTCCCCCCCCCCCCTCTTCCATCCCAATATTAAATAAGGGGGACCTATACGACGAGACGGTAGGAGCGGCGTTTCTATCTATAACGGTTCGGACGGCAGATTAATTACGGAATCCTCAAACCTATATCCTACCGAATCGGGAAATATCTAAATTCAACTAAACTCAAAAGTTCAAAAAATCGCAATTAATATAATATTCAATCAATCCTAACCTAATTAAAAACAATCGCGTTCTAATATAATTTTATATATATATAAAAATAATTACTACGTATTTACTTATATTTTCCGTTTTTCGATGCACTTAATTTTCGTAGCGATATAGCGTTATAAAATTCGATTAATATACAACCCGGTATACGGGTTTCTATAAATATTTACCTACGACCGTAATTACATACTTACAAAGGTATAACGTTGCCAGCAAATTTAATACTACCGGTAATTCCCTTTACCGCTAAATCTCCCTCCCAGCAATTTTCGTACCGCTAAACCTCCTTCCCAATAAATCTCCTACCTTATATTATTACCCTACGTTATTTTATTACCTTTTACTTTATTACCTTCAACTAATATTATTACTTTTATTATTATTTTTAATTAATATTACTACTTTTATTACTACTTTTATTAAATAACGTTGCGTAATATTAATAATTATTTAAATATTATTATATTTATCGATTTTAATACTTTAAATAATTGCGTACGTTATTTACAGGGCTCTATTTAATTAGGTAATTAGGCGGTACCCAACCGACTAACCGCGGCGCAATTAATACCTTCCCCCGGCGGTAATTATTACCCGCGATTAATACCTTCCCCCGGGCGGTAATTACTACCCGTAATTAATACTTTCTACCCTATAATATTAATTAAGAAATCGTAATATTATTTACCCGCGACCGCTACCCGCGACCGCGACTATTACTCTAAATCGACCCTACTACCTTTTATTTAAACGATTATTTACTATTACCGCTTATTATTTCGACCGTTATTTATTAATAAATAAAAAAATTACGACGGTAATAAATACGAACGAGTATAAATCTTACCATTTAGTAACGCGCCTATTAAATACCTATCAGCACCTTTTTAAAAAGGTATAAAAATTTCCCCCCCGCCTTTTTCAATTCCTAAATTCTCCCCTCTTTATTATATAATTATTTCCCAATTTTTTTTTAGAAAGGTTATCCTCCGACTTTTTTTAGAAGAAGGTTAATCTTCCCTATCCCCTCCTTTTTCTTCCCCTTTATATTACAATTAATTTTCTTTTATTATTATTTTAAATTTCAATTATAATTTATTCCCATAAATTTTAATAATTAAATTATTTTCCAACTTTTTTTAAAACTTTAATTTTAGAATCGTTCATTATTACCCTATAATAGGATAAAATCGGCGCCCGGCCGTTCTACGCAAAATTGCCTAATTAATAATTAATTTACCCCTCTCCCCTTTATTCTTCCCCCATTAATTTTTAACCCTACAATTATAATTATCCTACCAATATAATCCTTCTACTAAAAAGAATCTTCCGCTTCTTTTAATTCGTCCTAAATATTATTAATAACTTCGATATTTAATACTTAGAGGCTACAAAATATTTACTAAAGAATTAAAATTTCCAAACTTTAATTAAAAATTAGAAAAGCCCTTTCCTCTCTCTAAACTAGAATCCACTTTTTAGTAATTAAAAACGATATTAAAGTAATTATTAATTATCTCCTAATTTCTTTCACCTTTATTTTCTCGATTAATACGATAATTTCGTTATAAAGAATTATTCGCCATCGTTCTTCAATAGGAGGGTATTAATACCCGGCCTTTTTACGCCAAATTACCAAATTAAATTAAAAATATAATTAATTTTCCCATTTCCCCTCCCTTCTTCCCCTATTAATTTCTTTTTTATAATAACTACTCTTAACCCTATAATTTATTAAACCGACCCTCAAATACCCCGGCCGATACCTAACCGTAGAAAATAATATTATAATTATTTCCCGACTTCTTTTAAAACTTTACTATATTAAATCAGCGTTTTATTTATTATAGCGTTCTTCTTTAAAATTAAATAACCGTTATTATTACCGGACTAAGTGAAGGAGAAAATATTAGCGGTTAAATAAAATAAAATTATTATCGATCGGGGTCTATCTTTTTATTTATTTTTCAATTTCAATTATTCAATTATATAATATAAAAGAATTAATAAAAAAATACAAAATATATAAAAAAATTAAACCAATATAAGACTTCGTTAATAAAAAGAATTTTAACGCTTATATTACTATTTATAATACTTACCGTTAGAGAATTATAAATTTATATTTATATTATCCTTTTTTCATTATTATTCCTTTCTAATTATTCAATTAATTAATTAATATTATTTATATAACGGTAAATCCTTAAAAATATATAAATCCTATTAATAAAATCCTAAAATACTGTATTAATTTACTACCCGCGGGTAAATAAAATGCTTATAAAAGTAAATTATTATTATAACCCGAACCGAGGGGGATTGCGGGTACGACTTAGGGGGCACTAATTAGCTAACTATTATTTTAAATAATTAACTTTTTATCTTTTAAACCGATAATTAAAATAAGAAGCGAAGAAGTTATATTCGAACTATTATTTTAAATATTATATTAACTATTATTAATAATAAAAGGTATTTAATTAAAATATTATTTTTATCCTTAAAAGATTAACCACACCGCCGTACCCCCCGCTTATTTATATTTTAAATATTCTATAATATTATTTAAAATCCCCTACTGCTATTACCGCCTCCCGTTCTAATAATTTAAAACCCGGTTACTCCTCCGGCTTTTAATTAACGTTTTACCGATTTTATTATCCGAAATTATTAACCCTAAAATTTAGTATTTTAGCGCTTAAATCGCCGCCGTTATAACTATAATAAAAGTAAAGATATTATTTCTACTTAAGAATTTAAAGAGTTTCAACGGCAATAAAATATATAATAATTTATTAAAAGTAATATATTTAATCCCTATACTATAATTAAATAAGAATTTAAAGTAAAAAAATAATAATAATAAAAATAAAATTTATTTATCGATTAACCTTAACGGCCGCAACCTTAATAACTTTATTAACTTTATATATAAAATACTTTTAATTAAATTCTTTTCGGTCGTTAAACTTTTACCCTTAATATTTTAATAATACGTAATTTTAAAGGATAGCGTTATCGAAATAAACCTCTCCTTTAATAACCCGCTATCTAACCTTAACGTTCTAATATCTATAAATAACGCCGTTTATATCTTCTTTAATAATAGCGATAGAGCGAAGCTTAATATAATTAATTTATACGCTAACGAGCCGAATTAAACGTTCGTATAGTAAAATTTGGGTTAGAGAATTAAAAAACTACATTTTAAGAATTTTATACTAATAAGCGTTTTATTTATACTTATATTAATAAATAGGGTATAATTAATACCAATTATTTATTATTAATAATCTGCCCTATTTATAAACGTTAATAAATATAGTAATTAGAGCCTCGAAGTAAAATTTATCGATTTAAAGAGTACGACCTAAAATACTAATCGATTAAAAATAAGGTTTTACATTCGATTTTAAATATACCTAAGATTTTAAAAAGGGGAAAATATTTATAAATAAACATCGTTATTACTATTATTATTATTATTATTATTAATATTTTATATTAATTATTCTTTTTATAGGATAATAAAAAGATTATTAAAATACGCGTTTAATAATTGGAAATTCAACGTAACTACCGGTAATAGAAGAGGAAAGGCGAATTGGTATTATTAACGCTATTTATAACCACTCTAATTGCTCGATAATACCCTAATTTTTAAGAAATTATTATAAATCTTTCACCCTTTTAACTTCAAGCCTAATTATTTCGATACGATATTTATAACCTTCTTCGCTATTTTAATAACCGGTTACCGGATACCCTAAATAATTATATAATTTATATTATTTATATCTCCCTCCTATATACTAATATTTAATATTAAATTAAAGAATATTATAATTATCGCCGGGAATAACCGCGTTTAAAATTTATTAATAATAATAATTATTAAGAATTCGATAATTATAACGATTATAAGAATTTAACTAAGATATATCGCAATTATTATCGAAAATAGCCGCGTATAAATTTTACCGATCTTAAATTCTATATAAAATATAATATTTATTAGTATTATAGGAAACCCCTTAATCGTAATTTAAATACCTTCCCTTCTCGAAAAAATAATTAAATAATTATTACTAACGATATTAAAAATAATAAAAATCCTTATTTCATTTACCTAAGTTATTATTAATTTAAATAATTAATTAATCGAAACCTTATTATAAATTTCTAAATTATTTATACCTATAATAACCTCTATTATAATATTCGAAACGAACCCAAAATTTATATTTATTATAAACGTTAATTCCCCCGCGGGCAATTCTTCGACTATAATAATATCGAATATAATTATTATCGGTCCTATTAAAAAGAAATTAATCCTTATAATATTATTCGATAAAACGAAAATTAATATAATAATAATAATTTCTTTAATAATCTAATTCGATTTCCCCGAATAAAAAATACTCTTAATAATTTTAATTCGATATTCGATATTAATAATTTTATTTATAATACAAGTACCCTTAATTCCAATAATTTACCTAACCCCTTTTAAATATTACGTAGAGGTCGACTTTTTAATTTAAAGCCCTACTAAATACGACTATTACGTAATAAATCCCCCGGTCTACAATTTCTTAATTTCCTAAGAATTTAATTCGACCGCAATCTAATCTTTAATAGAAATATAAATACTAAGGCTATTCCTAATCTAAATTATTAATTCAACTTTAACTTTTATCGAACTATAAACCTAATTATTATAATTAAATACGACCGTTATTAAAAAAAATAATTCAATATTAATATTAATATATAAAATATTTATAAACGTTACTTACGTATTAACGCCGCTATAAAACCCAATAAACCATTCCTATATAACCTCGAAAATAATATAAATTTTAATATATTCTATATTTATAATCCAATATACAATCTTCCTACTCTTAAACTTATAAAGGAAATACTAATCTCCTATATTTATATTTATATTAATAAATTACTTTACCGTTTTTATTATTTATATTCAATTTTACTAATTCGATTACTTAAATATTTATACCTTTAGTAATAAATAACGGAAATACCGCGGTTATTATATTAACTTCCTTCGAAATATTAATTACGTTTATCGTTAATTCCTTTACATCCTTCAAAAAATCGACGTTATTTTAATAAAAATTCGCAACGTTCGTAATTAACCTTATATTATTAATTATATTCGCCGGGATTTTAGAATTAATTATCGAAAAATCGAACGATAATTAATATTCTTAAAAAATAACTATCCCGGTTATATTTATATCGAGATTAATCCAATTAAGCTTACCGCCCTACTAAAAAATAATAATATTTTTAATTAAATTACCATTATCGATATTAACGATATTAATATTAAAAAACTAAATCCTAAAGATTAATAACAATTTAATAAAATTATAATTAAGGTTAACTAATTTAATATCCATATTATATTTAATTTTATAAATAGTATTCTCGATAATATAGAATAATTATAAACTTAATTTCGAAACGACCCAATATTAAATCCCAATTTTACTCCCGTTTAAATTAGCGATATACCGGCTAATTAATTACCGCAACCGGCCCAACTTCCTATATAATTTCCTACCGAAGGCCCCGTTTTTAAACCACCACCGCCACCGCCACCGGCCCCAACTCCGGCTCCGGCCGCTAAAAATCCCGTTAACGGCCCCCCTCCGCGTCCTCCCTTTTATATTTAATAAAACCCCCTTTGTAATTAACCTATTAACGAATTTCAATACAATTAACTAATCCTTTCACTAATATTCCTAATATTATTTCCTTATAATAAAAGGGAATTTCTTAGCCCTCGCCCGTATAAAATTATATTCCTCGAATAAATTCGGTATTATATAAAATAGTATAATAGTCGTTTTATTCGATATAAACGTTTTTATTATATTATATTTAATTTATAAATACGAAGTATAATATATTCGAAAAGCGCTTATTATACCAATTTCCCTAATTTTAATCCTATAGTATTTACTAATATAAACCTTTTTTAAAAATATTTCCGTAAAAAAAATAAAGAATCCATTAAACTACTTAATTCGATTTTATAATATATTAAAATACTCCTTAGTACCCGGCTATATTAAATATAAAAGTCTAGAAACCTATTAATATATATCAACTTTTTAAATATATTAATAATATTTATAACGTTTAATACAATTAATAATTATTAGCGCAATTTGGTTAAATTAATACTATATTATAACCAATAATTAAAATCGATAAATAATTAATAAAAGCGTATATTAAAGGAAAATATTTTTAATAACCCCTATATTGCGATTTATTACTTTTAAAAATACTTCGAATTATTTAAGGAATACTACTTTATCCTAAAGTTTTAATTCGATAATTATTAATAGCGTTTTGAATTTTAAGCCCGCGGTATTAATTATACCTATAATATTTATTAAGTTAATAAAATTAATACTCCTAATTTAATAAATCCGGAAGTTCAAAGATTATTTATTAAATTATAGGGTTATTATATTACCGTATATAACCCAATTCTTTATTAAATCGAATAAGCGCTGGAAGCCTACTTTAATAACGACTTAAAAGGTTTATTACTTTAACTTCGTCATTAACTTCGGAATACCGAAAATAATAATAGTAGAAACGATAATACTAGAACTTAGGCCGAAAATCCGGATATTCAAGCCGAAAATCTTTAGGCTTAAGCCGAAAATACTCCGTCTTAAACCGAAAATCTTCAAGCTCGGATTAAAAATAAAAATATTAAAGTCCAAAACGCTCCGTCCCAAACCGAAAATTAAAATATCTATCTTCCCCTAAAGAATTAAAATATTATTAATTTAGAGAATCTTCCTCCCCCGCCTAATAATTAAGAAATTTTAAACCCGGCCCTCCTTCTAATATTCAATCCGCCTCTACCCCCGGTTTTCGGCCCCGATCTACCTTTTATTCCGGCCCGCCCGGTTAGCATCCCCGAATCCGTTATATAATATTATATTAACCGTTCTAATATCTTAAATCGATTATATAAAAATATTAATCCTACTTTTTAAGAACTTTCTAATATAATTAACCGATTCCAGAGATATAAATATAATAATATATATTATCTTCGAGTTCGCCGTTAAATTTTCGAAGGTACCGCTATATTTAATAAAATTAAATAGAAGAAATATCGATTTTATTTCTTAAGAAGACTCTATAATAACCCTCTATTTATTACCCGTATTAACCTTAATTTCTAACTCTTTAATAGAAAACGTAATAATACCTAATTTAATTAATTTATTATTAATATTATACTAAAATGGATAATTAATATAGATATATAATTATACTTTTCTATAAACGCTATACTAAATTATATTACCAAATATATTTCAAAGGTAGAAATAAAATTAAAGACTTTCGATAAAATCGCTACCGACCTTATACTACTTTTTAATAATACCTATTAACCTATTAAATAATTTGTAGTAAAATTTATAAATAAATTCGTCGGTGAGCGTGATTAGTCAATTTAAGAGGTTATATATATTCTTTTTAACCTTCCTCTTTAAAAGAATATTCGAATTATTATTATTATTAATTATCGTTATTATAATTATCGGGGTATTATTATTACTAATCCTAAAGTTAATTTATTTAATACTAAAAGGAGAAGGTAAAATATAACCGTTAAAGCCGTTAATACCGTTAAAATTAATAGAAATAAAGATAAAATTATTATTAGAATTTATATTAATACTAATAACCGAATCGTTTAAGGTCGTTTATTATATTAAAAATATTAGGCTCGTAAAGATAAATATATTAATATCTTATATTTCCAATTCTATATTATATTTAATATTTAAATAATACGGCCTAAACCCCTTACCGATTACGCTAAATATAAAATTATTAATTACTTCCTAATATATAAAATTAACGATGCCCATTAACGTAAAAATTAGACCCGTATTAAATTTATACTTTATTACCCTCACCGCCGTCTTAATAATTTATTTACCGTCGATAATATTCGATATAATATATACGAAGAAATATTTAATATTTATTAACTATTTTATTAATATCTTAATAATTATTATAATATTTTGCCAACCCCCATTTTTAAAGAAGACTTCGAACCTCCTAATTAATTAAAGGAAGTAAATAAGCCTAATTAAGAGGATACTACTAAAGAAAGACCTAATTATATCCGTAAAGAAGAAGAAAATAATCTTAGGAATATTCTAAGTAATCGATTTATTAATATCTTTAATTAATAATAATATTATACTAAATTTCAAAGCTTTCTCGGTTTTAAATAGGAATATTAGAAGTTTCGTAAGGGATTTCTCGATATTAATACTATTTATATCGAATTGTAATATAATTAATTCAATACCGAATAACGTATAATCTTTAATATATTTATTAATTATTATCGAATTATTTTTAATAATTAAAATCTAGAATAGCTTCTTATATAAATCAACGGAAGAGGTAGTACTAGTAAATCTTTTTTAATTAACTAATTATATTATCGGCTAATAATTATAGCTGTTACGGCACCAGATTGTCGGCAGCGCTCCCTAGGTATCTTAATACCGAACTACTAGCGGAGTATAATCGTGCCTATAATTATATCTCCACCTTACTTATATATATAAGTCCGAGAGCAGAGTTTTCGCTATTCTCTTTCGATTTTCTCCTCTTTATATAATAATATATCTTCTCCAAACCTCTATTAAATCGGTATCGTAATAATTTATTATACTTTTCTATAATTAATAATTTAGCGTTTATTAAGCGTTTCGCTTTAATTAATTTATAAAAACGGTATTAATCTTTTTTAATTAAATTTTATCGAACCCCTTTTTACGAAATCCCTTATCCTTTTTATTAATTATTATTTCGACTGAATATTATCGACCCTTTATTAACTTTACGATTAAATATTATTAATTTTTCTCCGCTTTTACGTTTATTTAAACCCAAATTTAATCCTAATTATAAACCTAAATAGCCCCGAAACGTCCAATATAAATATTCCAAGCCCTAATTCCAACGGCGAATGATAAACCTTCGTTACTAACTTTTTTCCTTTTTATAATTAATTTTATATTAATATTATTATTTATAACCTACGGGACGACTTTTTTCGTTTTATAAATATTATAAAAGCGGATTCCGAATTCCTTTCTTAATTCCGTATTTACTTCGACGCTATTAAGGCTTAATTTAATTGCGCTTAAAATTATATTTATAACGCTTAAACCCAAATTATAATAAACTTTAATATAATTTCCTATTCCGAAATTTAATTTTATAACCGTATTACCGAATTCGTTTAAAAAATTATTAAAATATAAAAGTAAACCAATTAAACCTTCCTCCGTATTTCCTAATTCGAGGCCGCTATCCGCTTTTAAACCGTTCGGGCTAATATAACCGATTAGTAAATTAACGCTATTTAATTTAAGGCTAATTAATATATTATTAAAATTATATTCTAAATTCGTTAATACGTTATTAATTAAACTAATTTTTAATTTCTATTTATCGCTTTTCTTTTTTTATCCCCTTCCTTATTTAGCCGTACCCGTAACGCCGAACCCTTTATTTTTACCGGCGTTGAATATTCCTTCGTAAAACGATAAAAGGAATATATTAATTAGAAATTTTTTATTAATATTAAATTCGCTATCGATTACGCTATTTATTTAATATTTATTAATTAAATCCTTTATATTTTTTAATGCCTTTTTAACGACGTTTTTATACGTATTCGCTTTAAGGTCGATATAATTATAACTTCCCTTTAGAATTTTATTACTTAACTTGTAAGCTTTATTGATTTTTAAAATTTCTTTAAGTAATTCGATTTATATTATATTATTTTCGATATTTATATTAAAATAATTTAGGAAATAAACCACTTATAATAAAGTACCCTTCCTTTCGCCGATTTTATTTTTACGTTTATTAAATTCGTTAATTTTTACGAATTTAATATTCGCCGCTATATCGACGCTTTTAAATCGAAAATTAATAAATACTTTTAGGATATTTTCGTTAATATTATTAATATTAATTACCCGGCCTCCGACGATTTCGAAAATTAAATAAACTTTTTCTATAAATTTATTATTAATTTATTAAACGTTAATTATTACGCCGGTATTTTATTATTTACCCCCGTTTAACCCGCTAGCGACCTTATAATTTTTAATAAAATTTCTACCCCTATAGGGAAATTTAATAACCCTATTTTTATAGAGGAATAAGCCTACTATAAAGTGGAAAATTTATATATATATTACGGTAGGGCCGGTTATTATATTATAATTTATATAATTAAAGCGAAATATAAAATTTAAACCCCTACTCCCGTTTAAAACGCTTTAATTTCGATGCCGACGCTTAAAGCGGGAAAAGCTTAACTTTTAATAAAAATCGCCGCTAAAAGCGTAATATAAAAGAATTAGAAGATTTATATTTATATTCTATAGGATTAAATATTAATTTCTTTTTTTCAAATTTTATTCGCTCTAATAACGCCCCCGAAACGCTATATTTTATAATAATTAATTTTAAATATTCGCTAATAAACTTTATTAATTCTTCCTTTATATAATATTATATTCTCCCTTTAATATTTTTCTATTACCCTTATACCTTCCGTTTAATTAATAATCGCGAAGGAGGTTTTATTTCCTATATTTATATTATATTTTATTTTATCGGTTTTTTTACGGATTATTTTATTTTCTTCGTCTAGCCTTTTAATAGCCCCGATATTATCTTTAATTTCTTTTAATTAAAAAGGTATAACCTTATTATAAATTAATTATAAAATATTATAAATTTCCTTAATTTTATTATTAAGGAAATATTTTTACTTTTTTCGCCCTCCGTCGAAGATATATTAAACCTTCCCCTACCGGTTATAACCCCTTAAATATTATTAAAAATTAAATTTATATTCTAAAACCCAACCTAACCCTTTATTAAATTATAAAAACTTCGCCGCCGTTTTATTTCCCCCTATTATATTTTAAAGGCCCGCTCCTATCTAAATAGCTGTAATTAATTATAAAATATAATTATCCGCCTATTATTTACCCCTAATTTTATTTTAACGTATAAAAAACCTAGCGTAAAAATCTTTAAATATATTCCTAATTAATTTTACTACTTTACCGAAATTATAATACTTTTCCCCGGTATTAATAATAATTCGCCGACGGTTATAATTTTATTCTTTAATCCCGACTCCGAGGATTTTAATTAAACCTTTAACGATTTCGACGATATTATACTTCGTACGGTCTTCGCCGGTTAATTTATATTTATCCCCCTTTATTAATTTTTAATTAATTATTAAAATTAAATAACGGAATAATTATAATTCTGGGCCGTTTCGGCGGAAAATATCTAAAAATATATCGACGGAAAATTAATATTTATTTATATAGAAATTATCGAAACTTTACCGAAATACTTTTATTACTTTTAAAAAGCTTTCGACCCTAAAATTATAAAAATAATACCGCTTTACTACCCTTTCGATTATAAAATCGATTTTATCCCCGGTTAAACCCCCTTATATTATTACTTACGCCTTATATCCTAAAAAGAATTTTATATTATATATAAATATTTAAATAATTACTTAGCCTTTAATTTTATCCGCCTAAATTTATCTTTTACGGTTACCCTTATATTTTTAATTTAAAAATTAGGGGGTGGCGTATAAATTTATATTAATTACTACAGGTTGAATAATATTATAATAAAGAATAAATATTTTATTCCCCTTATTTATAAAATAATTAATTCCCTCTATAAAGCGAAATAATTTAATAAATTTAATATTATTACAACTTTTAACCGTTTATATATCGTTAAAGGCGATAAATAAAAAATTGTATTTATTATTAAATTTAATCTCTTCGAATACTTTATTATAAATTTCGGTATAATAAACGCGTTAATATCGTTTTAATATTATATTAATTACGTTTTATTTAATATCTTAAATAAATATATTATAACCTACTTCGACGATATATTTATTTATAGCGGGATTAAAGTAGAATATAAATATTATTTCGAAAACGTTATAAAGAAGTTTATAAAAGCAAACTTAATTATTAATATCCGGAAATACGAATTTTATAAATATAAAACGAAATATTTAAGGTTTATTATTTCCCGCAATAATTTACGTATAAATCCCGAAAAAGTTAATATTATTATCGATTAAAGCGTCCTAGAAACCTTAAAAGATTTTTAACGTTTTATTAATTTCGCGAACTTTTACCGCAAATTTATTAAAAGTTTTTTTAAAATTACCTAACCCTTTATAACCCTTATATTTTATAATAAATAAATTAATTTTATATTTAAAATTATAATTATAGTATTTAAACGCTTAAAGAACGCCTTTACTTTGGCCTTTATCTTTACGTATTATTACCCCGAATATTAAATTATTATCGAAATCGACGTTTCGGATTAAGCGTTTAATAATATCCTCTCCTAAATTAACGAAAAAAGGAAATATTACCCTATCGCCTTCTTTTCGTTTAAATATTCCCCGGCCGAATATAATTATAAAATTTATAATAAGGAATTCTTTATTATCGTTAAAACTTTCGAAGAATAGCGCCCTAAATTCTAAAAAATTAAAAACGTTATCGAAATTATTATTAATTATAAAAGCCTCTAATACTTTATAATAACGAAATTCCTTAATTAATAGTAAATTTAATAATCCGAATTCTTTAACGATTTCCGTTTTAAAATTATATACCGCCCGGGCGCTTACGCAACCGTCTTTAACGTTTTTTTTCGGTTACTTAAAAATACCCTAATAAATAAATATAATTTTAACGACGATTAGGTAATAAACTATATACGTATTTTATTACCGAAGGAAAATTAAATTGAAAAATTAAACTTTAATAATAATAATAATAATAACGACGAATAATTTATAAGGCTCTTAATCTTCGATACCGAATTACTAATTAACAATTATATTAACGCTATTTACTTCGCTTTATTTAATTCCTTTATAATTATTATTTACCTCTAAGACCCTAATTATAAAAAATTCCCTAAATGTATTAAAAAATTCGTAAAGGTTATTATAACGGATTATAAAATCCTTTATAATTGGATTTTAATTAATAAACGGGTTTTTATCCCTTCTTACGACGAAATTCGCTTTTAAATTCTTTAACGTATTTACGGTTCGGCGTTTAATAATTATTTAGGCCGTTTTAAAATTTATAATTTTATTCGACGGATTTATATTTAACCTAACCTATTTAAAAATATAATTACCTTCGTTTAAAATTACTATTTCTACGCCTAAATTAAAAATTTTAAATTTACGCCCTTAAATTTATTCGAATTTATACCAATCCCGTTTCGCTAATAATCCAACCTTTTAATAAATTTTATCGGCCCCTTTCCTAAAATTAAAAATAGTAGGAGGATATATATTTATATTATAATAATTATTAATTATTTAACGAAAATACGGTATTACGTCCCTATTTATAATTTAATTACTAAAAGAATCGTTAATACTTTCTTTCGTAAAATCTACCGCTTATATAATACCCTTAATTCTATTATTTCCGACCGCAATTTTTAATTTATTATTATTTTTTAATAGGAATTTTATCGATTCTTCGGCGTTTAATAAAAACTCTCCTTATTTACTTACTTAAAAATTAATAGTTAAATAAAAATCGTAAACGTTTATATCGAATAATATTTATACGCTTTCTATTCTTATTATTAAAACGATTAATTTATTTAATTACCCTTTACCGAATTCGTAGCGAATAATTATATTTTAAAAATTATAAACTTCTCCCCGTTTTTTATTAATTATAATTAATACCCGAAAATAGGTATTAAACCCCTTTAATATTATAACGCCCCTATATTATTAATATAATATTAAAAATTATTCAACGTTCGGGTAATAAAGGAACGCGTAAATTATATTATCGCTAGGGCCCGCTTATTTATAAAAGAGGCCTAAGAGAGATAAAAATATTATATTAACGTTTATAAATTAGACGCCCTAAAATACGTAATTAAAAATAAAATTTAAATTAATATTAAATATTAAAATTAAGGCTACTTATCCCTTAAATTAGCTAATAAATAAATAAACCTATTTATCGTTAAAAAAATATACCGTTAGATAATCGCCTTTATTATAAATATAATATATAAAATTTTTTTCCGTTTTCTATACCTCCTTCGTTTAATTTTATTAAAAGGGTTTATTCGGTTAGGAGGCTTTTAATAAGGCTTTCGATTAATAAATAAAAGGCACTATCGTTTTTAAAACGATATTTAATAAAAAAGAATAATATTTCGAATGCATTTTTAATTTTAAATAATCTTTAAAGGGCAAATTACTTTATAAAATTAAATAGCCCCGATTTTACCCGCCGGATTAGCGCCCTATAAAGGATTTCTAGGTTAATATAAACGATATTTAAAATTTCTACGCTAAATACCTATATAAATTAAATTTTAAATTTAATAAAATTTCGAGCCTAATATTAACGAAAATTAAACAAAACCCTAAAGGAATACAGCGTAATTAATAATTCGCCCGAATTTAACCCGTTTCCTACGTATAAATTATAATACACCCCTTTAATTTCCTACGTATAAATTATAATACGTCCTTATAATTTCTTATATATATATTATAATATATTTCTACGGTCTCTTCCTACGGTTTTAATTTATAAATTATATAATTATATTATTTAGGCTTTAAATTTTATCTTTTTTAATATTTCTTCGCAACGAAATATAGTAATAGAATTATATTTTTATTATCGTTTTCCTATTAAAATATTATACTCTTATTAATTATCCTCTATTAAAATTTACTATTTCCGAAGCGAAACTTCGATATTTTACCGGCTATTTAAACGAAAATCTACGTAGGGAAATTGCTTATAACCTATACAATTTCCTCCTTTTAATATTCGGGATTAGTATTTTCGGTAATATTAATTATATAAATTACTTCTACTTCAATTATATTATAAAAGCGCTTTTTAATAAGAAATTAAATCGATTAGCCGGGGTCGCTATAAATAAAGTATATTAATTAAATTTCCTTTTAATATTAATATTCTTATACGGGAATATTTATAATAAAACGCTTAAGAGCCGATTATATTAAGGCCTAAATACGCTTATTAATAATTTTTTTAACGGCGGCGTATTATAGAATAATTAATATTATATTATATATTCGCTCGCCCTTTAATAATATATTTATAATATTTTTAATAACCTTCTTAGGGCCCGAAAACCCAAATTCGGTTTTAATAACCGCTTTAACAGTATCGAAATATATTAGGAAATTTCTAATAACGACCGCGATACGCGTACGCAACGCCTCCTTTTAAGCGAAAGTTCTATTAACGTCGCGTTTTTAAAATTTAATTAATTAATGAATTAAGGTAGCGATATCGGCTCCGTCGCTAATTATTAGGATAATGGGTTTATTTCGTTAATAAAACGCTAATTAAAAAAAAAAAAAAAAAAAAAATTAAATTTACTTTATTACAATTCTTTTTATAATTAATATACTTATAATATTTCTTTTTTTTACCCAAAGGGTAGAAATATTAAAATATTATAAGAATATTATTATTTAAAATAGTATTTTTAATAATAAATTTTAAATAAATTATATAGTTTATATTTTTAATAAGAACCGTATTAAGATTTTTACGGGGGCGACGGTAAAGAAGTATAATAACGTTAAAAAAACGTATAAAGTTTTTAAAAAATTTACTTTATTATAAGCGAAGAAGGAGTATTTATTGCGTAAAGAATTTAAAGAATGCTAAAATTATATTAATAAAGGTTATAAAAAAAAAGGGAAGGAAAGAAAGAGAATTTAAAGGTTTAAAAGTTTAATTAAAGTAGGAGGGGAAGAACCGTAAACCTATATATTATTTTAATTATCCGGATTCGGCCTAGCGCAATACTATTTATAACCACTGTAATAAGTAAATTATTAAATTTAATGTATACGACGGTATAAACTACCTGCTACTACTATACCCGCGGTTTATTAATTAGCTTATAAAGGTATTAATATATTAGTTTTATTAATAATTGAAATTAATTGCGTTTTGGAGCCGGGGGTACTATTATAGTACTAAATTATCGGTAGCGCTCCTTAGGCGTCTTGGTACCGAACTACTAGCGGAGTACAATTGTACCTATAATTATATTTCCATTTTACTTATATATATAAATCCGAGAGTAGAGTTTTCGCTGCTCTCTCTCGATCTTCTCCTCTTCGTGTAATAATACGTCTTCTCCAAGCCTCTGCTAGATCGGTATCGTGATAATAGCCTGTAAGGTTTATAAACCCGGTAATAATCGTAAGCCGGACCCTCCTATTATTTAATATATATTTATTAATATTGCCGCTAATAATATTAACGGATTTACTATCTATTTATTATTTAAGTTTCTGTATAGTATTAGTACCTTAGATTAGTTTAACGGCTTTAAATTATTTAATATTCAATGTTAATTTCGAAAGTACAAATACTTCATTATCGACGAAAAGTTTATATTAAGGTTGCGGATATTATATTTTATCGATAAACGGTTGCGTTAAATATTCCTAAAAAACTAGGGTACGAAATTCGGTAGCGCTAATATCCTTCTACTTAGTGATTTTTATTAATTCCTTCCTGTTAATTAAAAATACTTATTTTATTAAAAGCCCGCTAAATTTCGTAATAAACTTAATTTAGATATTCAATTCGAAGTTATTAATAATAATACCGACGGTCTTCTTCCTAATAAAATCGAAGAGTAACGTTATAAATGGAAGAAGGGTAAGCTAAATATAATATAACGTTATAACCGTATATATTACGATAATTTTGATTAAAATATCGAATTTAAAGTAGTCGTCCGTTAATAGGGTAATAATTAGGCCGACTTCCGTATAATGCTAAATAAGTTATATAATAATATCCTTACTATATATTATTAGCGAATATTAATTTCTTAATATAAAGGAGTATTATTTATTCTAAAATAATTTAAATTCGAAAATGCTTTATAAATTTACCCTATTAATAAGTAAATCGACGAATATAATTTAATTTATTTTACTATTTTTAATTAGCCGGCCTTTAAAATCGTATTTATAAACGACCCTCTTTTTAATATAAATTTAAATTACGCTAATATTAATAATTTATACGACTATTTATTCTTTATTATTAGTAATAAAGTTATATTTATAGAAAATTTCTAAATTAAGGCTAATTTTATTAATAAATCGATTAATATTATTATTAATACTATTTAAGATATAGACTAATGCTATAATATTTATACTATTATTCTAGATCCCCCCTTTATAATTATAATCGATTTCCCCAATTATCGAGGTCCGTTTTACTTCGAAAATAACCCAAATAACCTCGATAGTAGATTTAGTCCTTATATCGTATTTATATTCTAAATTAAATAGGAATTTTAATGAGGTCGAAGGGGCTATTCTAAAATTTAATTCCCTTTAATTATTATATATACTATTATAATATATAAATCGTAAGGATAAATATTAAATTGGGCTATATATAATATTTCGAAAAAATAATTTACTTTTAGCTTTTCTTATATAGTTATATTCCGTATAAAAATATTATAGGGATTAATATTTAATAATAATTTCGAGATTAATATTTTACGTATAAAGGATAATAAAATATATAAAAATAGGGGTCTTAATACTAGTAGAAAACGTAATTAATAATTAGTTCTTAATTAATTATTATCTCCTTATTATATCCGCTAATTAAAAAGCCTACTAATAATTAATAGAATATTTTAATTCGGACCGGGACTTAATAATATATTAAATAATAATTTTAATTTCGGTAACGACGGTTAACCTCCCCCGAAACGCAATAAATCATATAAAAGACCGTTAAATAGCCGAATTAGTAATATTCCCGGAAAATTATAAGGAAGGGGTAGACTACCGAGCAGCCGAGTTAATAACACTCCCGGTAAAGGAAGTAGAAATAAATTAAATAATATAACTAAGGGTAATTCTAATATTAAAAGAATTCGCGGAAGACTTCCTAAGCGTAAGGGTAGTCCTCTTTAATTAAGAGGTAGAGAGGTATAATATAATATATTAAATATAGAAGGAATAAGGGAATTATTCAGGAAATTAATAGATTAAAATTAATAAATTAAAAAAGTATTAATAAATTAAAAAAGGAACGTTTTAGAGTATTATTTTAATATTAAATATAATAATAAAATTTCTATAATATTCCTTCCCTATATAATATCTCCCGGCAATATAATTCCTTCCTAGTAATATAATTCCTTCCTAATTATTATCATCCTATAGTATTTATAAAGTACGTTAATCCCTATTTTCCTTTTTATCCGTTTCTTTACTTCCTATCCATTATTAACCCTATCCCAACCAAACCAAACTAAACTATTACTATTAATACCATCCATAATATTACCAACCTCGCCATCATCACTATAAATACTAGAAACCGCTTAATAGAATAATTTTATAATAAAAGAGAGGGCTTTAATATCGATAACCCTATCGAATTACCTTAGGATGAAAATAATAACGAATTAAACCGCTTTATCGATAATATTATACGATAATAAAAAGAATAACGCAACTTCGTCGCCCCTAAGCGCTAACGCCTTAATACCGGGTTTTAAATTAAGACGAAAATTATTTAACCTTATACTAATAACGGTTATTAGCTCTATTACAAATAAAGGTTAATTATTCCATCGTTTTATCTAATAACTCTAACTAATAATAACTTCAAACGTTAATTCCGATAATGCGGTTACTCCTAGCAATATGGTTTTCGGGTTTATATAACTATTACGTATTAAAACTTTAATACAACTTCTTTATCACGTGCAAATAAGAGTACGAAATGGGCGTTTCACTAACTCCATTGGGCACATAAGGCTCCGCCCAAGGGATAACTATTTTAGGTTAGCCAGCTAGCTCACGGCCTTCATCGTCTTTTCAAAATGGACAAGACAAGCGAAGCGCACGGTTGTCAGTCTGAAAGTGGAAAGATGTTTTGTGGATAGTGTAGGGGGAGAATAAGGGATATTAGTTCTGGGTTCTGTATTAACATATCAAGAGCAGCTGCGCAGTCGCCTCTCTTCTACCCTTCGCCTATACAAACCGGAACCTTTTGCGAATGGATCTCCAAGTCATCGACATTACAACACCACGCAGAATAAAGTTAATTGCAGAGGGCCAACCACTCTTTTGGAAATCTGAAGACACTTCCGTCCGCACCTTCCAAATATCCAAAACGGTCATTGCCTCACTATCGCTCGGGCTACGCCGATGTGGTCAACCCGGTGGTATCCCTTTCAAACATTGCCGGTGTTCTCAAAGCCACACTTCTCGACGGGAAAGGACCAGTCAGGGAGCGAGACAGGCTGGTAATTTCAACTTTGCTCGAGGCATGACCAGCAGCACACCGAAACATCTTAAGAATCCATCAGCGGAGCACGAGCTGGGATGAATGAGGATACCTGGCTGCCCACTGGTTCGGCTCACTCTAAAAGATCTCTGAGCCGCCACCTGGGTTGAGAAACGATAGTCTCTTGATAATCCAGTCGTCATCCAAGTTTTTCCTTACTCCAAACCAACACACGAATCTTCATTCCCGATACACTGCAACTGCCATGACTTTTTGAAATTGGGAATAGTGTAAATTAACCCGTACAGCCCTATTCGATAAGAAACGCCGCCCATATATGTAAGCCCTTTTTGGTAACAAACAAAACGCCTTTTTTGCCCATTCTTCGACGAACCATGTTGTGGGAAATCGGGGCAGTAACCTGAATTTGATGAGAAAATGCAACGCAATGTCGGAAACCCGTCTTAATGTCTCTCCACAAGCTTACTGGAGCTGGTCCGCATGCAATGTTGTTGTTGGCAGAAGCAACCACCGCAGAGATGTTCACATCATGTCGATCTCGGTGGTCTGCGCGGTCCTGGGACGACCATTGTCGGTCCAGAGGCCCACGGCGGCATCGGCCTCCTTGTGGGTGTACGGACCCTCCTTGAGCTCCTTCAACCTGTTTCGTGGTGTCAGTCTCATACCGCTTAGGAGGTCTTCAGGACCAAGGAAAACTCACCTTCTCTTGTGAGGCTTGCCCTTGGTGTGCTTGACAAGAGTCGATTCCATATCAAACCACTTGGCGCACTCGACGCAGTAATGCCTTCCCAGACCAGGCAAGTCCTCAACGGCCTTGGTCTCCTTGTAGAGCTCCAAGTGCCTGGCGTTGGTCAAATCCTTCTGGACCTGGTCGACATCTCTGTTTTTTTTACCATAATGTCAGTCGTCCATTCGGTCGATTTGAAGATACCGTGTGTGTCACTCACCTCAGGCGACGCCTGGTCTTGCACTTTGTGCGCTTAGCGAAAATGCCCATTTTGAATGATTGAAGACTTCAGTGGAAAATGAATGCGGTGGTGTACCCGACTCAATAGTGGTCGAGGTAGGTTGGGAAGTATCAATTCCCAATATGTTTATTTGGACGGCGTCAATGCTGTCGTCGTCGTCGGAGTGAAGGTCTCAACAGGCAATTCACACACAGCAGCTCACACACACAGAAGGGGTCCAGCGGCGAACAACACGATTGAAAAAAAGTGGAGAAAAAACTCAGCACAACGGCCTGCCGCCCGACGACTGAGCAGAACCAATTTGGACAGCCAGCTGCACAGACCAGCAGGCGGCCTGTGACACCTGGCGCGGACTGTCAGCTGCTTTTCACTGCAAATGATCCATCCTGCGGTGCTCAGCGGGCGGTCACCAAGATCGGCTCAAACGTGGGAATCCACGGAGATCCGGTCTGGACTGACGGCGTCAACCTCCCAAATCCCGTGAAATGCCCACCGGCGCGCCGAGGAACGGGAACGGCACGGCGACTGGCACCCGACTACTTTATCTCGAAAAAGCCCATCCTCGACGACTTCTTCCGGTGTTGCTGGGCTGCGGTTCTCTGCCCCGGAGCTCCGTCCGCAGCTACGTTGGGAACCCCGCAACGCCGGAGCGAACGAGCGGAGTGAACGGAGCTAACAAGGCTTATCGCCCTCGGATTTCCTTTCGCCGGCCGAGAGGAATTACCAGCGAGCGAGCTTGACTGGCAAGGGTTTTGGCTGTGGCATTTTTCTCCAGTTCCCACTACTGCTACGCTACAGCTTCGCCGAGCCGGCCAACGAACCGGGGGTGCCCCACCTTGGAAGCTGTCTCCAGATTTGCAGAATTTTTATCCTTTTCACCTGGTCCCTGGGTCGTGGCGCCGTGGCGCGGCCCAAAAGGCGGTTTCTGGTGAAGGGTACTTGGACGACTAACAAACGATTGAAATTGCCGAGCCAAATTATTTGGGAGCTTTTGGACATGGACGTTGGATTTTTACAGAGGTTCGCGTCGTCGACGTCGTCAACACCTCGTAACTTTACCCTCCGGTTCGCGCGGGCCATGTTGTCTCCCCTCCCCTCCCTCTGTCTCTGCTCCCCCCTCCTTTTTCTCAGATTGTTTTCCTTTGAGCCAGAGAGCTTTGAGCTTTTCGAGTTCTTGACTCGTTGATCTTTGAAAGCCAACCAATCACAGGCCGTGGAAGACGGGGTGGTCGTGTGTTCTTTTTACGATTTGCGTCACTGGTTGGACACACCAGCCTTGCAGTCCACCACTTTGTTGTTCAAGCGTTCGTGGACGTTCCATCCCGTCGCTGGCCCCACGTCAGGATGATCGAGGCGGGGACAAATAATTATAACACGGTGACCCTGACCCGTCCCGGAATTGGCGAATGAGGCATTTGCTGGAATAACCAGATCCATCACCATGCGATGGAAATAGCAATAGGGGAGTAGGGGAGATTGGATCTATGTGTGTAAATTGGTAGCCATCAGTGATGGTGGAAAAGAAGAAGGGCAGAAAATGTCATGGAAGCATACATATTGGCGGGCGGGAGGATGGAGCTTTGATATTGACAATAGCCAGCAGCTCTCAACAAGCGGTTGGAGAGGTTGTCATGGCTGCCCGTAGCTGCAGTGTGCAGCAAGCAAGCAAGCACATGTCCCATCCGAGCCGAGCGGCAGTCCCGTCTAGCACCTGGGGTGGCACGCACGACAGCAGCCCGTCAGGTACTTGCACAGTAGGCTACTGTACTCTCTACATTAGTTTTCCAACTGTCATTACTGGTCAGGCTGAACGACATCTCCTCCTTTTATTTGTGGCCACGAGACGGTGAGGTTGACGATTCTCGGGTTTCGCAATCTGGTTTCTAATCCCCGGGCGGACCGGTGAAGACGGGGTTTCTGGAACAAAGAGACATCCTGAAGTCCGGATGCCCAGGAAATGATTCAAGTATCGATCAGCAGCTACACCTACAAACCATGGCAGCCTCGGCTTCCACGGTCCAAAGCCACGCGAACGTATTCCCCTTGATATGACATGTACAAATATAGGTATTTGATATGTATTTAACTCTGTTCACTGGGGCACCTCGATGGCCTCTGGGACCAGGGTGTCCGTTTACAAAGACCGAGCGAAACACGTATCGTACTGTAGAATTATAGAAATCGTAGCCGCCGCGAGCGAGGGATGCACAGTCCAGGGTTACCTATCCGTGGAAAGGCTGAAGGCGTGAAAGCATCCCGGCCCAACGGTCCTGACAGTCGTCGACCCCCTGAAGTTGCTGGAGTCTCTGATCTGTGGAATATGGAACTTGCCTCTGGGCCGTGGAAGGTCGACGTCGAAGTGCGGTGACAGACTGACAGGGCGGTTCGGCGGTAGGCAGCGGATTTGCAGCGGATTCCCGGAAGCTGGATCGTGAAACCCGAGGGACGACGTACAATGTCGCGGGCGCATGGCCTTTGACACCCTTCGATCCTCCAACTGGGCCGTCATGGTTCTCGGCATCAACGTGAAAGTCGAATTGAAACAGGCTAGCGTCGCCTTTCTGCCTTGTACCCGATGTCATCTTCTGGCTCCCCCCACACTGAAAATGTGGTCAAAAGTTAGAATCGGCCGGCTCGTGATTGGCCGGACGCCCGATCCATTCGGGCGAGCCAGGTACTTGTTCGGCTATGACGGTGGGAGGGGAGCTCCAGCGGGTGGGCAGCAAGCCCAGGTTTGGAAGGCGGACAGCAGGGAGCGTGTGAGAGCAGCCCGGTCGCATTTCACCCCCGGGTGGATGGTTGCCACAGCAGAGGGAGCACCGCTGCCCGCTCGGTCCATGCTCGCTGCCAGCGACTCCAGTCTTTTTCCTTGTCAGTCTGTGGTTGGCATTCAATTCCGACCTAAAATCCCGCCCGCTCCCCGTGGACCACTCATGGACCGCTTGAGCCAGTTTCCTGTTATCTACAAAACCTCTCCACCCGGCCGTATTTTTTTCCCTCTTTTTCCCTCTTCGCTGAGACGTCCATCCCTCTGCTGAAGAAAAAGCCCGTCGTAGTTTGGGGAGCCTGTCTTTCCATTCTTTTTTTCTTCTCTTAGTTTGTCCTTTTGCCCAACTCTCCCCTCTTGTTTGTTATTCATACCCTGCTCTACTGAGCTCATATCATAATGTTGGCCTCCCGTCAGCTCTTGGGCGTTGCCCGGAGCCGTGCCGCCGCTGGCCTCGGCCGCCGGTGCATGGCTACCGCCACCGAGAACCCTCTCGACCGCAAGGTGAGTTCATCTCAAGAAGATGCGCAGAGCAAAGCGCAAACCTGTCGCAAACGAGCGCAACAGGGAGCTGACATGTCATGGTTGTGGAAAATAGGTCAAGCAGAACCTTCTTGAGGAGGGCAACTTCATCAACTACAAGAAGATGTCCGAGAACCTCGCCGTTGTTCGCAGCCGTCTCAACCGCCCCCTCACCTACGCCGAGAAGATCCTCTACTCTCACTTGGACAACCCCCATGAGCAGGACATTGAGCGCGGTGTCTCTTACCTCCGCCTCCGCCCCGATCGTGTTGCCTGCCAGGATGCCACCGCCCAGATGGCCATCCTTCAGTTCATGTCCGCTGGCATGCCCTCCGTTGCCAACCCCACCACCGTCCACTGCGACCACTTGATTGAGGCCCAGATTGGTGGTGAGAAGGATCTCGAGCGCGCTGTCAACATCAACAAGGAGGTCTACGACTTCCTTGCCTCCGCCTGCGCCAAGTACAACATTGGTTTCTGGAAGCCCGGCTCTGGTATCATCCACCAGATCATCCTCGAGAACTACGCTTTCCCCGGTGGTCTTCTCATCGGCACTGACTCCCACACTCCCAACGCTGCCGGTCTCGGTATGGCCGCCATTGGTGTCGGTGGTGCCGATGCCGTCGATGTCATGGCCAACCTCCCCTGGGAGCTCAAGGCCCCCAAGGTCATTGGTGTCAAGCTCACTGGTGCTCTTAACGGCTGGACCACCCCCAAGGACGTCATCCTCAAGCTCGCCGGTATTCTCACTGTCAAGGGTGGCACTGGTGCTATCGTTGAGTACTATGGTAAGTTTCATCCCTTCCATTCTGGCGAATATCCATATGGGACTTGTGTCAACGCCTTTGCTTTCCCGCCAAAGGCCTCGTTTGAAGTCGTGAATGCATTTGCAGGATTCTCAATGGCATGAGCTTCTTTTGCAAATGCATTTTGACTACGATGTTATTGGTCGGGAAGTCACGGGGCTTGGCAAGACCCACCTACCCCTTTTCAGTGGGTCTGGTTGTCCAGAGCAACCATTCGCACCAAAACACCAAAACACCAAGCACACATCATCACCACTCATTTTTCACGTCGCCAACCACGTATAGAACATCATGATGCTAACTAAATCACAGGCGAGGGTGCTCAGCAACTTTCGTGTACTGGTAAGGCTACTTGTGGCAACATGGGTGCTGAGATCGGTGCCACCACCTCCGTCTTCCCCTACGACAAGGCTATGTTCGACTACCTCGTCGCCACCAAGCGTACCGAGATCGCCGAGTTCGCCAAGACCTACCAGAAGGAGCTCCAGGCCGATGAGGGTGCTGAGTACGACCAGCACATCGAGATCAACTTGAACGAGCTCGAGCCCCACATCAACGGTCCCTTCACCCCCGATCTTGCTACCCCCATCTCCAAGTTCGCCCAGGCTGCCAAGGACAACAACTGGCCTGAGGAGATGAAGGTCGGTCTTATCGGCTCTTGCACCAACTCCTCTTACGAGGATATGACCCGCGCTGCCTCCATTGCCCGTGACGCTCTCAACCACGGTCTCAAGGCCAAGTCCGCTTTCGTCGTCACCCCCGGCTCTGAGCAGATTCGCGCCACCATTGCCCGCGATGGTCAGCTTCAGACCTTCGAGGAGTTCGGCGGCACTGTCCTCGCCAACGCTTGCGGCCCTTGCATTGGTCAGTGGGATCGTCGCGATACCCCCAAGGGTACCCCCAACTCTATCCTCTCCTCCTACAACCGGTAAGTAGCAAACCCGTGATAATCGATTTGACGATGACGACGATAAATACTAACGGGAATCCAAAGTAACTTCACTGGTCGTAACGATGGCAACCCTGCCACTCACTCCTTCGTTACCTCCCCCGATCTCGTTGTCGCCATGTCCGTTGCCGGCTCCCTCTACTTCAACCCCTTGACCGATACCCTCAAGGACAAGGACGGCAAGGAGTTCAAGCTCCAGCCCCCCACTGGTGCTGGTCTCCCCGAGCGCGGCTATGACCCTGGACAAAATACCTACCAGGCCCCCCCTGCCGACCGCAACGCCGTCCAGGTCCAGGTCTCCCCCACCTCTGACCGTCTCCAGGTCCTCTCTCCCTTCAACGCTTGGGACGGCAAGGACGCCACCGACATGCCCATCCTCATCAAGGCTCAGGGCAAGACCACCACTGACCACATCTCCATGGCCGGTCCTTGGCTCAAGTACCGTGGTCACCTTGACAACATCTCCAACAACATGTTGATTGGTGCCATCAACGCCGCCAACGGCGAGGCCAACAAGGTCCAGAACTTCACCACTGGTGAGTGGGGTGCCGTCCCCGCCGTTGCCCGTGACTACAAGGCCAAGGGCATCCGCTGGGTCGTTGTCGGTGACTGGAACTACGGTGAGGGCTCTTCCCGTGAGCACGCCGCTCTCGAGCCCCGTCACCTTGGCGGTCTCGCCATCATCACCCGCTCCTTCGCTCGTATCCACGAGACCAACTTGAAGAAGCAGGGTATGCTTCCCCTCACCTTCTCCGACCCCGCCGACTACGACAAGCTCAACCCCGACGACAAGGTCGACATCCTCTGCACTGAGCTTGCCGTTGGCAAGCCCATCACCATGCGTGTCCACCCCAAGAACGGCAAGGACTTCGAGATCAAGCTCTCTCACACCTTCAACGAGGCCCAGATTGAGTGGTTCAAGAACGGCTCTGCCCTCAACACCATGGCCAAGAACGCCAAGGCCAACTAAGCAAGTAAAATACCCATAAAAATAATAAAAGTGAGAATGATAAGAGGGACGAGTTAGGACTGGGACTTTATAAGGGAAAGTCGGGATGGACGGGCGGCTTTCAGGGATTTTTAACTCGGATCGGCGTAATACGCAGACATCGCGCTTTTTCTTGTTTGTATTTACAAAGTCATGGCCCTTGCGTTTCAATTGATTTCTATGAAATTCCCACACGCGTTCTCTTATGCATGGTGTGAATGACTTTGGTATGTCCTGGATTCCAAGATGGGTTTCAAGTCGTATTTGTGTAGCTAGAAGTAGTCACCGAAAACCATTTCTCGAATAAACATGGAACATTTCAAGAAGGTCGATATATCGGCGACCTGTACAACCTCTCCGGTAATGGGCCCTCGAGTCGGCGTAGCGTTTTGTTTTCTGTTAAAGTGCTCTAGGAAGTTGCGGAAGGCCTGTGTGTGCTTGACACGGTCCTCATATATACGAATTTCATCGGCGTGCTTGTATATCTTGTACTTAGGAGTTTGTCGACGGTATAAATCACAATGGCATTGAGCTTGAAATCGATATGATAGTTATATACAATAATACTGGTTTGTTCGTTAGCTTGAGGCCTCGGGTTAGTTTTATTAGGTATTTTGAGGTTTGATTGATCCGTTTCGCTTGAAAATTTAAGGTATATCTGATTCTCGAAAACGTCTCTCTTGAAATTCAAAATGCCTTTTCAGATCATTCAAACACCTTTCCAAAAATCATTTAGGTATGTTATCCTATCCTATAAAGGTTTTGTTCAAATCCAGATGTCTGAAATGACGGTTTATACGCCTGACAAGTAAGTGCGTATGGCGTAATATGCACTTAAGCGATAAGCCAAGGCACGTAGCGCATTCGCTTATCTTATCGGGTGGCCAATGTACAGCGCAGTTACCAAAAATGCGGCGCGCGTCAGTGTGTTTCCCATCCCAGTTGCCGGGCGACTCGGACAGCAAACTAAACGCTTGCGCCTTGCAAGCTTTCATGGTTTTGCGACTTCAATCATTCCACATCCGTCCGTTGTTTTTCTTTCGTCAGCATTTGCGCATGTCACAACCTCTACCCCCAGTCGCACCGAAAGCCATGATGGCTTCGTCAGCCTTTTCAGTGCTGAACGGCTCTGCCCAAAACCCAGCGTTTCCCAGCGGGATTCCAAAGGGTCCAAAGGCATCCCATCACTCTCATGGTAATAAAGGCGGCGGCGCCAAAGGGAATCATGGCAATGCCGCCGCGGCTCAAGGCACAAATGCCGTCCATACCCATACGGCTATGGGGAGGTGGTCGATCCTGCCCAAAGAACCTCCAAGTAAGTTGGGATTACATCATTTATCCGACTAACTTAACAGTCCAGCCAGCCAGCTTTAGTCGCTAACGGTCTTCGATCTTTTGCTAGAACCCGATACCATCAAGGCGATCCACGTCTATGACTTTGATAATACCTTGTTCAAGACCCCTCTTCCGAATCCCAAGCTTTGGATAGGCCCTACGATCGGCACGTTATCAAATCCCGATGCTTTCGTTAACGGCGGATGGTGGCACGACTCTCGGATCCTCGCCGCGACAGGAGAAGGACTCGCAAAGGAGGAGCCCCGCGCATGGGACGGATGGTGGAACGAAAAGATTGTCGAACTTGTCGAGCTCAGCATGAAGCAGAAGGATGCTCTTTGCGTCTTGTTGACAGGACGCGCCGAAGCTGGGTTCAGCAGTCTCGTTCGGCGCATGGTGGAGAGCAAAGGACTCGTATTCGATATCGTCGCACTCAAACCCGCCATCGGCCCCGACAACCAGCGCTTTTCGAGCACCATGAATTTCAAGCAGGCCTTCTTGGAGGCGCTGATGGAGACATACAAGCACGCCGACGAAATTCGTATATATGAGGACCGTGTCAAGCACACACAGGCCTTCCGCAACTTCCTAGAGCACTTTAACAGAAAACAAAACGCTACGCCGACTCGAGGGCCCATTACCGGAGAGGTTGTGCAGGTCGCCGATATATCGACCTTCTTGGATCCCGTTGTGGAAATCGCTGAAGTCCAGCAACTCATTAACGAGCACAACTCGGCTTTGGGAAGGCCACGGCGTGGCCATAGGAACGATCGCCTCATGATCAAAAAGAAGGTTTTCTATACGGGCTACATGATTGGAAACGCTGACACAAAAAAGCTACTCAGTCTCGTACAACTGCCGACGAATCTGTCCGACACCGAGCTCAAGGTACACGGTAACTACATCTTGATCTGCTCGGGAGCATGTTCGCAGAATATTCTGGACAAGGTGGGTGGATTACGGTCGAAGATGACGTGGGAAGTGACGGCTACGGGCTGTCTCGATAACAAAGTCTGGGCGGCCATGGTCAAGCCGGTGCCCGATACTGCGGCCTTCTACACCGACAACCAGTCGCCACACGTCGTGTTGGCTATCCGTGATCGCGCCCGTCTTCAAGATGCCAGCAGGATTTCGAACTGGCAGAAATTACCAGCAGACAAGATTTTCCGGTTCGAGACAACCGTGGATGAGAAGATCTTGCTTCGTATAGAGCCTGAGGACTCTCACTATGAGAGTAGGGGGAAGAAGAGACATCATACAAGCCATGAAGATGATTTTCGGGCACGGCCAAGCGCACCAGGTGCTTTCTCGGGCCAGGGTCACGGCGCACACGGTGGACAGGGAGGTCGAAACGCTCACCACCAAGGAAACTTTCGCGGTGGAGGCAACCAAGGCAGTGGCGGTGGTAGGTTCAACCGCGGCGGAGGTGGCCAAGGACAGCGAGGTTTTAGGGGCGGAAGAGGCAGCGGCCCAGGAGCCAAAGGCGGTCGTGGAGGTCGAGGGGGTGGCGGCGGCGGCGGCGGCGGCGGTGGAGGTCATCACTACAAGTCGCTCGACGACCTGGGGACCAAAGATAACTCCGGTGTGTCTTATGAAGACGAAGGAAATTCTTCTCACCAACAGCAGTCGGGAAGAAACAACACATTCCAGCCGCCTACGGCGCCGGCAGCGATGCAGCAGCAGCAGGGTGGTGGAGGATTCTATAACAACAACGGCGGCGGTAACAACAATAATCAGTTCCAGCCACCATATCAACAACAGCAGCAGTATGGTGGTGGTGGTGGCGGCGGCGGTTGGCAACAGCAACAAGGGTACCAAAATCAACCACACCAAGGCGGAAGGCCAACAGGTGGCGGCGGTGGAGGGATGGGATACGGATCCGGTGGACCGGATATCAACTCCTACTACTAGGATATGTACTTGACTTAAGCCAACTGAACTGGCCTGGGCCTCGGCGGTAGTGTTCACGGCACTTGGAAGGGGTCTTCCTTTAGCTGGAATTTGTTCGAAGAAGTGTAGAGGCATTCTTGCTGGGATATTGTTTGTTACAAAGCGTCAGTTCTCGGATGGTACTCTAGGGAGCTCATTGTATGGTCAGGTCTTCCTGAATGTGTATTGCTCTATAGACTTATTAAGGATAGAGAGACTTGTACAAATGCAAGCGTCATGAATAATACGTAGCACAACTTCTGTGTCGGTTCTGTCCCGACTATGTGTAAATAACCATTTCACATCAAGCTGCTGCAAGACTGCTTAGTTGCATGCGATATGACGCCTGAATTTAACATTCCGATAACTGCATGAGTACTCACTGTAACCTTGAAAGGTATCTGCCCGTAAATGCTGTAAATTACTCCACTGGGTACCTCGATGGCACCCCCTGATTAAGTGACACGGGAAGCTCCATCGACATCATTGGCATCAATCCATCTAAACATCCTCGGCCTCGGATTCTCGTCACAACGCCCTTCCATTTTTGGCTGGATGTTATGGATACGCGAGCTTCAAGATGCCACGTCTTTTAGGTGCGCCTTTCAACAATTGTCTATATCCCACAATACTCGAGACGACGGATTCGCTGACCTTCAATTGCAGCTAGCGCACTGAGCCTGCGGCGCGATCCGCGCTTGCTCAAGCTCCCGCCCTACCTCTCTCTATTATGCATCGTCGTCGGCGTCGTATGGCTTTTCCTTCTTCCCCTCGACGACTATTCCCGAAGAACATACATCTCCGAAAATGCTCTGTTACCGGGCCAGGTCCATACATACTTTGGTGGAAGCGACCAGAATGTCTTTCGCGCGTATAAGCACGAGACGGATGAGCTGGCTGACAAGGGAAACATCGAGTGCGTCCACCAACATCACTTTGGTCTCAGGTTGTTATTATGGGGTTTGCAGTCATACTGACATGTGTTTTACGAAATCAGGGTCAATGACAAGCTCGAATCGATTGCGAAAGGCCTCGGTCTGAAGGTCGGCCGCCAAAACTTCACCTACAGCTCCGCCGGCAACACCCACTCCGGCCAGAACATGTACGCGATCCTCCAAGCCCCTCGCGGAGACGCCACCGAAGCTATTGTCCTCGTCGCTGCCTGGAAGAACGTCAAGGGTGAGCTGAACCGCAGCGGCATCCCACTCGTCCTCACCCTCGCCCGCTACTTCAAGCGCTGGTCGCTCTGGTCCAAGGACATTATCTTCCTCTTCACGCCCGACAGCATCGCGGGCCCGCAGGCCTGGGTCGACGCATACCACGACGCCCACGACTCGTCGCGCGTCGCCAGCTTGCCTCTCAAGAGCGGTGCGTTGCAGGGCGCCATTGCCCTGGACTTCGCCCGCGAAACCCGTTTTAAGAGCGTGCATATCGTCTACGACGGCGTCAACGGCCAGCTTCCCAACTTGGACCTGATCAACTCGGTCAATCATGTGGCTGGCGGCCAGATGGGCATGGGCGTTGCGATCCAGGAGATGTGGAAACACAGCACCAGCTATCACGACCGGCTACAGACCATGTTGCGTGGTATGCTCAAGCAAGGGCTCGGACTGGCAAGCGGCCCGCACAGCAGTTTCATCCCGTACCATGTGGACGCCGTGACGCTGCAGCCCTTTGGGGATGGTTGGCAGGATGAGATGGCCATTGGAAGGGTCATCGAGGGCACCTTTAGGAGCTTGAACAACCTGTTGGAACACCTGCATCAGAGCTTCTTCTTCTACTTGCTCATGCAGAGGGATCGGTTTGTTAGTATCGGCACATACTTGCCCAGTGCCATGTTGGTGGCGGCCAACTTTACGATTATGGCGATTGCTCTTTGGGTGAAGAGCGGGCAGCCTGAGGTACAGGAGGTCATCACGGAGAAGACCAAGACGGCCGAAGAAGCCGAGAAGATTGCGGTGCCGAATCCCCACGTCGCTGTGGAGAGGGACCTTAACCTTCCTCTGGTGGTTGTGGCAGTATGCCATGTCTTGAGCGTGGTACCTCTGTATCTGTTCAACCACCTGTCAGAGAGTGTGAGTCTTTATACCCCTTTTCGACATTGCTTGCTCATTCAAGGCAATACTAACATGATTGTGTTGTAGGCCCTGATCCCAGCTTTTGTTCTCTTCTCCGTTCTTTCAGCCATCCTCCCGTTCCTCCTGTCCAACCTCCTTCACACGTCAACCACATCAACGACGACCCAACAATACAACCTCATCCAGTCCTTCTCCCTCCTCCTTCTTGGCATGTTCCTCTCCTCTCTTGCGACCCTCAACTTTTCTCTCGCCTTCCTCGTCGGCGTCTTCAGCGCTCCTCTGACCTTCGTACGCCCTTGCCCCAACTCTCCCGTTCTCAAGGTGCTGTCTATGATTGTCTTGTACGTCTTGTCTCCGACCACGGTGGTACTCGTCGCCAGCGTTCTTCCAGGTCTGGATGAGAAGGTCGGGTATGGGCTGGGAGAGGTGCTGAAGCAGGCAGCGTTTGCGTGGGATGTCACGGGGACGTATACCCCCGTTGTGGTATGGTGCGTGTGGTGGCCTGCTTGGATTGCTGGGGTAGTGTCTGTTTTGGGAAGGCCTGAGGCCGCTGGGGAGAAGAAGGTGAAGAAGGCTTGAAAAAGAAGCATGTATTCTTATGTCAAAAACTTGAGAGTTTCTTGTTATATGGCATCCGCTTGGTACATAGAATTTCCAAGTCAGCGTTTTGTTTCGTGGCTCTGAGTGTACGAACTGGAGATGGTTACTTCAAACTCTCGCCATAGTTTATGGCCACACGTGCATCTACAGTCCAGTTCGGGTTTGTTTGTTAACTGGATACCTTGGGTCGATTCCTTTAAACATATAGATTTCTTGCTAATACCTTTTTTTTCTTCAATTGAGCCATTATTTCATTTGGAATATGTCTTTTTAGAAGGTCAATATGCCGTTTCAAGTTTTTATGATGCCTTTCACAAAAGCAATCAGCCATATTATCCTTCCTTTAAAAGGTTTTGTACAAGTCTGGATGTCTGATCAGAGGGATAACTGGTAGAAGCACCGCGGTAATAATCGAACCAGCATTGGAGTGTACCAACAAGTATACCACTGGTCACTTAACACCAACTGCCTGCTGGAACCCTCAAACACTTGGAGCTCTTCTTCCCTCCTTTGACTTCGACCCCTTGCCAATCCCACTGCTTGCAAGACCCATCACCGCAGTTGACAAAGATGTTTGTCCCGGTCGGTAGTACGTTCCCCGTCACGTTAACGAGTGTGAAGCCGGTAATAGGCACACCATTAGTAGGCGGTGCGTTCTTGGTAGGAGGACTGTATGACTGGTCGACCACGATGCCGTATTTGGTTATGTTCTGGAGCACGATGTTGCGGTAGGTGATGTTGGAGACGAGGCCGGTGGTTGAGTGTTTGGTTTTGATTCGGGCGCCTGTGGTTATTGGAGTTAGAGATGGTTTCTGCTGTTGCTCAGGGTTCACAGACAATGAATGGCTTACCGTTCTCCGAATTCGCAATCACCGAATTCTCAAACAAGACGTTCCGGACGGTGTTATCACTTCTTCCACCTACGGAACCGATAGACAAGCCATGGCCTCCTGAGCAAAGGCCGTTGCAGAAGGTGATGTTCTGTTGAAATACCCGAATGTGTTGATCAGTCTCAAGACCATCACGATACTCAAATCCCAGGAAGAACATACCGTCCCCGAGTTAACAGCAACACAATCATCCTGATTCCACACCCTCGCCCCCTCAATCCTCACCTCACTACTCTGTCCAATATCAAACGCATCCGTATTCCTGCCTCCCTTACCCGCATTCCAATCCCCGTCCGCAGCTTTATTATCAACCGTCACGCCCCTCACCATCAGGTTTCGACACCCATTGATGCTAAACACGTGCATGGGGTTATTCACAATCTTAACACCCTCAATCACCGAATCAACCAGTTTATGCACCTGAAAGAATTTCGGTTTCGGTATAGGACCGTTCTGTCCCAGCCCGTCCCAGTAGAATTCGCCGCTGCCGTAGAGAGAAGAGCCAGGGAGGCCGCGAATGGTGAGGTTCGAGGAGGAGGAGATGGAGAGGAGAGGGCCAGACCAGCCGGTGGGGAGATAGGGGAAGGTGGTTTTGCCTTTGAAGGTCACGGTTGTGCCGGGCTTAAGGTTGTTAAGGTTGAGTGTCACGCCGGCGGGAACGAGGAGGTTGGAGAGGATTATGTTGGTGCAGGAGCTGTTGCGTTTGGAGAGGCGGTCGAAGCCTGTTGAGCCACTGAAGAAGCAGGGTATGGTGGTGTTTGCGTAAGGAGGGGAGATGATGGCTGCTGTGGCATGGCTGAAGCAGAGGAAGGAGGTTGTGAGAAGAGTGAGAAGTTTCATGGCTAGTGGAAGGCCAGTGAAGTTTGATGTGAGGATATATGTACATAAACCACATTAACATCACCATATTAACATGACCAAGATGTTGGGAAGAGCCAACTTTATAGATACCAGCCTACATGGAAGACTCCTAAGATTATCTTTTCTTCATAAGTGGCGGATACGTAGGGAGCAGAGTGGTATTGAACTCCAGGATGTTATGTTGTTAATTTATCCAGAGATATCCGTCCGAACATTTGAATGGATAGGCTGCCCATCAAGGACTGGGTGAAGAGACGAGTGTCACCTAGTAGATTGGTAGAGTAACGGTGCTTTCTTTTCCGGATACTGGTGTCCGGCGTACATCCAACCGAGCAATAGATTGGTACCAGAATCGTCGATCATCCGTGAAAGTCGATCAGAAGTCTAGAGCAAACGCAAACAGGTAGTTGCGTGATGAGGAAGTCCAAGTATATCGCCTTCACCACTAGGTGAAGTTGTCATGGTCCTGGAAGAGAACTGTCCAGGCAGTGGTATACGCCTTCAACCCCTTTTGCGCGCTCAAACCTTCTCCATAAGATCTGATGGAAGTACAATCCCGTGTGGCTCAACTGTATGGTATAGCCGCAAAGTCGATTGTTGTCAAATTGGTGTTGTCGCAATTGTTCAATCCCGACTCCTCGTCGAGCGGCTTGTGAGGTCAAAAGTGGGGTAATTGCAAGGTGAAGCTTCACCTTGCCTTCACCGGGCGGCGCCACCGAATTTTCCTCCTTCAATTACACCAAAGACCATCAGAAAAAAAGAACACACACAAAACAGAGCCGTAAGCCCGCAAATCCAAACTGGCTGTAGATCTTACTCTAACCTGCGATTAGGCATTTCTTTCTGTTTTTGCCATTCCGATCTTTACCACCCCAGCCACTGCCTACATCCAACCCATCTTCACCACCCTCACTCAGATCACCACCACCAACCATTCAACCAGCCAAAAACTCCTTCACCATGTCCGACAGCAAGCCAAAGAGCCAACAGGAGGTTGCCTCCGAGTTCACTTCGTACTATCTCCAGCGAGCAACCAAGGAGTTCGCCGAGGATTTGGACAAGGTGCGCACGGCTGACGACTTCAAGAACGATGCGATCCACCTACTCGTAAACGCACTGCAGCAGGGCACTGCGCTCTTCTCTCCCGAGGAGCAGAGGAGGATAGTTGAGACTGCGGTGGAGAAGAAGTGAAGGAACCACAGGTTCGATGCGAAGAATTCGAAAGCAAAATATGATGGATTTTCAGCTCGGTTGGAGGTCGAGTCTTGCATGGACCTGGGGAAGCCATGGGAGGAGGTCTTCGTCTCCCAATAACTGACATTAAGCAAGGAAGTCCATGGGCCAACGACAAAAGGAGGTATCGAAGCCTGCTACTCTCCAACAATGTTCATCATACCGGCCTCGGTCCAGGTACAGAATATCATATGGTTGGAAGAGACGAATTATTTGAGGAGGACCGGCCACACTCCACCCAGCAGCGGCACTTTTCCAACGGGCTCACGACCAGAGGTGGAGAGCAAAGTCAGGCGCAAATGGCATCGAGGATAAGCAGCGAGATACCCTAAGCAGCATATGAAATAGGAAACACCTAGTCTATCGAAAGAAGAAGTGCGTACACCTTGATGATGTTACACCAATTCTTTCCAAAATATTAGTGGCAAAAGAATTTTACATGGTGTGCAAAGCTTGAAGTCACGGGGCTTATGAGAAGTGGGTTAGAAATCGATTTCTAACAATCAACAATATGACAACTTGGCCGAGTGGTTAAGGCGACAGACTTGAATACCCTTATTCAGCTATCTGTTGGGTTCGCCCGCGTAGGTTCAAATCCTGCAGTTGTCGTTTCTCTTTTGCTTTTTTTTTCGCTTCATCTTCCCGGACTCAAGAAGTGCACTTTTATGCTTCATAGGAGTTGATTTTCTTTGTTTCTCGCGATACTTCCTTTTTTCTTTGTGTGATGTCTGGTTAGCATGTTATCGGAAAGCAAAGGGCATGTTCCCTGAAGTCTGCCTGTTACGACAAGTCAGGACATCGAGGTTTTCGGCTTGAAACTCTGCCGAAGGTCGGTGCTTCAAATGCACACTGGTATTTCTCGTTCAGTCCGGAATTCAAATGAAGCCTATACGTGCGTAAATTTGTCTCCCAGTTCGATATTAGTTTCAACCATGAAGATAATCCAGACTGGAACATGACATGACTGGGCCGTGAAGAACAGAGAGACTGGCGCGCTCGTCGTCAACGGAAAGCGCCAAGACGTCAGGGACGGCCGAGAGAAAAAGTAGCGGCCCCTCCACTCCACTTCCGACCAGCGACCTATCCGCGGAATGGGGACCCCTAACCAATGCATCTCCACGGCCGCGACGGAACCCCGAGTGCCCGCCTGTCAGCTTGACTTCACCAAGACTAGTTTGTTCAACGAACCTTGGAGCCGGACCTTGCTCCTGACCGACTTTCGAAGAGAGACTGATTTTAATCTTTTTTTTTTATTTCTTCGTTTGCCCAGCTGAAGTCAGATCATCATCTTCAATCTTCGCAGCAGAGACCGAGAAGGGAGCGCCAAACTTGGTTACTTCCGATACTGTACAGCGGTCATACATACCCACGACTCCCGTCCGACTTCCATTCTCCGTCTGACAGGATACTACCGGCCGATTTGTTCAGTAAACGAAGTCCTCGAGACCGTCTTATACCGTTTGAAAGACACTTGAGCGCCCAACAACCGGCGCTTGACGAGTCTGAACTCGGACGTGGATTTAATTTATTCTGTCAAACAAGCCCACGGCGCATTCTCTCCCTTGAAGCTCTTGAATAACGCCGACCCAACCGACCGCCGATCCAAAACTGTACTCGAACTACGAAAAGGCACGCGAAGATACATACATAATGCCAGTCCAAACACTACCGACCTCCGGCGCTGCCGTGACGTTCAACACCCAGCGCACGCGCGCTTATCTCATGAAACTACCGCTTTTCACAAGAGCCACGATCCTTATCATTATCTTGACATGGATTCTGACCTTGGTGGGCAAGTCATGGAGCTGGGACGTCAAGACATGGGGAGCCTTAATACCGGATGAGATTGGGATTGCGACATGTAGGTCATCTTTCTTTTCCGGACTCTGGATCTGGTCTTGCGGAGTTGTGGCTTTGGGGAGGACGTGGCCCGAGGGACGGATTTGGGAAGCAGCAATGCAGACCAACGAAGAAACACCATGGCCGTGGATCCTCACTTGGGCGCAAAGTATGCGCTGGCAGCGAGCCTTGAAACCTGAGGGAGCGGAAAAGATGGGAGGCTTTATGCTTGGAAGAGAATGGACCAAATCATGCGCCAGTCTTGGCCTGTGGTACAAGATAACTTGGACGAGCAAACCTGCTAACACTTAGAAAACAGTATACCGCATCAATACCTTCCCGTTCATCCACCTAAACATCTTCCACACCATACTCAACATTGTCGCATTCACACCTCTTCTCGAGCGGTTCGAGCATGAGTATGGTACTCTTACCGCCGTGGCGCTCTTCTTTGGACGTAAGTGGGATTCCGGTCCTTTACACACTTTTGGGCCCTTGGCTAACAGAATCCTCGCCAGCATTCGCCACGATACCCGGCCTGATGTACACCTTCGTCGAGAGATACATTCTTCACTCCAACACGGCGGTCATGGGAGCCAGCATGTGGGTGTTCCTGCTGCTCGGCGCGGAAGCTATTCGCACCTACAAGACCAACCCTTACTTCACCATCAGCACCTACAACATCCCCACATGGCTCACTCCTCTGCTGTTGGTGGTGGTCACTGCCGCTTTGCTGCCTAGCTCGAGCTTCCTCGGACATTTGGCTGGTCTGCTCGTCGGCTATGGGTGTAAGTCTTTTAATATCACGATCCTAGCATGGAAAGGACCACGGTCGCTAACACAAAATAACAACTAGGGGGCTTCGGATACCTCAAGTTCCTCGCTCCTCCCGAGTGGGCCTTGCGCTTCATCGAGGGAAAGCTTAACCTCCTGGGCAGACTCCCTCACTACGTCAGCGTGGATCAGAAGACTTTTGGCAGATTCGGTGTCCTCCCTTCTTCTGCCTCGGCAGCTGAGGCTGGCATTCCATTTGCCAACGTCTCCGGCGGTCAGCGCTAGGGACCTTGAACCACATGCTCAAGAAGCATGGCTACTACGTTGTAAACGTACATCGGCCGAAACTCACGAGGAAAAAAACTTTAAAATGGTGCATATGAGGGAGGCATGATGCCTGGTTATGATATGATAGATATAGAAAGATACTTTACTGTTAATGTTTGATGTTGTACGACTAAACATAGGGATGGGGTCAATCAAATAGTATAGGGGTCAATCAAAAGGAAGTGGTATGGGTTCTCGGACATAATCCGACTATTCTCTCGAGATCTCTGGCCATCCCATGAGGGTTACTTGAATTGAATGCGCCGAGAAATGACTCTTCTTCCCAACACAGTCCTGTAAGAACGAGCTGAATTCCGTAATCTTCAACAGGAGATGGACCTCAAAAGTCCAACTCTGGTCGACTGTAAGCCTGCATCTTTTCTATCAGATCCGTGGCAAATCTCGCTCCCTCGTAACCCGTCAACAGCAGTGTTTACGCCGTGCAAAGTCCACCTTCAAACGTCTATCCTAGACCGAAACCTTCTATTCACGAGCATTATTTTTCCGCCATACACCCATAGTAGCAGTAGTGCCGTGTAGCCCCAGGGTAACGGACCATATACTTCCTGCCCACTCATGCCCATGCTCAACCCATTATCCTCTTCCAAATCATCATCTCACTTTTATTCATCTCTCACACCCCTCAAGCAGTAGTAGTAGCCTTCTCCTTCCACCCCAACTCCCTCAACGTCCAGCCCTTCGCCTCGGGCGTCTCCTCCTTCGCACCCTCCTCCGGCTTCACATCAAAGTTCGCATAACAATAAAACTCATTGCTCAACCCCCTTGCATGCTTCGGCTCAAAGGTAGTCGTCCTCACACCAAAGCTCTTGTACAGCTTCTCCGTAATCAGCGTCTCCATGCGCTCGCCCGTGCAAGCGATAATCATCGGCTTCGTTTCTTGGGGTTTAAGCATCCATCTAACCGTCAACGCGGCCTTGGTCTGGCAGTCCTCCGACAAAAAGGGAGGGTCGACAATGACGCGGTCAAAGGCGCCCTTGAGGTTGGCAGGAAGCTTGAGCGGCTGGGCGAAGTCGTAAAAGACAAACTCGTCGGCGAAGACGGCGAAGCGGTTGTCGTGCTCGAGCAGGGTGAGCTTGCCGGGCTTGGGCTTGTCTTTGTACTCGTCGCTGTTGAGCAGGTTCTTGAGCTGGACGAAGACGGAAGGGGCTGAGACAACGGCGATGGAGGTTTCGGGCGTGGCGTCGCGGAGGAGTTGTTTGGCGAGGAAGGTGGCTGTTTCATCGGAGTACTGTTGTATTTTTTTTTCCGTGTGTCAGTTGGACATCTTCACTATATAAAATGGACGAAACCGTCTCACTCACCCAGAACTGACTCTCATTCCAATCCTCAGTGAAAGCATCCATGGACAGCTTGACGTTCAAAGCATGTCTCTCCTCAGCCTCGGCCTGGAGCTTAGCAAATTGCTCGGCACGGGCATCGCGCTCGGCGTAAAAGGACTTCAGGGCATCGAGAGTGGTAGAAGAGAGTTCGCTACATCCAGTCAGTATTCTGCATGTGATGGTGTATCAAACTTGTTATTGATATTGAGGCATTACTCACAGATCACTCTCGTCGTCAGAGAACTTGTCGATGATGCACGCCATTTTTATTCTTACGGGGTCCAGAAAGTGATTCGAATGACACAACGAGGGTACAACTTGGAGAGGATCGACTTTCGTCGGTTGTATAAGTGAAGCAGTGAAGTGATTGTTGTAAGTGTTTGAATGATTTGCTCTTGGCACTAACAATTGCATGGAAAAAATTGTGGAGACACTTGTATGCATTGATGACAGGCATCCCCCCATCTGTTCCCCTTTTTAGTCGCATCTTACAAGTAAACACAACCCAGTTGAGATGAACCCTTCAACCTCACTCAGGGCCCAGCATCGTTCAAAACGCTTGCGCAAATCGTTTGATTGATCTAATTCTCACCACAGCATCCAGTCTAGACGTCCTGTGTTCCGTCTGTGTTCCGTCGACCTTCCAAATGCTCTATGGCGGACTGATTTCATGTACATGCAAGAACGCATTCCTGTGCAAAACCTCTCGAAACTCAAAGCATATGGATATACTCCCTGTCCTCCCTCTTCTCCTTTTCGGTCGCTGGAGGAAGGTCGTAGTAGGCGTTGCTGCGGTAACTTTGCTGTATGGGAATCAGTAACTAGTAATCTTGCACTAGGAATAATTTGCGGGAGTCTTACCAAGTAATGGTAGGTGAAGTTGGTAATGTCTGCGGGCTCAATGCCGAGGTCCTTGAAAGTCTTGGCCGACGGGTCAATGACCTGGTCGTGGAACTCACGCTCAATCTCATCGGCGGACATGATGGGCCACCAAAGAGCCTTGTTCAGGACACCAGCGATAGGCTTAAGAATCCTCTTGGGCACGTTGAGGTGGCGCCGCCTCTTGTAGATTTCGCGGTCGACCATCTCAGAAATCTCAGCGGTAGTGTAGGTCTTGGGACCGTAGAGCTCAAAGGTCTCGGAAGCAGTGTTGTCGTCGAAGAGCATCTGCTCAAGAGCCTTGCCAACATCGATCACCTGAAAGGGCTGTTAGATGCCACTGTTTGCACCTCAAGGGCCATATCATGTGGGAAGACGTACGTGAACAGGATTATACTTCTCCTGCATCCAGTTGGAGGTCAAGATATTCTTGACGCTGGCAAGCTTGTGAAGCAACCTATCCTCGAAACCAAACATAGGAGCCGGACGAACAATGGTGGTCTCCGGGAAGATGCTCCTGACTACTTGCTCACCACGCGCCTACATTGTCGATTAGATATCCGTGTTGGCGCGACTCGCTGGATGGGGCAGACTTGGAATCGTACCTTGGTAGCGAAGAACTCGCATTCCGAGTTGGGGTCCGCATTGTAAGACGAGACGTGGATGAAGCGGTCGACATCGTATTTGGCGACGGCTTCGGCGATGCGCTCAGCACCCTCAACGTGAACGTCCTCAAACGAGAAGTTCCTGAGATCCGGGTCAATACTCGTGCAATTCCACCGCGGTTTTCCCTAGATTTTGAATCCAAACTCACTTGGTCGGGTAGTCGCGACCGATCAGGTTGTAAACGACATCGGAGTGTCTGACGCTCTCCTCGATGGATTGGGTGTTGCGCAGGTCGAACTCCTGGAAGTGGTGGTTATGTGTCTTAGTAGCTGGATCCTTGCGGGTACGTGGGCCTCGAACTGTATGGACATGACTCTTGTTGTGGGGAAAAGCTCACAATCATGACCACCTTGCCCAAATCACCCGTAACTTTCAGATGGCGCTTGTTGTACTCGTCGCGGAAGGGAATGATGACGGTGCATCCTTGTCTCGCTGTTCAACGGTTTGATATAAGCCATGGTGTTCTCCAGAAGGGAAAGTCGCCAGATCGCAAGTCGCACCTAGTCTGTTGACAATGTAGCGACCAAGCTGGCCGGTCGCACCGAAGACTGTCGCGGTATGTCCACCGAGGGAGGAGCTGTGGAGAGGTAGGCGACGGTGTTAGCAATGATCCATCACCACCAAACATCTAGATATATGGCAACAATTACCGGCCACCCTGGTTACGAATAATAGGCTTGCCGGTGCGGGTGATGGTCACGTCGGAGATAGCCCGTCGCTGAAAGGCAAAAGCGTTGGAAGCGATGATTCTGGGAGTCGACCGCATCGCGGCCGTCAGGGGAGCCATCTTGTAGGTTGTGGGGTGGCAGGGCTGGCCGAATCCCGTTCAATTGACAGTGGAAATGGAAGCTATCCGGAGCTTCAAGTCGCCGCCTTCGATATCGAATCCCAGGACGTCGAAGCCGGCTCTAGCTACCCGCCTGCTGCCACAGCCTGCCGTCAGCACTCCCCCTTCGATGTACCAACCGAACTGCTGAATCACGTGTGCCAAGCTTCCTAACTTACACGACGGTACGTACCGTTAGAGGTATTGGGGTCGCCCGATTGGGGAGCTGCTGCCACTGCAATGTACCCCTCTCGCCTGTGGCCGCCTGTAGGTACCTCCCGTCTGATAGCTTCCACTTCACCAGCTTCCCGTCCACTTCCACTTGGCAGTAACTGTGGGGTCCTCCTCAGCGCTGAAGGAGCATCCACAATGACCGACCGTAGCTGGCTGCACGCCTAACGCCGCGTCAAGGCTTCACTGAAAGACGTCAACCAGGACCGCCTCAGACAACACTTCCATCCTTCCATCTTTCGACATAAACAATTACCACCTTCGCCGCCGAGCTTGCATATACCAGACGACCTCATACCGCCATATACTCTCACGATATTCATTCGAAACAATTCCGCCGACTCTCCCATCATCAAATTGGGCACTCGACGACCTCCCTCCCCGCGGCTGGACAACAAGGATCAGTAGAACACCAAAGAGACACACCACAACACAGCCATGAACGTCGACACCATCTCCGACTTCCTCGCCGAGCAGCGCGACCAGGCGCCCGAAGAACTCCAGCCTCTCGTCCTTGAGTTTGAGACACTATGGGAGCGCAAGCTGTGGCATCAGCTCACCAACCTGCTCCTCGAGTTCTTCAACCACCCCGGCAGTGCCCCGCAGAGGCTACAGTTCTACAAGGTCTTCATTCTCAAGTTCGCCGACAAGATCAACCAACTCAAGCTCGTCGACCTTGCTCTCAAGGCCGCCACACAATGTAGAGGTGCGCAAACGGCCCTTCATTTCTTCCCTTCCAAATCTTAAAGGACAGTTGAAGTAACACTGCCTGACCGCGCAAACATGCAGACAACCAAGAGCGCCTCTCCTTTTTGGAAGCCGTCGTCAAGAAGGTCGACCACGAAGACTCGCAAGACGCCTACGTATTCGCCACGATCGCCGTCGCCCGCGTGAAGCTCGATCTCTCGGACCTCGACGGCGCGCGCAAGGACTTGGACACGGCCGAGCGAATCCTCGACAACTTCGACTCGGTTGAGTCGGTCGTGCACGCCGCCTTCTACGACACCAACGCCAACTACTTCCAAGCCAAGTCCGACTCTGGCTTCTACTACAAGAACGCGCTGCTCTACCTCGCCTGCATCGACGTCAAGTCGCTTTCGGTCGAGGAGCAACGCCAGCGCGCCTACAACCTGGCCATCGCGGCCCTCGTCAGCTCGAGCATCTACAACTTTGGCGAGCTTCTTCTGCACCCCATCCTCGACGCCTTGACGATCGACGACCAGCACAAGTGGCTGCACCAGCTCCTCTTTGCCTTCAACCGTGGTGACCTGGCCGCCTACGACCTCCTCGCCAGCCATATCAGCTCCGACCCCTTGTTAGCCCAGCACACACGCCAGCTGCGCGAGAAGATCTACCTCGCGGCGCTGACCGAGGCCGTCTTCCGCCGCCCGCCCCACGACCGCGCCATGTCCTTCTCCACGATTGCGAACGAGACCAAGGTACACCCCGACGAGATCGAGCATCTGATCATGAAGGCGCTGAGCTTGGATCTGCTGCGGGGAACTATTGACCAGGTTGACGAGGTCGCCCACATCAACTGGGTGCAGCCCAAGGTGCTGGACATGAAGCAGATCGAGAACATGAGGCAAAGGTTGCAGGAGTGGGATTCCAGCGTTGACAAGCTGGGTAACTGGATCGAGGGCGTGGGCCAGGATGTCTGGGCTTAGAAGGCGATCTGGGCTTAAAGGGTTGGATGGGATGTATGGACGGTGTGAGCAAGAAGAAGAAGCGACTCGGGCGTTTGAACGGATGGCGCAAACCTGGGAGACATAGATACGACTCCGAAGGTTAGATTAGGGAACAAGACCAGCTTATAGGCAAAAATGTCGATTTGCTGAAACAAGGCAGACCGCCTTATATGATAAATATGAATACCCATCAACGCCTAACGATTGCCCACGGCGGAGTGTCTTGAACTTCTCTGAACTTCATCCCATGGTTTGGATTAACTTGTATCTATCTGACTGCTCTCCATGTACGCTTTGTGACCCATGCAAATCCGCAAAGAACGCCGGCAGAAAATGCTTCCTCAAATGCCGCGAAAATATGAGGTAACTTTTACAAAACAACAATCCTGTGTAATCCAACAATCTTCTCTTACTACTTGCGGTTCTGGTGGCAGTTCGGTGTTAGGACCTTTCCTCAACCTCTTCTGACGAGAGGGTGTTGATAAGAAGGGTTTCCGTCCACCAACCTCCGAGCACGCCGCTCATCAGGCCACTAGCCAACCCTACGACAAGGACCGAACAATGTAGAAGAGAAGATAGGCCTTGGCATTCAACACGTCCGACTTCTGGGCCAGTTCAACTTTGTGGTCGTTGAAGGCAAACCACTGAGGAAAGTATGTCAGCATGTTATCCTTGAACGAGTCTAGATGTGGTCGCAAGGGGGAAGTCGGTAGTCACAACGTACCTGATCGCCAACACGGCAGTAAGAAATGTAGTGTCCGGTATCCATGTCACCAACGTGCACAACAACGCAGAGAAGGTCGTAAGTGCAGGATCGCTGTAGCTCGTACTCGGTATCGAGATTCTGCTCTCTGGCCCGTGTTGTGTATGGCAGCATGTTAAGTTGCAAGGGAAACTGGACGGGCGTCTCGATTTTCTGAGCGCGGTCGTTGCGTCCTTGTTTGTACTCAAACCTCTGTTGGGCAACTCTGTCAGTTTCTGAAACAAACACGCCGGGAATGGGGAGTGTCAAAGATGTAGCAAGCTTACCTTGAGCTGGATAGACAAAACGTTTGGTAGCTTCTTGATGCTGGTCTGCCTCCTTGCTTGCTGTACTGAGTTGCAGTTCTGGCACCGATACTCGCACTTGTCGGATTTGATATACTCCTCGTCCAAGCATTCCTGGAGAGTCACGCTATTTTGCGCTCTCGCCGACGAGGCCCCGTCCCCGTTGGCCATGTTCTTCTTGCCCCTTTTCTGCGTCAAGTTCTCCAGGGGAACACTGAGATCCAAAAAGCTCTGGGCTTGGTTCGTGACGCCTCCGCAGTTTTGGCATGTTGTCGACGTTTGCAACTTTCCATAGTATGTTTGGTGGATGATGCAGTTGCACGTATGCTCACTGCCATTTTCCGGTCGCTTGCCGTCCCCATTCCTCTCGTGTAACTCCTCGGCCATGAATTGGAAAAACTCGTGGGCATCTTGCTCCTTGTTGGCAACCAAATTCTCGAAGGCCTTGTTCTCACTAATCCAGAAGCCGGATAAGATATTTGCGGCGGTATAACCGTTAGTCGTTTCGCTAGCATAAAATTCTTGGAACATATCGTCCATGGCACAACTGAGGCAGTGAGGAGTGTCGCAACTGCCTGATTGATGCCCATCACTCAGGTAGAAGTTGCGTAATATGGGATTGTGGAGGAACGACTGAAGGACGACGTTCTGATAGCAAGTTGCTCCAGCATTGTAGATGCCACGGAGACCGTTAGCCTTGCAAGTGGCAATGGTGGTGTTGGCCGCGATATAATTGGGAGCATCTTTGACGGGATCAGGAGCGAAGAGCTCTTCGTGTTTACGCTTTCGGCCTGTTAGAGGGATCTCGGTTAGCAACAAAAAGGTTTGATGCATAATGTAACCAAAACGTTGCGTATGCCCACGCAAGGCCGGAGAACATACTGCCGTAAAATGATCCTGTGCCGAGCTTCTTGAGCCTCAATTCCTCAAATGTAGGGTCCCAAACAATATCATCACACATTTGGCAGTATAGTGCACCGAACCTCGACTCAACATCTGTAAAGACTTGTTAGCTTCGTTGTGGACTTGAGTTAAGTGCGGCTTCTAACACCGGCAACCTACAGAATCGGTGTGACTTTTTGTTGCCGTGTTTTGGAACGTCTTCTTCGGTGAGTGTCGAGGGACACTGCAGACAAAGGTAGGTCGGGGTAAGCGATACGAAAACCTGGCCATCCATATCCTTAGTAGTTTGTGGGTGGCGCGGGTTGATATCGAATAGGGCCCGTAGAATAGTCTTGTAGTGCTGTATTGACATGTTGATCGTTGCCTGGTCTTGGTTGAATAGACGTTCAACATGATCTACGAAACAGTTAGTAAACAAGGCGGTTTAACTGATACAAGAATGTGCCATCTTACCACATCCATACATTGCCTGGCCTGGTTGAGGCTCCTTGACCTTGTGGTCCTTTGAGGACGCAGCGATGGCCGACATGGTTTAATGTGACCGTTCGCCCGTGGAGAGCCCCAAGTATGAACTTCGCTTGTGATAAGGGTTCAGGAAGAGACGTCCCTATGTCGAATCCGGAAATGAAGGCGTGGTCCGTGACCGGATTGTAGCAACGAGGGCGACTGTTTGCTTCTGACGCCGCAAGTGAACTGCTTAGACTTTGGGCTCGTGGGTTGGAAACGATCGGCGAGTGAATGCGGACGGATTGGTTATTCTCGGCTCGTTATTTCTGTAAGATCGAGATGGCTCGTGAAAAGTCGTGGCAACTTTGGTAAATCGCGTTGAGTTGGGGGAAAGCACGGTTTCTGGCGGTTTGGTCCAAGTGCCCTTATATAATAGGACTTTGTTAGCCGCGTGCACTGTCAGGGTCTTCGGAATAGCTAGATAACCGGTGCAGGCAATTTGTATGGGAATTCACTAACAGTGTAGCAATTCAGATAGTAACAGGCTGGCAGTAGTAGCAAGGCACAGTTCTGGTTGCGATGGTTCTCTAGTAACGAGAATTGCTTTTGAGGTTCATGTTCGGGTCAAGTTTAGAATCCTCATGCGATTCCCGCGGCGTCAACATCCAGCATCAAATGGAACGCCAACTGCACCTGCCAGCGACAATGAACGGCTTATCGGACGCTACACAAGGCTTATCGATAACAGAAAGGGGACAGCGGGAGTGGAACCATGTTCAGCGCGCTACACCGACTATCGGAATCGGTATCGGGCAAGACTCTGAATCGTATTCGGCAAGACTTTCCCCACTTACAGGTGCCAGCCAGACCGCCAATACCGTGCAGACCGCTGGCGCCCAACGTTGGCACGCACAACCCAAACTATATATTACCACTACTACCTATTAACGGTCGTTAATTAATTACAATTAATTACGTAAGTATTCTAAAGTTATTATTAACCTTACCGCTATTGTTATAGAAGCTCTAGCTACCCCCTAGCGCGTTGCGCAATCCCCTATTACCTTTTCTATTAAATCCCGCCAGTCCGAACGCTAATTGCGGTCGCGGTCACCCCAACGTATACCTACCCAACCCCGACCTTCGAAATAACGGTTACTAACGCTAATTTTAGTACCACCGCTACGCTATATTATTAATCCTTTTAATATTTAAAATAAGGTTGTAAATACCCTCTTTTAATATACTTCCCGTATTAGTTTCGTTATTATTAATTAGTCGACGATTAAGAGAATTGGGCGGGTTATACGGGTAGACCTTCGTTATAATTGTAGCCGTAAATATAAGGCAATTAGGTAAGGTATCCGTAATAAAGGGATTCGATAAATTAATTATTTATATAATATAAAAATTATATAATTTATAAAGAAGGATTATAAGTAATTTATTGAAGAAATAAACTCGGAATATAACTACCTTATTAAGTAAGGGTATACCTCCTTTATTATTTTTTAATATTTAATAAATTAATTTCTTTCTAATATAATAAATTTAGTGGGTAATGCGAACTTTCGTCGGTAAAAATAAAAGGATTATAAATATATTATCGAAATTGCCGTCGAAAGATTATTTAATATTATTCGTATAATTATACGGTAAATTACTCTATATATAAGTAGTATATTTAATACCCTAAATTTATTAATAGAAGATAGCTCTATTATTTACGTCGTTAATACGGTTCGTTAAGGTAATAATTTAATAATAGAATTACGTAGCTATAAGCTTGCTATAATTACGTAGGAAGTTTATAATATATAAAAGCGCTTTCGTCGTATTAAATATAGCTATTATTCTTCGATTAAAATATTATTTAATTTACTTACTAAATATAAAATAGAATATAATATCGAATATTACGTCGATTATTATAATAAGGATATATTAAAAAGGAGGGTAAAACGTATATTTTAAACCTTTAAATAGTATATTAAAATATAGAAAGCAAATCCGTTAATTTTATTAATCGATAATATATATAAAGTAAATACTTTCTATTATTACCCGTATTAATTTATTTATTTACTTTTTTATTATTTTTAGGGGGTTTTTAACTAACCTCCCTTTTTTTTTATATAAGTTAATAAATTTAACCTTCTATTCTTGAACGTAATTAGTATTAATTCCCTGCACCGTAATTTCAATATTGTATTTAGTCTTTCTAGCGGCGAAATAAAAGAGGACTTTGTTTAATATTTTAATTATTTAAAAAAATTATAATAAAATTATAGTATTAATAACCCCGTTATTATTATTAGCGATTTTTATAAGGGTTTTAAAAAGGCTATTCGTAGAATTTACCCTAAAATCCCTTATTAATTCTACGTTTAATATATTATAAAAAACGTTAATTATTATATTATTAAAAAGTAAATTCAATATAGTAATATTAATAGGGCAAATCTAACGACCTTATTTCTTAAACTTCCCGCCCTAATATTTATTATATTACTAAACCTCGAGGGTAATAGACCGGATCCCCCGGTATATATCGTAGAATTCAACGCTTAAAATATTAGAAACGTTAACGACGACCCTCGAAAGCCTATAAATAAAGAATTCGATATTAAATTATTTATAAAAAATTTAAAAGAGGTGGTAAACGCCGCCGCCGTTAATTATATTATTTAAATTAATAAAATCGAAGGAAGTGCGCTATAACCCCGCAACCGTAATATATTAAATTATATATTTAGTCGTCGTTTTTACCTTAATATATACGAAGGTTTTATAAATAAATAGAAACGCGTTATTTATATAGAAAATAAAACTATTTTTAAACGGGTATAGTAATTATTCTATAAGGAATTTACCCGTTAAACGCTATTATTTAAATATCTATATAGATATTATTTTTTATAAATTTACGAATTTGGTAATTACGTAGTTTTAAAATTAAAAAACTTTAATATCCGGGCTACTAATAGAATTGAATTTATATATAGGGTAATTAAACGCTTCCTAAAAAACCGATTAACTAATTTAAATTAGCTCTATAAATATATCCGCTTCGCTTACGCTTTTTAAAGGGAGAAATTTACTAAGGAATTTATAAAAGTACAACAAAATTTTCTATTTAAATATAAAATAATCCGGGTATTTGAAAATTTATTAATAAAAGTAGGATTTTTCCTTATAATATTAATTTAGAAATAATATCGTTATATTTATAATAATTAGCGTCGAAATAATTTCGAATTAAAATTAGACCTGTACGTAGAGTGTATTAAAACCTTTATATTATAATATAATCTACTTTATAAATATTTACTATTAAATTTAATATAATATATACCGTTAGAGCGGTTACGGATTATTAATATAGATAAATATTAGTAATTTAGCCTAAATAGTAATAATAATTTAATTAAATAATAAAAATTCGATTTTAATACGTTTTTTACCCTTTTACTTCTATTATTTTATTAATTAATTAATTTATTTATTAATTATATAAAATCCAATCCTATTATTTAATCGCCGCCGCCCCCGTAAAAATGCCTTAATTAAAATTATAGTTGATAATTACTTCGCTAATATAATTATTTGTAAATTTTTAAATTTAAAGAAATAAAAGGTATTTAATATTAATAGCCCCCCTCTTCTATTACGAAAAGTATAAAATCGAAATTAGTATAATAACCGCTACGTACCCTCTTATAATAAATTACCTAAATTAATATAAAGGCGCTACGGCGGGGGGAGAAGGGGGACGTAACGAGGGATATAATAAAATCCTTTATTTATAGAAAAAATTCCTGGTCCTTAACTTACTTAATTTATTCCCCAATTTATTCGCCCTTTACTATTTTTATAAATACGATTTTTAATACTAATATTACTACAAACTATTTTAATTCCCTTTCCCTTTCCTAATATATATATTTAATAGCTTTCTCCCTAATTAATACCTATATTAAATTAATAGGGTTAATAACCGTTATAATAATTAAACTGGTAAATTTCTTAATCCTTAGCTCTTAATTTAAATAGCGCCCGCTAGAATTAATATAAGGATTATTTATTATTAACCGCTAAATTGGGTGGTTTTATATAAGTGCGTATAGAGGAGAATACGCTATTTATAAAATAGTTAACGTATTTTTATAGTAGTACTAAAAATAACTTCGTAATATAAACGCTTCCTAAATTTCCCCCCTTTGGCGGCTAACCTCCTCCTCCCTCAAATTAATTATAATAAGGTTCGTAGGGTTTTATTATACTGTAAACGTAATATAATTAACCCCTTCGAACTATAGGACCACCCCTAGTATTAATATAGAAGTAGGGAGGAGGAGGGTGGGCACTGGGCGAGTTGAGTAAGCGGGTACATCTCTAAGCGCCCCCCCTATAGAGTAGACCGCTAATTAGGTATTAAAGTCAAGGTGGGCACGTACGTATATAGCTAGCGTAACCGCTAGCGTAATATTAGGGGAATTAATTATAATAATAAGAATTATATTAATTACCCTAGTAAATAAATAATCGATTATTTTGTAATTTCTAAATAACTTTACGTAAAGAGTAATATAAATTTATTTGGTGGTGCGCCAACGTTATATTGGGCATTAGCGGGGGTAGCGTTGGGTACGGTATATAGGGGTAGTTAACAATTGTAAGTGGGGAAAGTCTTACCGAATACTATTTAGGGTCTTGCCCGATACCGATTCCGACCGACTATGGGTTTTAATTGGCTGACGACCAAGAGGTACCTGAACCATAACATCTCGCTCCAGGCTGCCTGCAGTTACAATTTACAAAAGTATTTATACAATAAAAACCCCTATTCCAGCAACCCCAAAAAACAAGAGAAAATGTTGCAGGAACAGGGGGGGTTGCTCGTACCAAGGTAGAGTGTACGGGCCACACCACCAAAGCATTGAAAAAAACATACATTTCTTAGTAGAATTACACCAAAATAAATAATAGATATAAAATTTCTATAGTTTGTTTTTACCCTCTAATTAGCTATTTAACGTCTTTTGTGTTCTCTTTGAATCTATATCCTCTTCGAGCTTTTTTTTGATATTACGGATTACCCGTAAATTATTAATATTATAGAAATTTATAATATTGAGAAGAGCGGTAAGTTTGGTAATATAATTAAGCGCTTATTTAGATATAATAATAGGAGGTATATTAAACGGTTTATTATTAAAATCCCCTTTAAACGTTACTTCTATAGTAAGGTCTTTAAATCTATTTATTATTAATTTTAATATAGCGTTTAGATTAATAGGCTTAGTATTAGAGGAGTAATTCTCGATAAGATTTAGAAAGTTATTAATAACTATAATTAAACGATTATAAATATCTATTAATATTATTATTTTATTAAAGAGATTAATAATATTAGTATTATTTTATTCTTTTTATTATTGTATAATTTATTAAATTAATAAGGAGACGTCGAATTATTCTCTAAACCCCTTTAAAACGGTAGATTTCTTTTAGTAAATAATAATAATATTAAAATAAAGGGTATTAAATTAAACCTTTAAAATTTATAGTAAAATAATAGAGAAGTTTATTTCTTTTAACGGTTTAGTATTGGGGTTATTATCGAAGGTATTAATAATTTACTTGAGAAATTTTTTCCTATATTGCTATTTAAAATAAAAAATAATATTTTAGTTTAACGGTTAATATTATAAAATATTATTAGGGGGAATAAATATAATTACGATATAAGGAGGGGGGGGGGGCGAATTCGAAATTCGCCTTATAAGTATTAAAATTATTTAATAATAAAAAATAATATTAATTTAATTTTATACGCTCGAAATAATTTTAAAAGTCTTTATATTAATATTCTATAATGGTGGCCGTAAATTATATTTTCTTATTATAATATTATAACGTTTTATAAATAGGGAAATTAAATTTCTTTAACGCTATAGGGATTTTAGCCTTCCCGATAATTTATAATTTATATCGGTTATTATTAATATCGTTAATTGTAAAGGTAATATCAAGGGACAGCGTTAGCACCGTTAGGTATATAATAAGATATGTGTTATTGTACGAAGGAAGGGAAGGGAGAAGTGTATATAGAGGATTGGATATATGGGCGCGAGCCTATACCCTAGTCCGTACGCACCTACGTAATATTGTACGTAACTATAAGTAACCAAATTTAGACTATATCGAATTATAATATACGTATTATAATTGGGAATAATCGCTAGGGATCTAAGTACCTATATAAGTAATTAATACATATACCGGGTATAATATAAATATAATCCTATAATATTATCACCCCCTAAAAGAAGTTTATAAAATTAAAAAAAAAATTTATATATATATAATTATAACTTAAAATCCTTTATTAATTTATTGAATATTTCTAATTATAATATTAGCTATATCCTAGACTATTTATTTATTAAAAATCGTATAATCTTCGTTATTACCTCTATAAATCCCTCCTTTACCTCCTTTTCGGTTAATAATAATTCTATTTTAAAGATAGCGAATTATTACGCTAAATAAATAAAGCGGTAGCGTAAAGCGCGGGGTTCGGTATTAGCGTCGGATTATTTATTACGAATAACGGAATCTATTATTAAATCCTTTCCTTCTTTTTATTCGAAATAGTCGAAAAACTCCTTAATACGGGGTAATATTAATTTATCGGGGTAATGATAATAAAATTCTTAAAAATATACTTTATAATCGATAACGTTATCAACTTTCTCTTAAATAAAATTATAATCGCCCTTCTATTTAATTAAATAATATTAATAATAGTTTTTTCTTTTCTATTTAATATTTAATAATTTATTAAATCTTTATTTAATATATTCTTTATAATCGTCGGTACGAATTATAATTCTACCTTCGTTAGCGTGGACGTTGGAATCGATAATTTAACCGGAGAAATTTTAACCGGTCTAATGTTAAATTATTAAAACGTAGAAAATTAACGAATATTTTATATTATTAGGTAGCTGTAATTTAATAATATATAAATCCGCTTTTAAGATTTTAAATAATCCTTCTTAATAGGGGGAGAATTTAGCGTATAAGCGGCCGTTAATTAAATTAAATATATCGAATAGAATAATATCCCTTTCTTTATATTTTATTAAATCGATCCGCTTTTTATTAACGTTCTCTTTATATTAATCTTAATTATATTTAATTTATTAAATTACGAAGTTTTAAATTTTATAAAAGCGGTCGGCGAATTTATTAACTTTATAATATTCTTTTAATTATATAAGTAATAATATTAACGGTAGGGGGTTATAAAATTCGGTATTTATACGGGGGTAATAATTATAATTCGCGAAAAAAAGTAATAAATTTATTAACGAAGATATTATACTATTACTAACGAATTTTATAAGGGGAAATTATTTAACCCAATTAGTTTATACCTAATTGATATATAATCGGAGGTATTATTTTATTTCTACGTTAATACGTTCGGTTTAAATATTCGTTTAAGGGTGGAAAATAGAAGTTAAAATATATATAATATTTAAGCGCTAATATAAGGAAAATTAAAATCGTAATACGAATTAAATACTTCTATCCGAAAGGATAAAGTCTAGAAAATTGTAAAAGTAATAAATATAATCGATAAAATATTCGGCTAACTCTTTTATTAATAACGTAATCGTTAATATAAAGTGCCGTATCTTTATTAACCGGTTAACGACGACGTAAATATATTTAAATTTTCAATTAAAATAAAAATTACCGGGGAATAGAATAACGTAATCGACGGAAATACCGATTTAAAGGGTTAATATAACGAATAAAATTTTAAAGAAGTTAATAGAATTATATTTAAAGAACTTAATCTTTATATAAGGTAAGTAAACTTTATAAAATATATATATATTATTAATTATATTTTCTTAATAAAATTCTCGGGATAGGAATTTATAAATAATATTGCGGTTAAAGTAGCTTATATTAAGCGAATTATATTAACGATTAATTAATTAAAATTAGAATTCTTTATTATAAAGGTCGATTATTATATAGTCGTACTATTTAATAATATTATTAAAAGTAACCTAATATTCGCTAAAAATTTTATAAAGGATTTTATAAATCGAAATTAATGAATTACAATTATTTAAATCGTTTAGAATATAAATTATTTCTTAAAGGAATATAGAATTTTTATAATTATTTAAAATAATATCGTCGATTGATTTATCTTCGTAATTATTTATTAAGGAGAATGAATAATAAAAGGCTAAATTTTCTTCGTCGAAGTAGCCGTTTACGAATTATAAAGGTTAGAAAAGGGTATACTAACGGGTAGCGAAACGTTCGTCTTTTATATTTATAGGGATATCGTTAAATTTCTTATTAAAGGTATTAGAGCGTAAATTCTTCGATTTTAGGGTATATTAAATTTAAAAGTTGAAACGTAATAAGAATTATAATTAGCGTATATATTATTATATAAATTACTTATTAATTATAAAAGTTTTCAAATTTCTATAATTTATTAAAATATTAAATAATTATTATATTTTTTCAAATTTGGGTTATTACTCTTTTAACGCCTTAATAATGATTAAAAGCTTTTTATTATAAATATTATAATTATATTTTTAAGTTATATATTTTATTAAAAAGTAAGCGATTAGGTATAAAATTCCGTCGTCGTTATATTATAAAAGTATACCCCCTACTATTTAATTAACTATATTTATTTCGATTACAGTTTTTTTAATTTAATTATAAATTTTTAATACGGGTTTAATCGTAAAAGCTTTTTTTAACGCGTTAAAAATAAATTAATAGCGGTCGGACTATAATTATAATACATTTTTCTTTATTATTTCGTATAACGGGGATATTATTATTAAAAACGTTTTAATAAAATATTAATAGAAATTCGCGAAGCCGAAGAATTATTAGAGCGATTTTTTAAATTAAGGGGGCGCCTAATTGAATATAACTTTAATTTTATTTAAATCTATTTTAATATTATTTAAGATAATAATTAGGCCGAAATATTTCGTATATTTCGTATAGAATTTATATTTATCGATATTTACATTCAAATTAATTTTGGCTAAACGCTTAAGGACGTCGTTAACGTATTACTCGTAATCCTTTTCATTATTAAAATATATAAAAATATTATCGAAATAAACGGTCGCGTAAATATCGAAAATATTATATAAAGAGAATGTCTATTTGCACGGACATGAAAATCTATTTGCACGGATACCCACTTTAATTCTCTTTAAGTTTTCTAACTGGATTTTGAAGGTAGAAAAATAAAAATAGTACCGGAATTTTCATTATTTTTTTCTCTATCTCCCAGCCCCAGCCAAAGTTTTAACACTCGCCGCTCAAGTAAATTTTCACCCAAATTAAAAACTTAGCGGAATAATTTTTCTTTTTTCTTCTTTTTTAAATCCGCCCATAGATAAATTATTACTTTTTTGGCTTTGCAAGGTCTTAGCATATTGTAAAAATGACTCAAAAATCAAGGAAAAATCAATTACTTTATAAAAAAAGTTTGAAGTTTCTACAACCCTTTTTCATAAAGTTATTAACGTTTTACTAAAAGTGGGTATCCGTGCAAATAGATTTTCATATCCGTGCAAATAGAGTTTCTCTATATAAAATATTATTAATATAATTCTAAAAGGCGTCAAAAGCGCCTTAGAGGTTAAAAAGTATAATTAGGGATTCGAATAGCTTAAACCTTATTATAAACGCAATTAGCTATTTATAACCTTCTTTAATACGGACCCGGTTAAAAGTAATAATAATATTTAATTTAATAAAAATTTTAATATAGTAAATAACGTCGAATATTTCTTTAATAAATGGGAATAGGTAATAGGATTTAAGGGTAACGTTATTAATACCCTAGTAATTAATATAAACGCGGACTCCTCTTCCCGGCTTTTTAATTAAAAATATAAGAGTAAAGGTTTTTAATTACAATAAACGGATAAACTTCTTCTTTAAATTATTATTAATCTATTTTTTAATAACGTTAAATTCTTTTAAATTAAAAATATAATTATAGGAAGCGGGTAATATAGCGCTAAATTTAAATTCGAATTTAAAATTATAAAACCGGTTAGGGGGTAATATATTAACGTTTTTTTAACGGAAGTTATTCGTTTATTACTAATATTACCGAAGTAATTTTTATTAAATTTATATTTTAATCTTTAGGGGTTTATTTACCTTTTTATAAAATTCAATAATATTTTTAAATATAATTTTACTAATATTAATATTATTAGCGGTAAAGTAACGGTTAATAATTTTTTTATAAATTTAAAAATTAAAAGTATCGCCTATAAATATAATTAAAGCGGAGACTTTAATTACTTTAATAATTTCCTTACTTCTAATACCGTAAAGTATATCGATTTAAATATAATAATTATTACCGAAGAACTTTTTATAATAAATTGCTTTACCGTTTATAATATCTTTAATTATATTAACCGTAAGGTTATCGCTAATTATATTAACCGTAAGGTTATCGCTAATTATATTTAGGGTTAGGGCGCTTTTTTCTTTTATTATTTTATTTTCGTCTAATATACGTTAAATATTTTTTATTATATTTACCCTCGTTGTATAAATAATTTGAAATTTATATTTTTTAGCGAATTAATTAAATATAATTATTAGGAACTCCTTAATATCAATTAAATCGAAGGGTCTTTTAAAAATATAATAAAAGCGGACCGGCGTTCGATAATCGGAAAAAGAAGTATATACTCCTCTAATTAAATAATATAGCGCGGAGATTATACGTAATAAAGGAGAAGGGTAATAATATATTATAACCGTTAATATAAGAATTTAATTACTAATAACCTTACTAATAAGGACCGCATTTATTCTATTAATAACCTTTTATTTAAATTTATTAAAACGTTAACGAATAGTACGTTTAACGATCGTAGAAATAGAAATCCGGCGAACGGTTTCTAATAGCGAAGTAAAGGTATTAAATTCTCCTTTATTAAGGACGTTTAAAATAGAAGGTTTCTAATATATTAATTACATTTTTAGGGAATTCTAAAAAATAATAACGGAAGGTATACCGTTAAAAATAATAATTGAAAGCGTATCGATATTATATTTACGTAATAATAATACGTAATATAGGTAACGGAATATTTTTAAAAAAAAATAATTACGTTATTCGTAAACGGAGTTAAAAATAAAGCAATCGCTAAATTAATCGATATTAGGGGCGTAATAAATTAATTATAAGTGTCCGAAAATAATAAGGTTATCCTTTATAAAATTATAAATAAAGAGATTAATAAATTTATAATATACGCCGGTATTTATAATTAAACGATTAAAATATATAATATTCCCTTTCGTTTAATTATTAACGAAGTATAAGAGTTCAGGGAATTAAAATTTAAAAGTTAGGAGATTATTACGTAAAATAAAACGACGGTTAATAAATCTTAGAACGGTATAACCGTTATTAACGAATACAGTATAATATATTTTACGCAGTTTATAACATAAGTAAATAAAAAGATTTAATAAATTAGGGTATTTATAACGGCTATTTATAAAAAATTTATTAATTTTAATAATTTTAAATTTATTTATAAAAATATTCCTTAATTATCTTCCTCTTTATTTATATTTAATAAATATTAGCCTCTAATTGTAATTTAAACGGGAAATTATATATTTTTTTAATTATTAATAAAACCGTTCTTATTACTTATAATTAGGCCTACGAAGTTGTAAAAGTATATAAAGGTAGGGTAATAAGTAAATTATTATTACGGTATAAAATAATTAGGAGCCGGAATATTAAGAGCGGGAATACTTATAATATTAATATTATAATAATTATATTAATTATATTTATATTAGCCTTAAGTAAGGCGTTATTATTAATTACCGTTATTATTATTATTTTTTTCTTTTTCCTTTTTATCCTTCTTCTTTTTCTTTTCCTTTTTTCTTTCTTTACGTAATTTATATTCGGGTACCTCTTTCTTAAATTAAATACGACCCTTATATTCGGCGGAAAAATAACCTTTATAATTATAACGGGTATAAATACCAATCTTTATACGGTACTAAAATATATTATTATTAATTATATAAAAAATTTAAACGTTAAAGGCGGATATAAAATCGAAATTTATAATAATACCGCCCTCGTTAATAATAAATTCGGGAATAGAATTATTCGTATTATTAAAAACGGAATTAAAATTAGTAATAGGGTTATTAATATTAAATTTATAATAAGGGTTAACGATTTTGTTATATTAATCCTTTTATTCGAATTACTTAGCGAGGTCGTAAATTATTTTAAATTATTTATCGAATTTATTATTTTTAAGCTAAGGGCGTTATAGGGTAATAATATTACGGCAGCGGTCGGTTAAACATTAATAAAAATAATAAATTTTTATATTATTATTAAATTAATAACGTTTAAGAATAATAATAAATTTATTTTCGAAATTAAATTATTTTATTTTACCTATTTTTAAATCTTCGAATTCGTAATAAATTTAAATTATAATATTAATATTATTATATTTATTAGCTATTTATTTAAATAAATCGAAGGTAATAAATTATTTAACTAATTTATTAAATAGAATTTTAATAAATTCGGATTTAATTACCTCCTAAAGTTTATTACGAAGGGAATAGGACATTAAAGAAAATTTAATATCCTTAATTTTAAAGGCGGAAAATTTATCCTTAAAAGCGAATAAGATATTAATACGCTATTAATAAAATTTAGTAATTTTTTCAAAAATTTTATTAATATTATCGAAAGCGGGGGAAATAACGATACGTAATACCGACCTATAACCGTTACCGCTATTACTTCCGACCGGGTTATTAGTAATTATATTATTAAATTCGGATTCGGAATTATTAAAATTAGAATTATTATCGTTATTATTATTAAATAAGGGTATAAACGCGGGGTTAATAAATTTGGATAAATATTAGCGAAGGTTATTAATTATTTTTTAATATTTAATTATTTCGTATTTAATTATATTTTAAAAATTAATTTTAAAATTAGAATAACTTTTTTAAATATTAAATAAATTTTATTAAAAGGCAGTTAAACGAATTTAAAAATTATTAACGATATCATTATATTAGGAAGCGGCGTTAACGAAAGTTTATTTATAAACGTCGTATTAAATTTATTATTTAATAATAGCGTCCGAAAATTAAAAGGTATAATTAATTTTAAAGATTGCAAAATTAATATTAAAAATCGCATTAATTTAATCCTTATTTTAAATTAAAATACGGAATTAATCGAAATCCTAACGCAATAAATAATTTTCGTCCTCGGATTATTAAAAATCTTCCTTAATACTTTAAAATTCAATAATAATAAAAATAATATTAAATTATATAAAGCGGATAAGCGCGTAAATAACGGCCGGGAACGCAAAATAATTACTTAAATTAAACGTTTAAATAATAAAAATTAGGATAATAATAGAATCGTTATTAAGCGTATAAATAACGTCGGTAAATTAGTCCTAAAATTTAATATTACGAGGGTTAATATTTCTAATTTTAAAAAGTATAATAACCGCAATAAGGGTATTAATAACTATAGCGGGGATTAAATCGGATATTAATCGTTTAAATTAATATATTTTAATAAATATAAAAGAAAAGAGAATATAAGCGATTATAATAGTAATATTCGTTTTAATAATTACCTAATTCGAATTAACCGTAAGGCCGTCGTTAAAACGTTAATCGTTAAAAAAATAAATTTTAATATTAATTAATATAATTAATAATTAATTTTCCTCGAAAATTATACGTATAGTATTAAAAAAGGTATAATAAATTATTAAGGGATAGCGTTAATACTATTAAATATATAATAAAATATATATTATTATACGAAGGAAGGGAAGGGAGAAATATATATAGAAGATTAAATATATAAGCGCGAGCCTATACCCTAGTCCGTACGCACCTACGTAATATTATACGTAACTATAAGTAATTAAATCTAAACTATATCGAGCTATAGTATGCGTACTATAGTCGGGAATAGTCGCTAGGGATCTAAGCACCTATACAGGTGGTTAGTGCGTATACCGGGTATAGCACAGGTATAATCCTATAATAGGTAAGGATAATACGAACTTTATTTTATTTTAATCTAAAGCGGTTAATAGTAGTTAATTTAAAAGAGGGGAATATCTTCTAAAAATAAGTAATTTAATTTATATTATAACGGTTACTAATAGGAGTAATTGCGATAGTTTTACGAATATCCTTTATTTAGTATAAGGGTATCGCTAGGAAGGCCTAGGGGGACCCGCACAACTAGGGCACAGTGGCCCAGGACGATGGATAAAATAGCGGATAAAACAAAAATAGTAGGATATAATATAGAGGAAAGGATTTCGGAGTTTAAGCGCCGACCGTTCCGGACTTATAAGGAAGCGTATAAGTATAAAAGAGGATAATTCTTAATTAGAAATTTATATTTAATTAAATTAAAATCTTCTTTCTAAAATAAATTTACTTTATATAATTTACTCTTACTCTCTCGTATTTATAATTTTATAATTCTTTAACCTTTACAATTCTATTAACGAAAACTATAAATATAATTAATATATATAAGGAGAATTCGCGTAAAAAAAACGTTATTAACTTTCGTTATAAAAATAGCGTAAGCCCGATATAAAAAACGTATAATTACTTACGTATTATTAATAATATAATTAAAGATTTTATTAATAAAGGGGTTATTAATAAATATACGGAAGATAATTACGAGGCGGCGTCTTATAAACCCGAATATAATACCGCCCGAAAAAATTCCGGCGATAAATATAATAATACTAATAATAATAAATTATGATCCGAATTTATATTACGCGAAGAGTCCAAAGGTAATTTTAAATAAAAAATTTAAATACGGGTTAAAAAATAGTATTTAATAAAAAATTTATATACCTTTAATTATTACTATTTTAAGAGCCTTTATTAATAGTGGGAATATTATATTAATAAAGCGGAATAATAATTATAATTAGAATTTCGTTAGGGTAAAAACCCTTTAAAATTTAATTAGCGTAATCGTTCTTTATTTATACGTAATTATTTATTAAACGAATATTTTTAATTCCGCTTTTATTTTTATTCTTAATCCCGTTTTTAATTTCGCGTTTATTCCTATTCCCGGACCCGCTTCCACTCTCCGTCCGTTTAATCCGATTAATCCGGCTATTTTAATAATTTTTCCCCTACGTAGGAGCGTTATAAGTGGCGAATATCCTACGAACGTAAATATATAAAACGGTATAAACGTTAAAAATTCGTAGAAATAATATTATAATTCCTATAAATATTATTATAATTTATATAAAAAATTACGGGCTAAGGAAATAAGGAATTCTATTTACGTCCTTTTATATATAATATTCGTAAATTAATAACGAATAATACGAATATTAAAGTCGAAAATTAGATCGACGGTATTAAAAACGGTTATTAAATTTGTAAGAGTATTAATATTTATTAATTTATTTAATAAGCCCTTTTTAAGGCCGATAATTTTATAATTATTTTATAGCGTATATATTTTATTACTTTCTTTAATAATAAGGGTTAGAAGCGATTTATAATATAAAAAGAATTTTGAGAGTTTATTTATAAAAAATATATTATTTCCGAAATTTATAAATTCGATATTAGAGAATAATTATTCTTTATATATTAAAGCGATAATAAAGATTTATAGAAATTATAAGATTAATATTAATATAATTATTAATAGTTTAATAAGAATATTATCGCGGATAAATAATTAGTATATAATTTTTTCTTCCGGTTAAAGAAGGATATATATAATTATTTCCGTATATATTAAATCCTTATTAATAATTCGGTAAAAATTGCTTCGAAGGTAATAAATTAGTAAATTGAATTTAAAAATAAACAATAAACCCCGAGGGACGAAGTAGGTAAAAATCGTTATAATAAACGGTTTTCATATTATAAGGGGTTTTTAAATAACGAACGTTTTAATTATAATAGGGATTATAACCGAGATTATAATTGGGATTATAATTAGGATTATAATTTTAGAGGGCGTAAAGGCCGTAAAAAAGACCGATCCTTTAATAAATAGAATAGAAGTAATAATAAATCCGGTTTAAATTATTATAATTATAGAAATAAAGGATATTATATTCGTAATTATACGAAATATAAAAAAATAAGTAATTAAAACCGGCCGAAAAAGAAAGTTATTATTTAAAGCGTAATTATTGAATAAAATATTAAATGTAATAATAATAAAGAAAATAATTATATTTCGGATATTAAAGAGTTAGTAAAAGGTTAAGTTCCGTAGAAAAACCGTCGTTTAATAAGGTTAATAATTTTAAAACGGTTAAAAGAAACGGGTTAAGTAAGATTTTTATAATATTAATTACATTAAGGGGTCGCCGATTAGAAGAATATATAAATTTAAATTTAAAAATAGAAGTTAATACCGTATATAAGAATTTTACGAAGAAATATAAATTGAAGAAAGTAAAAACCGGTATTCTATTTATTTTAATAAGTATAAATAGTAAAAAAATATATTATTATAAAATATACAAATTAACGTTTATTTTAAAAGATTAAAAGGGTTAAAAAAGAGAATTTATTTAATTATTTTATATAATTTAAAAAGATAATTGGATATTATTATTACTATTATTTATATTGGGTATAAATTTTAAAGGTATTATTATATATATTAATAAAAATAAATTTAAATTTAAAAGGGTACCCTTTATTAATATTATAATCCTTATACGTAAAGTAATATATAATAACCGAATTTATATTATTAACTTAATTTTAATATATAATCCGCTAAAACCGGACTTTAAAAACGTAAATAAAAATAAAGAACCGTCCGAAAGCGTAGCGGATAATATTCCTTTAATATTAAAAGGGTTTAAAGATATATTTTCTAAAGAAAAGGCTAAAGTATTATTATAATTATTAAACGTTAAATATAAAATCGTTTTTAAGGAAGGAGAGGAAATACTTAATATTCTTATATATTTTTTATTTATTATATAATTAAAAACGTTACGCGAATATTTAAAGGAAAATTTGCGGATTAATTATATCCGCTACTCCTAAGATTCTATTAGGGTATTAATTTTATTTATATTTAAAAAAGACAGTATATTATAATTATATATCGATTACCGGGAATTAAATAAAATTATTATTAAAAATCGATACTTATTATTATTAATTAATAAATTAATAGACCGAATAATTAGCATTAAAGTATTTTTTAAGGTTAATTTACGCGAAACGTATTATTAGATCCGAATTAAGGAAGGGGATTAATAGAAAATTGTTTTTAAAACGCAATATAATTATTTCGAATATATAATAATACCGTTCGGGCTTATAAACGTACCCGTTATATTTTAAATATATATATATAAAATATTTATAAAATTTATTAATTATATTTATATAATATATTTTAACGATATTTTAATTTATTCGAATTTTAAGGAAGAATATAATAAGTATTTTCGTTTAATTTTCGAACGTTTATATATTATTTAACTTTTTGCGAAAGCGTTTAAATACGAATTTTATAAAGATTACGTCGATTTCTTTAATTATTAAATTATTACGGAAGGGGTAATAATAAATTTTAAATGGGTAAAGGCGGTTTAAGAGTAATTAACGTTTAAATCTTTCTATAATATTTAAATATTTTTAAAATTTGCTAATTTTTATCGATAATTCGTATATTAATATTTTTATATAATAAAGTTTATTATTAATTTATTAAAGGGGAGTAAAAATAGGCGGAAATTAAGCGTATTTTATTAAATTAAAAAGGCCGATAAAATATTCCGGGCTTTGAAAGAAGCGTTTATAATAATATTAATCCTTCGTTATTAGGATTTAATTAAAAAGATTAAAATTAAAATAAACGCTTCGTAAAAAGTTATTTCGGGAATTTTATTCTAATTTATAAGAGATATTTAATACCCTATAGTATTCTTTTTTAAAAAATTAATAAACGTAGAGTAATAATAGTATACGGATTAATAGGAATTATTTATTATTATAATTAATTTAAATTATTAAGTATATTATTTAAAAGGATTTTCGGAGCCGTTTATAATATTTATAAATTATAAAGCGTTAGAAAATATTATAAAATTATTAGCGAACGATTTACGTAAAAGGTTAATTCGTTAAGTTTATTAGTTATTTTAATTCGATTTCGAAATAAAATATTAATTAAGGAAAATAAACCTAATAAACGGTTTATTTAGGAAATTAAATTATATAAAAGGGGATATAATTTATAGTAATATTTTACCGACCCTTTAAAAGAAATTAAATTTTATTTCGGAATTATTAAATATAATTAAAGAATAATTAAACTTTAAAATCCCGTACCGATATAGAAAGAAATTTATAATTTACGTTTTTATTAAATAAATTCGATAAATAATGCGGTCTATCATTATTATAAAAGATATTTTATTAATATAGCCGATAAAAGGAACGTTCCTTTAAATTTTATTATATAAGGTCGCGAAGAAAATAATATACCGAAAAATCCTTTAAATATTTTTAACGAACTAAGAATTTTATATTATTATAAAGGGATTTTAGTTTAAAGATTTAAATTTAGCCGAATAAATAGCGATTATTTAATTTAAAAGGATTATAATTAAGGGATATAAATTAAATAATTAAAGGGTTTTTTATTTTAAAAAATGGTTAATAATTTTTAAAGAAAAATCATTCTATAAAGAAATTTTACGCTTTTATTATAATAATTTAAAGGCTAGTTATATAAATACGTTTAAAACCTTAGAATTTATTAAAAGGAAATTTTATTAAAAGGGTTTTATATAAAACGTTTAAAAATACATTACGAAGTACGAATTATATTAAGGGATTTAAAAACCCCGATATTAATTTTATAGAAACTTCTAATCTTTATTAATATCCGAATAACCTTTCTAGGAAATTAATATCGATTTTATTACCGGCCTTCCGCCGAATTAAAGGGTTAATAAAAAGATATATAATTTTATTCTAATAATTATAAACCGATTTATTAAAATAGTTTTATTTATATTTATTCTTAAAACGTTTAATATAATTTTTATAACGTCCTTATTATATAAATACGTAAAATATTAATTCGGTTTATTATTAGGAATTATAAGCGATAGGGATAAATTATTTATTAGTAAATTTTAAAAAGAATTTATTAAAATGTATAGGATCCTACGAAAATTATTTATTATATTTTATTTATAAATAAATAAGTAAACGGAACGTTTATATTAAATTATTAAAAGGATTTTACGTATCCGAACTTTAGAAGGCGATTTTATATTTTAGAGTAAGGAGTTCTTAGAAATAGAATTCGCGTATAATAATTTTATATATATAATTATAAAGGTTTTATTATTTAAAATTTTATATAGTTATTATTTATATATAATTAAATATATTAAGGGGCGGAATTTTATTAAAGTTTAAGGCGTAAAAGAACGATTATAGAAATTAAAAGAAATTTATAAAATAATATAACGTTATTAAAATTAAATAATAAAAGCGTAAAAGAAGGGGTATAATAAAAAGTATACGCCGATTAAATTTTAATTAAGCGATATTGTAAACCTATTAATTAAAAATTTCCGACTTAAAAATAGGAAATTAATATTTACGTATATTAAAATTAAAGTATTAAGGAGAATTAGCTCTTAAGCGTATTAAATAATCCTATCGATATAATATAACCGGATATATAACGTTTTTTTAATTAATTTATTAGAATTTTAGAAAAATAAAAAAGATAGAGATTACGAAATATTATTATTAAAATTATATAATAAATAAAAGGAGTAGGAAGTTAAAGAAATTATAGATTATTAAAGAGTGGGTATAAATTAGAGATTTTTAATTAAATAGGTAGGGTAATTTATAGAATATAATATTTAAGAATTTAAAGAGTATTTTGAAAATGTATAAAAGGCGTTTTTTAAATATTGGAAAATTAAGTAGAAGTATTATAAAAAATAGGATAATTAATATAAATAATATAATAAAAATCTATTATTTTATAATTATAAAGAATAATAAGCGCTAAATATAATATAAAATGTTATATATAAAATTTAGTAAGTGAATAATTATTATATATTTTAATAGGGATGGGAATTATGAGTTTATTTATTAATAAGAAAAGAAATATTATTACCGGCAAAAAATTTACGTAGTAGAATGAATTAAAAGTGGTTTATATTAAAAATAAAATACCCGGGGATTGGTAGTTTAATTTTAAATATTTTAATATAATATTAATTAAGAAGTGGTTATATCGAATTGCGAATTAAAGCTACGAAGAATTTAAAGAATCCGAATATTCAAACCGGAGGAAAAACCTTTTTAATATTTTTATTAAATTAGAAATTCCTTATCCGATAAGGATAGGTAATTAAATTAGGAAGATTTAAAATAGCCGGTAAATTCTTTATTAAAATTATTAAAAATCCGATATATTAAAGGGAAAGCCGTTTTAATATTTTTTATTAGATTAAAGATTTTCCGTCCGATAAAGATAAAATAATTAAATTAAGAGAATTTAAATTAGCCGGTAAATTCTTTATTAAAATTATAGAGAATTTAATATATTAAAAAGAGAATTACTTTAATACTTTTTATTAAATTAAGGATTTTCCGTCCGATAAAAATAAAATAATTAAATTAGAAGAATTTAAATTAATTAATAAATTTTTTATTGAAATTATAAAAAATTTAATATATTAAAAGGAGAATTATTTTAATATTTTCTATTAAATTAAGGATTTTTTATCCGATAAGGACGAAATAATTAAATTAGGATAATTTAAAACCAATTAATAAAATTCCTCTTTAATATTTATTCGTAAACGGTATTAGGGGTTATTTAACTTTAAAGCGGTTACGGCGATTTAAATTACGAAAAGGTTTATAGCCCGGCTAATAAATACAAATATTAATAAAATTCTTTAAATTAGAGAAATATAGTAAATTATTAATTACGTAGGGTAAATGGTCGTTAATTAATAATATAATTTAAAATATTTCCGGCTCCTAAAAATAATTAATATATATTAAGATTTTTTATTAATTTAATTAACCGGTTAAAGTTAATAAATTTTTTTTTATATTTTAGGGATTGTAGGGGTTTAATTTTAAGAAAAAGAAAAGTAATTCGGATTAAATTTTAAAACCGATTCCGGACGAAATTCCGATTTTAATTCGGGATAAAATTTCTATTCTATTTTAAAGCTTTTTCGAAATCTTTAATTATTTAAAGTAAAACGTTTTCTATCCGAGGAAAAGATATAAAGAGAAAAGAATATTGAAATAGTAAATAAAGTATATAATATATAGAAATTAAACCGTTTTAGAATCGGTTTTTAGGAATCTAATAATAGTTTTAGGGGGTAAATATTAACCGTAAAGCCGATTAATTATTATAATACTACAGTTAATAAGCGTAAAAATATTAATATAGTATAAATAATTAAAATAAGCGGAAATTATTATTTTATTTAATACATCGATAAGGGTATCGCCGGTTGGTTTTTAAATTTCTTAGTAAAATTATTTAGCGTAAAAACGTCGCCCTTATAAATATTATAATAATTACTATATAATAATATAATTTAGGGATTAAATTAGCCGGGGGGGGGGGGGGGGGGGAGTAACGTTAATATATAAAATAAGAACGGATAATTAAACGGTATAATAGAAATAAAGCGTAATATAATATACGAGTAGAAAATAGGGTTTTTTAAAATAGGAAATAAAATTTTCTACGGATCGTAATAATTAATATTAGAATTATAAGGGATTATAATTTCTAAAGGGGGGGATAATTATAAGGGTATTATTAAGAAGGCTTAGGGGGATTTATATAATTAGGGTATAATAGCCTAGGACGACGGATAAGATAATAGATAAAATAAGGATAATAGGATATAATATAGAGGAAAGGATTTCGGAGTCCGGGCGCCGACCGTTCCGGACCTATAGGGAAGTATATAAATATAAAAGAGGATAGTTCCTAATTAGAGATTTATATTTAGCCAAGCTAAAGTCTTCCTTCTAGAATAGACCTACTTTATGCGACCTGCTCTTACCCTCTCGTACCTGTGACTTTATATTTAGCGGGTAACCGATTCGCTATTTATAGCGGAACTTCCTTTTTTATAAAAATATTTGCCTATAATATTAAAGCGCTTCCTAAAGAGGGTAAATTATTTTTTATTAAAGGATAATAACGGTTTAATTTTTATACTTTTACGAGCCTCCTTTATAGTCCTCTAAATATAAGTAGCTTTATTAGCGAGGATTTTAATAGTAGTAAATATATTATAATATTCCATTTCGAATTACTAAATATATAGAATCTTTTCCAATATTAGGTATTAACCAATTAGAATTTTAACCCGTTTATCGAAATTAATAATAGACTTAAAGCGATTATTATTAAAGTAATCGTAATATAGGTTAAAGATACGAAAGACTTAGGATTTATCTAAACGCAAATTATAAAATTTAAAAGCCTAATCAACCGTAGAATAGAAGGATAATTTAAATAATTAAAATTTATACCATTTGCAAATAGCTTTTTTCTATATAAAGGTAACCGACGTACCTATAATTGAATCTACAGCTAAATAAATTAAAAAGGAGTCTAAATAGGGTTAAGGGGTATTAGCGATACTAAATATTATATTAGAATTAAGGAATTATTTTATTTAATAGAGTTATGCGACCGTAAAGGTGGTGGTTAATAGAGGAGATATACCAAAATGGAAGGTTGTGCGCAGATTTACTGGTATTTTAACGAGCAAATTTTCGATTTTTTATTACGGGTTGTAAGGTTGCGCTTACTCAGCAAAAAAAAAAAAAAATCTGGGATAACTGTTGCAATTACAGGGGGGTTGCTCGTAGAGGGCGTTGCTGGAACAGGGGTTTTTACTATACACTACGTAGTAGATTGAATTAATTGAGATACCAAGCCATTGAAAATCGATGTCTCATTCCAGGTCTTTTCCGGGCTCAATTTCCTATATAATCAAAAAGCGTTTTGATTTTCGTAGTTATGTCGTCGTCAAGAACCTAGGCTGGCCACACATCCATGATTAATCCTCCTCCATAGGGTTTGTGGCCTGTAATATCTTCAAGTCTTGACTACAATTGTCACGACCGGGCCCGGCCATCAAACCATCCATCCTGAGTCCGGCTCATCTGGCCGATTCGCCAAGCGATCACCGGTGCTTGACCAGGTGTTTGGTAACTGAAGTTGATTGTGTGAGATGGTATCATTCCCGACACCTCGGCTCGGCAGTGGTACCCCGCAGTCTGTAGTGTACTTGCGGCTTCACTTCCGCGTCACATATTCAACTTAACTCATGTCACCTACTTGCATCGAATCACCCAACGTCACAGCTTCATTATTTCTCCTATATCTTCTGCATATTTATACTGCACGCTACTTCTGTCTGTCACTGACTTGATATCCGTTCTACCGTCAGTTGCGGATGTCATCACCTTCTTCCCTCCTCCTGGACATTTCTACCAGAGCTCTATCGTGCCAGAGATCATCAACATATCCTCGACGGCTATTTCACCTATTCAAACCCCCATACCAACATCTAGCAACAAATAACAAACATTTGCGCAAAATCACAATGTCTTCGGCAACAACAGCAGCAGGAGGCAAACCACCAATCACTCCTCTCCCCGAAGTCACCCGCCTCAGTCCGTCCGTCATCCGCATCCTCGGAGGTAACCCCGGCAAATTCACCCTCCAGGGCACAAACACCTACCTAGTCGGCACCGGTCCAGCCCGACTCCTCATCGACTCCGGCGCCGGCGAGCGGTCATGGATTTCCGCTTTGCAACGGACCCTCAGCGAGGAAAAAGCTCACTTATCAGCCGCCATCATCACGCACTGGCACCACGACCACACGGGCGGGATCCGGGACTTGCTTGACTGGAACAGCCAACTCAAACTTTACAAGAACCAACCAACCTACCTACCAGGCCACCATGGCAGCCCCGTCTGCCTCGATCAAATCGGTGGCGCCCAAGTATTACTCCCCATTGAAGACGGGCAAGAGTTTCACGTGGAGGGCGCCACGCTAAAAGCGGTGCACACACCCGGGCATACAGTCGACCACATGGTTCTCCACCTAGCCGAGGAAGACGCGCTATTCACGGGTGATAACGTGCTAGGACATGGGACGGCCGTGTACGAGGATCTGGGGACGTACTTGGACAGTCTGGAGTGCATGAGGGGGCTGTTCAAGGGCAAAGGGTACCCAGGTCATGGACCGGTGATTGAGGACGGGCCGGGCAAGATTGGAGAGTATATAAGCCATCGTAAGCAGAGGGAGGACCAGGTGATTGAGACGCTGAAGGCGTTCACGGCGAAGGAGGACCCCGGGGAGGGCTGGACGCCGATGGAGCTGGTTAAAGTGATTTATCAGGGCGTGCCGGAGACGCTGCATATACCGGCCGCTGGAGGGGTGGTGCAAATCCTCCATAAGCTGAGGAAGGAGGGCAAGGTGACGATGGCGGATGGCGGTGATCGATGGCGGCTTATCGATCGATCGGCTTTGTGAACATCATTGCAGTGAGAGAGTATGTTGGTATTATGTATTGATTTTGGGAATGTCAAGCAAGCATGCATGTTGAAGATCTGTTTTGTTTTTGCGCATGATGTAGTTTCTATGGGGGTATGGAGGATAATGACGACGATGATGAGAACCTTGAAAATGACGGACGATGAGTTTCTCTTACTAAAATCCGGGGTTAAGGTTCTGGTGCCGTTCATCACTTTGTCGCTTCGCCCTCTCCCCGGAGCCGCGAAGATGATGTGCGTTTTGCGCTCGCTTTCCTCAGTGTATACCGGTATAGTGATCGTCAGTAGCTGTTGACGACAAGAAGGGCGGGATGGGCTGAAAAGGCTTGGCTGCCGAGTTGTGACACCGAGGTCGCCCGACGAGAAGAAGTTCCGGTTTTTGTATACGGATCGTTGTGTTGCCAACATCCGGTCGACCCGAACCGATGGAAGCGGCCCGGTCCAGCCTAAACACATCTGTACTGTACGTACTACTGCATTTCAAGGCATAGGGTTGAGCACTGGTTGCTGGCCAGAGTCCCTGGAGCGTGGCATGGAAACAATGGGCTGCGTAGTTCGCGTGCAATGCACGTTTTTCTTGGTGTCTGGTCCATGTGGATGGAGTTGCCGAAAGTGCGTGTGCTATAGTATTATACCTACGCCGAGTGGGTGTGTTTTGGCGGCTGATGTGCAGTCGAGAGTTTGCGACTGTGATGTGAAATACACACAGTACGGTAACAAACCCATTATTTTTTTCAGCCCTAGCGTATCGTGACGTCAGCCCGTGCCGGAGCCGAATGGATGCTTTAGCTCGCTTTTCCTTGCGGGAGCAGAGCCTCAGATCCGTAACGACCGACGACCGAACCCGCCTGTTGGGAACACTTTTCGAATGCCGGGGAGGAAGATGTTTTGGAGCTGGCAGCCCGGCCGTTGAACCAGATGCCAACCGGCGGGCGTGGGAACCGGTGGTGTGGTTTGGCTCTCGGGGTACAACGCCCGAAGTCGGCCTGGCACCGCACACAGAGACATAGTGGCTGGCTGGTTCATCGGACCTCTCTATGGATCCCGGCAAGGCGGTCCCACGGTCTCACCGAATTTCTGCATCAAAACCTGACAGTTCGAGTTCCCGTGGTTTTTTGCTCTCATACTTGTATGGGTCCCCCGTCATGCCGTCGCGCACCGAGATGCCCCACCCCGAGCATTGAGGACCGCTCCGGCCCGGCCGTTAGTGGATTCCGAGTCCTTCCGTGTAATTTATGCGTTCCCACCCGTGTTATTGTTGCGGTCTCGTATACAAGTACATGGGTTCTACAATTAACTTACAATGGCAATGATGAGGCGACCTAGAAAAGTCATCAAGGTATTAAGCTGGCATGTAATTGATGAACGTATCGATGACCGGTTCATTCAACGTCGATCAGTGTGCTGTGTAGTGTATCGTGCAGGTATGCATCATTGTTCGTAGTCTAGCAAAGTCGTGGTGTCTTCTGGGAGTCACGATTTTCAAACGCAACGTGAGTCCATGGCACGATCTCGGGCGTACCCACATAGCGGATCTGAGGAAGGAAAAAAGAATGCTTTTCTTCATCGTCGTCGTCGTCGTCGTCGTCGTCGTCTTCCTCCGGAATGCCCGCCCACATGTGGATGCAGGTCTGTCGGGAGCTTGTGGACAAGCAGAGAAAAAACCTTTGCAAGACGCTAGAGGACAGTGTCCATCCGGTTAGCTATCGCACGTTGACAGGTACCGCGTCGATCCAGGGACCACACCAATCATCAGATTGACCAATCAAGTCACTCGAAGAGATTGGGGTTGCTGTCTGGCGGAAAACAGCCCTCCAAAACTCCGAAAGTCTAAGCGGTTGTATAGACAGCTCGACGGGAGGGAAGCAAAAGGGAAGCTCTGCCCTCGACCGCCATGTCGTTGACAGTGACTGGACTGGATGGCATGGCATAAGCCTGCATTCTGGCGTCTCACATCATCTGTTATGCATAGCCAAGACGTGCATAACTGGCCAAGTGACAACTCCGGTCCCTTGCTTGCCGAACGGGGTTGATGCGGGGTATCTTTGCAGTCAGACGATAGCAGTCTTGTCCAAATCATGAGAGGCCATCTTCGTACGATCAGAAAGAAAGACTTGCGAACGAGCAACACCGGATATAAGAAAAGAGCGGGCTAGGATTTTAAGCGATATTGGGTAGCCTTGCCGACTGGTGCAGCAGGTGTGTGGAGTTATCACAGTGCAGTGCCGTGCAGGACAGCAACGGCAGAGCGGGTGAAGTCCGGTGAAGGTCTGGTTGTCCAGGCCCAAGAGCAAAAGCCCAGTGTCATCTTTGCGTTCACGATTCCGTGGAATCTGCGGGGCGGTGCGGACTTTGCAGAAACCATATCTCCGGAACATTTCATGTCAATGAGGGGAGAAAAGGTTCGGATCGGGTGCGGGGGAGGAGATTGTGTGTTTCCCGGATTGTGAGACGAACTGGAAACCATCGAACTCTGGGGAAGGGGGAATGCCAAATGTCAAGGACCCTTGCGACGATGAGGAGGAACTTGAGCATCGGTGTATTCCCGTGAGTCCGCTCTGGGACTGTGACTGAAAATTTTCTAGAGGGTATTCAGACCCCGAGCCGAGCGGGACTTACAAGGCTGCAATGTGGGAGATCTCGATCGACAGGAAGTCTCGGGGCACTCGACAATCCGAGAGACCCGAAAACAACACAAATGGGCGCAGACGCGGTGCATCTAGAACCTGAAGGGGCACCATCGAGAAAAAAAAAAAATCAATGGCGGGTTCTCAAAAAGAGCTGTTTTCGGTAAGATGGTGGGTAATGTGAGTTTTAGCATGGCGCTCAGTGGCTGTCCACGCGCGGCCACGGGACTTGGAGGCTTTTTTTTGCTGCATGGCGCTGATCCACTTCCCATGCAACCTTGCGATGATGACAACCATTTGGATGCCTTTGCAGCTGTATGATCAGATCAGCAGATGGACGTTTCTTCCCGATTCTACCTACACGTGTAGATAGATATCTGCCACCTCGAACGGCACCGCATTGCCGCCTTGCTGACAAAAGACAAATCCGTCTCTATGCGGTGCGATGGTTCGTTGGTAATGCGCTTACAGCGGGGGTAAGACGTGGCTTCGGTCGACAAAAGCTGCTTAGATAAGGGAATCCAAAGACACCGTTGGCTGACCTCGTCCATGCAGTTTGGCCAATATCATTCTAGGATGGTGGTGAGCGCGTGAAAAGGCATGGCATCATCATGCCCAATATAGGTACTGGGCACCGGGGATAGATATGGCATGCTGTTGGATATGTAACGTTGATGAACTGTGCCTCTGCATTTGTGCTTGTGTTACGTCTTTCGAACTGGTTGTGGTTGGCAAAACCTCGAAAAGATTTCTCACTCGGAATTTATTGCGAATGACCGTTCGTTACAAGTTTCCCTCTGATATTAACGCCGAGCCCGTGGTCGCCGGAGGTTTCAAAGACCCATCCGGCCTCATCCGAATGGCGCCGGCCTCGTGGACGGAAAGGGTCACCTCGAGTAACCCCCTCGCCATAACCAGCATCCGAGAGAATGCCTCCCATCAACCCAGAGGCTTGGGTAGCACAACGAAAAGAGGCATGAGAAACCAATGGTGAGAATGGGAAGCTCTTCCAAAGCTGTCTCGAGATCAGATATCCTACATTATCGGAAATACTGTGTTGTATCTCTTGTCGTGATGGGAGGATGGCACAGTCTGAACACATGCGCGAGTGAAAGCCGTGAAATCGCCGTTTTTGGGAGACTGTGCCCCCATCTTCAACTCATGGTCTGCTCATTGGCCGTGGGCCCCGCCAAGCCCTCCTGCAGCTGAGTGCGAGCTTCTGCCAGGACGTGTCCCACACAGTTTGTGTGACCGAGCAGGTACATGCCCTGTCCACTGCCAGGGCGGGATGGGGCGAGCGACGTCGGTTGGGCTAACATGTTTCTTCTCGCTGCAGTGAGACTGCGACCAACATTTTGTTTACCGCCTGGCACCTACCAAGTAGAGGTAGTACCATTACCTTACGATACTGTACGGTACGTACACCTACCACATACCGGTACCACAGCAATTCGTTAGCAAAAAGCTTTCTGAAGCTTCGGATAGCTCGGAGGCGCGAACATGATCCCGAACAACGATGAGGACCTTTTAGCAGGAATAACCGGTAGACTCATCACCGTCAGGTACCATTCACACACCAATAGTGTACCACTAAACCCGCCCAAAACGGCAACCGGGCAGCAACAATGAAGACGAGCTGGTTATCTACACAACATACATTTACGGTTCCGGAGTCGGCTGATACGCCGGCTTTTGGGTGATGAGGTTCTGACTTTGACTAGACGCCGTGCCGTGGACACAGAGAGACAGCCAGACAAACGACATGGGAGAGCAAAAAAGTGAAATGGAAAAAGGTCTTGGATGGCACCGGATGGTCTTGTCGTCGCTCTTGGCCGGGAACATTGCCAATCAGCGGCGGCCGGTGTCACTGGGGATCGATGGAGGCCGAGCTTTGTTATCCTCCCTTCCCGATCCGTGATCCCCTTCCCCTACCTGTCTGTCAGTCACTCTGTCTTTGCTGCCTCCACCACAATCACATACCCTGACCATGCCCGACCTTCCCTGTCCTTCTACGGGGCCTCCCCATGGAGCGTCAAGATATATATCCTTTGCGTTGCCGTCATGTATTTTCCCTGTTCGTTTCTTCTCGTCTCCCGAATCTGAGATCCGAATAAAACACCGGAACTCCCCCCCTTCTGTGTTGTCCTCGTGCTCTAATAGCCACCATACCTTCCGACTCGCCCTTGCCTACAACTGTCTATCTAATCCATAAGCCAGCTCGGTAGTTGGGGATATTGTCGACTCCCCGTCTGCCCATTCTTGACTTTGCCCTACGGACGACCACCTCACCGTCACTCAGTTGAATGTTCCGATTTTCATCCCATCTTTAACCGAAAAGCACAAGCTCCTGCAGTCTGACTTCATTATAACGACAAGCCGGATTCCGAACACTCACAGAGCTCTTAACGGATTTTGACCAGATGAAGTCCGTTACTACAAGGCCGCTGCTTACAGCGCTGGCGGGCGCCGCGGTTCTGGGATTGCTTGTCCCGACCGCTCTTGCTCATGGTGGTGAAGGCGGCCATGGCGGCCACGGGGGCATGGAAATGACCGATGCCGACAAGCCCAAGCCCGAGGACGAGTACCCTCCCACGTACTTTGCGCACCCGGATCACAAGACCGCCATCTACGCACACATTGCGCTGATGGTGATTGCCTGGGTTTTCATGCTTCCAGTTGGTAAGAATTTACACCGCTGTCTGCAAAGCCCGTGGGCACGCTAAGAGAAAATTAAAAATGGGCTCCAAATTGCTGACTGAACCGGCTTATAGGCGTCATGCTCTCTATCGCTCGTTCGCGGTATAGACTTTTGGCCCAATTTGCTTTTCTCGTGACCAATGCCGGCGGCATGCTCGTCGGCATTGTCTACAACGCCAGCACGCCAGATTTGTATCCTAACAACGCCCACCACAAGCTCGGATGGGTTGTCACCTGGCTCGTTGGCATTCAGTTCGTCATTGGCCTCTTGGCGAGCGTTGCAGGCGTCTTCAAGAAGAAGCAATCCGATGGCAACAGCAGGGAGCGCCAGGGCTTCATGCCCGTCTCGACCCAGGCCATGGAGGAGCACAACAGCCACATCAAGCCTGCCGATAATGATGGTTACCGATTCTCTAACGACAGCGGCCAGGGAACCGAGCCTTCCAGCGACGCTCTGCGGAGTCCTTCCCTGTCATCTAGCCCCGGTGAAATCTCTCGCCAGCCCCTCGGTCTCCACGACGTCGATCTCCACGCCAAGGAATATGATGATGGCGACGATTCCTACGACGTCGATTCTCACAGCGGCAGCGAGCCTCTTGGTCCCATGCTTCCTGCTTCCGGCAAGGCTGTCACCACCATCCAGAAGATTGCCGGCAAGATTTCTGAGAGATTCTGGAAGGTCTTGATCCTTGCGTACAACGTGGTCGACCGCGCTATCTTGCCCCTGGGCTTCGTTGCATTATGCACCGGTATCGTGACCTATGGTCGTTTCTTTGTAAGTCATCCTCATATGTGTCGAGATCTGACAGTAATGCGCTGTTAAATATGAGGCTAATGCGCTCATTCACGTACAGGAGGGTTCCGGTATTTTCTCGGGCCTTGCCCATTGGATCAAGGGCGGCATCTTCTTCTGGCTTGGTATCTTTACCCTCGGACGCTGGGCCGGTTGCTTCGGTGAAGTTGGTTGGGTACGTATTTTTCTCCGTTATTTCACCAAAAAATAGTCAAATAACTGACAATTTTGAAAGGCTTGGAACGTGCGCCCTAAGCAGGCTGGCCAGAAATGGCGTCCCTCTGCCGAGTTCGTCGAGAGTGCCATGATCTTCACTTACGGAGCTACCAACGTTTTCTTGGAGCATCTCGGCAACTGGGGTGGCGAATGGTCGCCTCAGGATCTCGAGCATTTCTCCATCACCATTCTCTTCATCGGCGGCGGCCTTTGCGGCATGCTCATCGAGTCTGTCCGCATCCGCGACCTGCTCAACACCACCGTCACCGATGCCGCCGGTGTCTCCTCCGCTGAGATTAATTCTCGCCAGCACCACTTCCACCACCATCACCACGTCGATGTCGAAGACTCGGACCGCCGCGAGCCCGAGACCTACTCCTTCAGCATGAACCCCATCCCGGCCCTGGTCATCCTCCTCCTCGGCATCATGATGTCGTCGCACACCCAGGACAGCATGATTTCTAGCATGGTGCACAAGCAGTGGGGCAACCTGCTCACCGGCGCCTCCTTCGCGCGTGGCTTTACCTATGTCATCACGTACCTGAAGCCTCCCAAGTCTGTTTACCCTTCGCGCCCGCCGACGGAGCTCCTCACGGCTTTCGGCTTGATCAGCGGTGGCATCATCTTCATGGCCAGCGCGAGCGACACCGTCAGCGGCATGATCCATTACCAGCTCGACGCCATGTTTATGTACACCGTCACCATGGGTCTTGTCGGTCTGCTGATGGCGTGGGTCATCTTGTGCATTGCGCTCAAGGGTTGGGCAGTTCGTAAGGAGTCGGGGCGGCATCGCAAATGAAGAAGCTCCATTCATTTGGACTATTTCATACGATACCCTCGGGTTCTCTTTACTTGGGAATGCGGTTTTGCGCCCATGCAATGTGATAAACAGACTTCGCCGGTAGAGCAAGTCACTCAGCCGGATCATGGGGATCTTTCCATCTCCAATCCAGCTTTATGTGCTCTATGTGGCTTGGTCGACATATAAAAAACAACTCGGCCAGTTCGCTTCCGCACTGAGAGAAGCAGTACTGAGCCAAGCATGTCAACAAAAATGTTGACGGAAGAGGGAGAGAGACGGCGTCGAGATGAAAAACGACGACGACGATGAAGAAGAATGGTGCAATGATACCCAGGTGGTTTGTTTTGGAACTCTTCACACTCATACCAACGGGTTGCATCAATGCGGTGTTTTGTTTTTTTTTGGGCGGCTCATTTTTTTGTTCACGGCATTTTTTATTTTCTAAAGAGAGATACCCCCCTTTTTTATACCCCCATCCTTTTTTTTCCCCGTTCGTTATGAGCTTTTCAAGCGAACACACCACATACACACATACAAGCACACACACTTACGATCGTTTACGACACATACATACCCACACTCGTTTTTAAAGGGAGGATCACATCATCAATGATAAATCAGGGGTAAATGGTTGGCATGAAATGGAAATGGAATGGGACGACGGACATCAGGGTAATGCGGTTAATGACAAATGGGCTGGAAACACAAGAAGCAAAAAGTCGGTTGGAAAGAAGAGCGAAGGATGATTTCATGCCAGCGAAGGCCAAAGGATAGGAGAGAGGAAGGGAAAGAAAAGCATGGGGGTTGTTGTTGCAAAGTAGATAGAAACAGTAAAGATATAGTATGGAACGATAATATGTATATATACATGTACTCGCCCGGATCTAGGAACCTTGTTGATCTACCTATCGTACTTGACTGGTCCATCTGATATGGCGGTCTGTATGAGTTCTCTACGTGGAAGACAGACAAGCTCATACAGTCAGTTGTTCATCGTGACTGAAGAGTTCATAAAGGCATAAACATAGTTCCTTCCTTATTCCTACAACAACGACAAATCTGGTGCCAACGCACAAGCTTTTGGGGAAAATACAATATGATATACACAATCTCCGGAACTGAAACCCCCCATTTTGTTTGCCTTTCCTATCCTTACGTCCCATCAACCTCCATTCATGTTTCTTCACCTAATGGATAACCCCCCAAACAGATCCTCCTAGTCGTCAGGATAAGATTCCTTGATGTTCGATACAAATGTGCAGGTCTTCCTGTCAAACCGCTTAAAGTACTTGCCCGCCAAGAACTTGAGCGACTCCGGGATCAGGTCAGGATTGGTAATGATTTCGATGCTGTTCTGGGCCACGCGCAGCCGGTCAACCTTGGGTCTCTTAGAACTCCTGTTTTGGCTAGTTTGTGAGTAAGAGTGTACAAGAAGAAAGAAAGAACAAGAAAAAAAGATGACAATGCGATCACTTACATGCAGGTATAGAAGACCCTAGCCAACTGGGGCCTCAGCTGGCCATCTGAGTGCAACCTATCCCCCGAAGATCTGGGAGAAGTCGTAGGAGACTGGACCTCGTCCTCATAGCCATCGAGGTAATGCGGGACTGGAAGGCCGTTGGACCCAGCCGCCCAGCCGTTGATGATTCCGATCCAACCGTACCGCTTGTGACGAAAGACTTGGCCAATCCTGTAGCGCACGCGCGTCTGCATCTCCTGCGTATAACGACGGGCAACGACCGCCTCCCTCTTGTCGAGGTTGTCCAGCATATTCAGGATCTCGCGAACGTTCTCCCATCCGGTCCGGGGACGGCCCACGGGTCTCTGCGATGCGACGAACTGGTCGTACCGCGGAAGAAGATATTTGCGAACGATCCAGGCGTCTTCGGCCCACGACATGGCAAAAGTGTGCAAGAATGCCTCGAGGTTCTGGTCCCAATGGCGATTAGCCGCGGGCTTGACCATCAGTTCGGCCCACATCGAGGCGTACTTGGCCGCCTCAACATCAATGTCTGGATGGCCCCCTCGCAACCGCTTCGCTTCGACTTCAATGGGCTCCCCTGCTCGGTCGGCGAGATTTTGAATGCGAGTGGTGGCGGCTTTGATATTTGCCGCTGTTCGGAGGACGATAATCGGCACAGGCGACGCTCTAAGGAACACCTCCGACCCCTGAGTCCATCCCAGCTCGACCAGTGCCCTACGTAGCTCGTCAAGGGTAATCTCTCCATCGCACTTGTATGGGTTCAGATACATGATCTCAGGCTGGGCTTTAATATCCTTCGCCTCATCACCATCCAGAGTCATGCCGGGAGGGGCCGTCACAGATGCGTGGACATGGCTCGGGAACGCACAGCATGAGCTTGACATGCCAAGACGTTCGGCAACCGAAGCAAATATGGCGCTCGAGATGATCGGTAAGGACGGGTGTTCGTCGTCTGACAAGGCTTGGCCTATGAGGCAATTTCGCAAATTGTGGTAGTTGACGTCCTCATCTTCCATCCCCATGAGATTCTGGGCTCTCAGCCATCGATTTAGGACCAAAGCCTTCTCTCTTGTGGACATGATCTCATGTTCCGGGTGCTCCAGCTTGAATCTATCGGCGAGCGTGTCTAGCGTGCTCAATATCTGTGATCAAAAATGTGAGTGTTTCAATCTCCATGCGCCACAAGAGATGGCGTTCAAACATACGTAGTCAAGGTCTTGAGGCTGGTCGTGCAGAACAAATAGGTCGAATGCGCCGAGAGCTCGATCGAGTCCCGAGTAGGGATCCGTTTCTGTTTCATAGCACTTTGACCAAACCTCTACAGCCATGCCCCTGTGGATGCTGTCCAAGGCTGAATTCGCATAGTACCTGGATGAGCGTTAGAGTTACCGAACGATCTTCAGACCTGAAGGTGTCCCACTTGGGTAAAGCACATTTCTAATGCCACCATCGAAGGCGTCCGACTAATACGCAAGACCCTTGAGTGCAGAGAGCTGCCTCGTACCTTCTGGCTAAAACATCATCGCGTGATTCGTCGACATGACATTGCTCCAAAAGAAAGTCTTTGGCGTCGTAACCGAACTGACAGATGCGCTGCAGGTTCCTCAACTGGTGGTATCTCGTCGTGAGGATCTCGTTAAGAAGCCGTTCAACCAGGTAGTTCTGCCTCTTCCTTAGAAGCCATAGTTTCTTCCACTCGATGGTAGTTGGTTGCGGGTTCGCTAGTTTCTTGAAGAAATAGTGTTCAGGGTTCCAGAACGTAAACGAGATTCGGCAAAGATATCGCCATAGCAACGGTTCGTTCGCAATGTGGTAGAATCGTCGCGATACTGGCTGGACGCTCAAGATGTTGTCCTCAGGCGAGAGATATAGAAGGATGTGACGGATGAGCTCATCGGGGAAACGGTCCAGTGATGAAGAGGACGTCATGGCGTGGCTCGCCATCCCATGCGCACACCCAAGCGAGGTGTTAGTCGCCAATATTGGAGATGTGCGCGTCTCGTAGCTCCCGGTCCGGAATCCTGGACGCTGATGAGTTGTCGGGAGCTGATTTGTTTAGAGGACGTCAGAGGTATGGAGAAAGAGCTCAGCTCTGGGATTTGGGGTCGAGAGTCGAGACTTGGTTCGAAGCGTGGAAATTCAGTGATGCGCTGTTTGGGGCGGATCGGCACAGGGAAGAAGAACGTTTTAACGGGAACGCAGAAGCAAAGTGAGGTGGACGCAGTTGAAGAAGCGAGGCAGGATGCAGGACGGGAGGAGAACCTTTTTTTTCTTCCGCGCGCCGGAATGAAGATGAAAAGTCAATATGTCATCCTCAGGTCCCCGTCACTTGTGCTCCGTCATCTTATTAGTGCTAAAGGCAAAAACTTTAAAATGGGAGGCGTCTCGGTACCTGGAATCCGAATGACGGCACGTTATCGAATAATTTGGCCCTACTATCGTAGTAGTACGATGTTAGGCAGGCATTTGGCCCGTAAGGTGCCAAAATATGGGACGGCGTGACGGGCTTGGAGGAAGTGGTCCGAGCGCCTGGTGTTATGTACCTTAACACGCATTGATACTTTTGCCCGCAGGTGTTCGTTCCATGTTCAAACATTGAAATGTTTCACTTTTGCAAGTGCGGCCTGTCTTTTGTACCTCTATCAACCCGCCGCCTTGCCAGCCCCGGCCTGTGTCGGTCGTGACTGATGTTGGGTTCAGTTTGATATGCGGCTTCCTTCCTCGTGCTCGCTCATGCAGCAAGAGCGACACGCTTACACGCTTAGGAGCACCCCACTTTTGCCCCCAATTGATCTGGACCGCGGGGTAAAAGTGTCCTAAAATTTCCCCTTGCGGTGTCTCCTTGCGCCGCCTTCGTTCCCGGTCCAGACGTTCCGTCCCTTCTGTGCTGTGTCGTGTCTCAGAGTCACGCCGGTGAGTAAAGTCCCATCCAGTGTTCTTTCCCGTCACCCCTCCTCTTATTTTCTCTTCTTGTACAAGAGTGGAAGTTACTCCGATTGCTTCGCGACCATATACCTCCAATTGAGTCACGGCTCGGGTCTCTGACAGGACTCGCGATATTGTTATCTACAGGAACCTTTCAGTCGCATACCGAACACCAACCGCCCCGAGGTTCTTATCGGCATATTTCAACATGGAGCAGGTTACCGAAAAGGTCACCGAGACCCTCAAGAAGGTCGCCATTGGCGGCGACAAGCCCCAGAAGGAGAAGAAGCAGAAGAAGGAGAAGGGTGCCCCCGCCGCTGGCGGCGATGCTGGCCCTCTCGAGATGAACCCTCCTCCTGCCTTCATCCAGGAGCGCCTCGACCTCTTCGACAAGCTCTATAAGGAGCAGCAGGAGGAGCTCGCCAAGCGCCCCCACGATGATATCCTTATCACCATGCCCGACGGCACCACCAAGGCCGGCAAGGCCTACGAGACCACCCCCGCCGAGATCGCGAAGGGCATTTCCAACAGCCTTTACAAGCGCACCGTTGTCGCCAGAATCGACGGAGAGACACTATGGGATCTTGAGCGCCCCCTCGAGAAGAGCTGCAAGCTCGAACTCCTCGACTTCAACGATGACCAGGGCAAGTTCGTCTTCTGGCATTCCAGTGCTCACGTCCTCGGTGAAGCCTGCGAGCGCAGATTCGGCTGCTCCCTCTGCATTGGTCCCCCCGTTGATAACGGCTTCTACTACGAAATGGCTCTCCCCGGCGGTGCCGCCGTTCAGTCTAGCGACTGGGCGCCTCTCGAGAACATTGTCACCAAGATCGTTAAGGAGAAGCAGCCTTTCCAGAGACTGGAGATGAGCAAGGAGGATCTGCTCAAGATGTTCGCCTACAACCCATACAAGCAGCATATTATCAAGGACAAGATTCCCGACGGCACCAGAACCACTGTCTACCGCAACGGTCCCCTTATCGATTTGTGCCGTGGCCCTCACGTCCCCGATACCAGCAGAATCGAGGCTTTCGCCATCATGAAGAACTCTTCTTCTTACTTCCTTGGTGACGCCAACAACGACTCCCTCCAGCGTATCTATGGTGTCTCTTTCCCCGACAAGAAGCAGATGGCCGCTCACAAGAAGTTCCTTGAGGAGGCTGCCAAGCGCGATCACCGTCTCATTGGCAAGCAGCAGGAGCTCTTCTACTTCGAGGAGTGCTCTCCCGGTTCCGCCATGTGGCTGCCCCACGGTATGCGCATCAACAACGCCATTATGGAGTACATCAAGGAGGAGTACTGGAAGCGCGGTTACGACGAGGTCATGACCCCCAACATGTTCAACGTTGCCCTTTGGGAGCAGTCCGGTCACTTGGCCCACTACAAGGATGACATGTTCCTCCTCGACGTCGACAAGGAGCAGTTCGGTCTCAAGCCCATGAACTGCCCTGCCCACGCCATGATGTTCCGTCACCGCGACCGCAGTCACAAGGAGCTTCCCCTCAGACTTGCTGATTTTGGTGTCCTCCACAGAAATGAGGCCAGCGGTGCTCTTTCCGGTCTCACCCGAGTGCGCAGATTCCAGCAGGATGATGCCCACATTTTCTGCCGTGAGGACCAGATCAAGGCCGAGGTTGCCGATCTCTTCGACTTCATGAAGTCTTTCTACGGCATGCTCGGTCTCACCTTCAAGCTCAAGCTCTCTACCCGCCCCGAGAAGTACATGGGTGAGATTGAGACCTGGGACCGCGCCGAGGCTCGCCTCAAGGAGGCTCTTGATGAGTTCTCCGCTTCTACTGGTGGCACCTGGGAGCTGAACGAGGGTGATGGTGCCTTCTACGGCCCCAAGATCGATATTGCTGTCTTGGACTGCCTCAATCGCCCCTGGCAGTGCGCCACCATCCAGCTTGACTTCCAGCAGCCCATCAACTTTTCTCTCGAGTACATGACTGCTGAGACCGCGGCCAAGCAGGACGAGGGCAAGGCCGCCCCCAAGGCTCCTGAGCCTGAGGCTCCCAAGGAGGAGGAGGCCCCCAAGGAGGGCGAGGAGAAGAAGAAGACCAAGGCTCTTCTTGTCAAGAAGCCTCTTGCCCCCGGCTGCGCCCGCCCCGTCATGATCCACCGTGCCATGGCTGGTTCCATCGAGCGCTTCACTGCCATTCTTGCCGAGCACTTTGCTGGCAAGTGGCCCTTCTGGATGTCTCCCCGCCAGGTCATGGTCATTCCTGTCGGCATGGGCTTCCTTGATTATGCCAAGGAGGTTGCTTTGACCCTCAAGAAGGAGAAGATCCACGTTGGTATGTTTTACCCGTTCCTGTATTGTTACCAGTTGGTAATAGACACTAACACCGAAAACAGATGTCGACAGCTCCGGCAACACTCTCCAGAAGAAGATTCGTTCCGCTCAGCTTGCTCAGTGTAAGTTATCCGTCTTGCGCCTTTCAAACTTCCGCGATCCCCTGATACTGATGATACATGCAACACAACAGACAACTTCATCTTCGTCGTCGGCGACGACGAGAAGACCAACCGCAAGGTCAACATCCGTTACCGTGACGACACCTCCACCCAGGCCCGTGACGTCCCTTACCCTCTCGAGGAGGCCGTCGAGAAGCTCCGCGCGCTCAAGGCCGATCGCGGCATGTACAACCCCTTCCCTGCTCACAACCCCAAGAAGGAGGAGGCTGCTGCTGCTAAGGAGGACGTCAAGGCTTAAATAACAGCCTAGATTAAGAGTACATAAAGCAAAGCAAAGGAATAAATAGTTCAAAAAGTTCACATGTTTCATGTTGGGTTGCAACAAGTAGGAGTATGTAGGTAAGGGTTGGTAGGGTAGGAGTAACGGGTTTACAGTGCAGTCGGAGCATTTAAGTCTAGCATATGCTTTGTTTACAGAGATGTAGAGAAAGACGGCGATTATCTTTGGTACAAAATTTGTGAGCGAGGCTTTTGGTTCTTTTTTTGATGGGTGGTATGACAACGAGTAGACCAAGCTAGACATAAACATCGCCTTGAGGCAGTACAAAGAACAGAGCGGAAAGGCAAAAAAAGAAAAAAAGAAAAAAAAAAAAACCAATAACGGGTATTTGTATTCTAAATAGAAAAAAAAAAGCACACCCATACTACACAACGCAGAGCCCAGCCCGATCAAAGTAACCAGAAAGGAGAGAAATGGCGAGTGGAAACAAAAGAGAGCAGGCATGATAGTCATTTCAACAGTTCCCAAAACCCCCTCTCTCGCTATAGGCCCAAGGCTGATCCTTCTTCTGTCTTTCCCCATCTTTTTGCTCTCTCTCTCTTATTCTCTTCGGCTTTCCACCTGATGAAGGATCTTTCTCTGCCGCCATTCGCTGCCCCTTGAGCGTCCGCCTCTTATTTTTTCCTGTCATTGACGTCCCTGACTTCATAGCAGGCCTCTTCCTTGTTGAAATCCAGGCCGTTTTTCCCTTTTCCGTATAAACCCGTTTATCACATCCTTTCGTTTTCCCTTCCGTCATTGTTCATAAACCCCTTTTATAAATTTAAGGCTTGGGAATGTGAATAGTCTTGCTCGTCATCAAGCAGCCGTGGATCATAAAGACGAGGACAATCGGATGGAACTCGAGCGCGGTGCCCTGGAACATGGTGCCCCATGGAAGCGAGTCATGGATCCAGCCCTGCGATACCCAGTAGGCCATGACGGCGTCCAGGCCGAGCGTGGTGGGAATCGGCGTGCCCTCGAAGTAGGCGGCCTTGCCGTTGGCGTCCTTGGGGATGTGCGTCGCCGTCACGTTGAAGCGGGCGAGGCGGGTGAGGCCGCAGAGGACGAAGAAACCGAGGCAGAGATGGTCGAGAGGGGTGCGGATACCAATGGCAAAGGCGACGATGGCGGGGGCGACGCCGAAGGAGATCTGTAGCGGTTCGAACAAGAGGTTAGATTCGTCGACTGTCCTAGAGAGGAACCGAGACGAAGGACTGAGGGTGGGAAAGAAAACGCGTGCGATCATGTTATCACGTACCAGATCAGCCAGCGAGTCCAGCTCTTGGCCCATCATGCTGCTCTTTTTCCTCCAACGCGCTACCTTGCCATCCATAAAATCGAAGAACATGCCGAAAGGAAGGAAGCCTAGCGCCCAGTAAAGGTTGCTCTTGTCGGCAGGGTCGCCGAGGCAGTAGCGCAAAGACGAGAAGAGGGAGAGAACACCGCAAAGACCTAGGAAAGTTGCAACAAGCCGTTAGCATTTCTGTTCAACATGGTTCCCATGGAACCGCAGCTTGCGCAGAAGCTATGCGTCAACATATTCTTTCGTGGGAACTGAGCGCTGTTCGTGACGACATGGCCTCTTGGGCGCTTATAGCCCAGAAAGTTCCAGTGTCACAAGCGCCAGCTTCCCAACCACACAACAGACAGGATGCGCGAGGGTAACCACGACGTATAAGAACTAACCATTCAACTCAGTGATGAGATCCGCGAGGTGCATGGCGCGGATCAGAGAGAAGTGCCCCGCATCGGCAGCGAAGAGAATTTTTTGCTTGTCGTGAGCTGGAGATGGAGGCGCCATGTTAGCAACAGTTTTCATTTGGATATAAGCGTCGAGTTGTGCCGGTTCTTTCGAAAGCGATGTGCTAGACAACCTCGAACAGTAGTTTCGCGGAAAGCCGGGACCGTGGAAGGAAAGAAAACATACAGCGATCGAACTCGGTAGTAGCGGCGGAGGTGGAGTCGTTCTGGGTTGCGGCGCCATTGGCGACCGACGCATAACTCGGCCGTTTCGACATGATTGTGGTTCGTGAAGTTGAAGTCGGAGGTATGGCTTGGAAGATCTCGTGAATTGCAAGAAATGGATGGTGTCGTGTCGGGCGCTTGTCGTGTTTTTTTTTTTCTTTTGTGGTAGTTGTCGGATGCAAGGAGGGTCTTGTAAGAAAAGTTGGTCAGTTGGAGCTCAGAGAAAAGATGCAGCCTATTCTAGAGGTAGAGGTTTTGGGTACTATGCTTCGTACATGTGAAGATGGGGTCCCAGAAGAGGTGCTGAACAAGAGCTGCTTACCGATGGACAACAGAAATGTTTTTTTACAGCTTTTTTTCTGCAAAATGAAGAAGAGGAAGAGAAAAGATGTCTGTTAGTGGAGGGACAGGTAAAGGTATTATTGTATGAATATGTGACGGGCCAAACCAAGACAAGGTGGTGGTGTTGGTCACGCCCGGTGCCTTTCAGTTTTCGAGGTAGTTCCCCTCTTACGGCAGTGCAGTCAGTGCCAGTGTGTGCCGCAGGTCAATGCTCCCGTCTTCCGTCCTCGCTCTCTGGAAAGTCTGGATGAATGACAGGGTCCTGCTTTGGGTGGCAGGGGTCATGCCGTCATTTTGCCCGTCGAAATCTGGCCTTGGCGGGAACCGGCTTGTTGACGATTCAAGACCGCCTTCTTGATTTGTCGTGAGAATGTTGATGGCCATCTTTCTGCCGGCTTAATGAATCGCTACCCAACTTGACCGCCTGCCCTTAAGAGGTACCGACGAGCCAGCTGTGGAATATCATCCAAAATTACGTCACAGGGAGACGCGTGATACAGCCTGTGTGATGATGGAACTTATTCAAACTTGCAAGGCATCAAAACATGGTCGATCACAAAGAGACCATATGGCACGGTTCCCGTGTGTCATTGGCTTTCCAACATCTTTTTCAATCTTGTTTCACGTTTATCATCTACTAAACAGCTGACCAGGTCTAATATAGTTGCCCTCTGGTGGGAACAAGCCTGTTGGTTACCTGGCTTTGTCGAAATCAAAACCAACATTCCCAATCTTTGAGCCGTAACAATGCCATTTTTTTTTTCATTGACCCTGAAATCCCTTATCCCCAGAACCAGGTTCTCCCACTCGCTATGGAGGCGATTCAGGTACTGGCAGTGGACAATCAGCCCTCGTAGGGAGGAATTCTACGAACCGCTTCGTTTGACCTGCTCGTGTAGCTCCCTTAGCACACCACGCTCCGCAAGCTTCGTTACCCACTCATGAATTGCTGGTGTGTGGTCTTTCCTCCGTCCAGTATCTTCATCCCGAGAATGGCCGCCTTCATCACCGTCCGGCCCAGACGCGATTTCTGTGTAGTACTGCGACCGAAGTTGTTCCTGTTTCTGGCGAAGCTCTGTCTTGAAAAGCAGCGCCTCAGCCATTTCCATACTGCCGGCCTGTATCCTCTCCTGCAATCGACGGACGTGTGACGAGCTCTTAATCAAGAGTTCAGCTTCGTTTACACTGAGCTGGAACTCGTCGAGTTTGCTCTTGGCGTTAAAGTTACTGATGTGATCATGAGAAGAAGGCGAAGAGGTCTCTTCCTCCAACCAGGCCGATTCTTTTCCGAATGCATCATCCAGGAGCTTTGTGCATTGAATGTTGACAGCGAGTTGACGCCGTAGCGCGGCCCGACGTTCTCCGCATAGGGCGAGGAGGCTAAACGCCAGCTGGCCGGCCTCATACTCCATCATTTTTTCTTGGATGACCGGCTGGGCTGCGCTCGTCCAGTGCGCCCCTTCCTCGAATCTCCCTACATGATCTGTTAGGCTAACTTCACTGTTTTTGCTTCTGGAAGAAAAAGGACCTACCGACGAAGCGAGGGTGGAACTTGAGTCCATCGAGCTCCCATACACTACGGTCTCGGTGGTCTGGCACGTAAGCAACAAAATGGTACGCATCCTCAATCTCTTGCCCCTTCTTCGTGCGGCGCGCTGCGGTTTTGGCACGCTTCTTTTTGCTATCTTCAACCTTATTTTCGAGTGCAAGGGCTGCATTGAGAAGATCCAGGCGTCTATTGAACCGTCAGTTTCGTTGGTGCAATTGTCAGCGCTCCTTTCAGCGGTGTCAGGCGCGTACCTTGCGAAGTGATTATGAGCCACTCTTATCCATGAACTGTTACTGAGCAGGTGGCCACGCAATGGGGGAGAAAGGGGCTTCGATTCCTCCTTGAACTTTGACAGATTTGTGTCGAGTGGAAGACCTTCTGCGTTCATGATGATGTTGAATAAAGCAACTGTCGCACATGCGTTGTTGGTTGTCTGTACACCAAAGTCAGCCGCAGTTGACAACAGAGCGAGACTTGCAAAGAGGGACCAAAAGACTTACCTGGTTAGCGAACCATAATCCAAACTCCTCGTCTGGTTCCAGATCCTCTTCTTCTTCATCCATGACCTGGTATAAGAACACTAGGCCATATAGAGGCTCGCTGCGCGCAGTCAGTACCTGTTGATACCCCTTGACGCAACGCGGGCGGTGCTACCAAACTTACGGGAGAAGAAGGAGCGATTCCTCATCGACGGACAACACCTCTCTCACTTTAGCCTCCTGTATGCCGAGCAGTTTGAGGATACGATTGAAGGAGACAGGATCGGATTCCAGGTCCGTCCAGCTTGGCCACTCTGCTAGCTCATTCTCCTGCCACGGCCCTAACGATGCCTCCAAGACGTTTACGGGTACGTCAAATACTTCGGGTGCTGCCTTGCGCTTTGCGTTTCGTCGGGGTTGAGTAGTTGTCTTTTCCTCCTCTGCAGCGGGCGACCCCTTGACCATCGGTGATCCATCTGAATTCGATGGCTTTACCAATTTCTCCGAGTTCTGTGGTTCGAGTGACGGCCTCTTCCTGTTGGTCTTGATGCTGACAGCCGAGTTGAGTTCGTCATCAGAACTGACATCCGCATATCGTGCGTTAGGCTTGCGGGCACGCCCCGAGCGACGGGTTGTCGTGGCTTCGCCGTTTGGCTCCATATTTGTTTGAAAGCAGTTATCGTGAAATGAAGTTGGTGAAAGGTGGAAGGTAAAAGAGGAGGAGGGTCAGGCTGATTGTCTTTTACAGCTCTCGTCTCACGAGCAGTTGCTGTTCTGACGGCTAGCAAGGAGTGTACCGCGGGATCCTGGCTTGTGACTTGTGAGAGTTTGGTCAATGGCTACGTTGAGGTGTTTGCTCCCAAACTTTGTGCTTAGCGATGACTCCAAATCTGCAGTGACTGAAAGTTGATGGGACGAGCACATTCAAGGAGAGAGATGGAGAAGTGCGTCCTGATGCTGCGAGTGAACTGCACCAAGAACTCGCTTGCTTTCAGTCCGATGATCCTTGACAGCTTGAATAAGAAGACTTGGGGACTAGGTTCGCGGCTATGTCCCGATAAGAAAACCAATTAGTCGCGTGTGTCTTCCAATTACTTTTAAAGGTCAGGTCAATTAGCTTGGGGTTATACAATGAACGAACGACGACCATGGAAGATGTTGATGTCGTGACTTCTGTGGGCTGAAGCTGTAGGTGTCGTGCGGTGTTGTTGCAGAGACACGCAGATGCTTGAGGTTAAGTTGCTGTTAGACAGGATGGTACCTGTAACACCGGAGACCCTCATTCCTGCAATTTGGATGTCATCTATCGCTGGTGCACCGAGTGAAATGGCTATCTTGCATATCAACCTCAAACTTTGACACTCAGAGTGCCCGGGCTCCCATTATGATCCTGCAGCATAGAGAGTCTTCTCCAAAGCGTCGCGCATGTTCGCTTCTTGAGCCAATTTGTTGTTCAACCGGCTCACCTTTTGCTTTCGCTCATGGCGGGATGAGACCTCCAGCAAGGTACGTACTGCACTATCTGACAGCTTGGAGCAGCTGAAGGCAGGGGAAGCTTCAGACGAGCACTGACCAACCATGGCGGCAAGTGGGGAAGGTTCCCGTTGAATGCGGATCCTTTTACCCAATACCACAAACGATCCAATCACCGTCGTCAAAACAGCAAAGGGCCCTGACCATTGGCACACGCTAGCAGTGCCAGCACCGCAGTGGGCAGCGACTGCAAACCTCAAGTGGAAGACCACAGCCGGGCGCGTCTTTGACGTGACTGTTGAGAGTGCTGGGAATTTTTAGGCCCATCATTCTGCCTGCCCGCAAACAGAACAACAAAATCCCAGCCGAAAGGGAAGACAGCACGCCGTCGTTGATGCCGCACCTCGACACCATCATTGCCCACCAACTGAGGCTTTGAACTCTTACGCCTCTCCCCGTGGACCATCCGTCCTTTGGCGATTGAATAAACCCGACGACGACAGTCACGACGACGACGACAACGACGACGACGACGAACACGGCGAGCACAACGACAATCACAACCCACACCTATACACACAAGAAGGGCTGATCAACTCGAGCCATACTTTCGCTGGTTTACAATCGACATCCCAAATAACAACACCTTGCCGGTCTCGAAGCCTTCAAGCCTACGCAGACTCGGGCATGCCATGGTGGGCAAGGATTCTATAGGCGGCTTTCCCATGGCCGGACCAAGACGAACCGGAACTCCTCCTGCAAATCGCAACCGGACGGCCACACCCAACGCCCTCCCCGTCGCTCCCCAAAGGAATGCGCCGGTACCAACAGGGCCGGGGCCTGTGATCCCGCTTCACGTCATCGATGCGCCTACACAGCGCCTTTACGCCGTTGCCGTCTATGCGGCACTGTTTGCCTGGAAGGTGTACGACTGGACGCAAGTGGTGGAAGGAAATACAGAGTCTTTCTGGTTGTTCCTCAAGTGGATTGCCCTAGATCTCACCTTCCTCTTCGGCCTTCCAGAGCTTAGGATACCATGGCTCGAACTGTCACAGTCTTTCGTCGTTTTCGCCTTTGTTGGCCACGCTCTCGTTGACTGGATGTTCATGTTCAATATCGGCCTTCCATGGCAAACGTGGCTCTTTGGCTTTGTCAAGATCTTCTACGACAGAGAGCTTGCCATTACCGAGCATCAAGTCAAGGTATCCAGCATCCTCTACAACCACTCCCTCCTCATGGGTAGGCAGATCATCAACATTCTCCCCGAAGGGTAAGTCAAGCGCATCCATTATCCCAACCAAGAGAAGAGAAAAACCGAGCAAGTTCTGACTCTATCTAGTTCCGTGGTGCTCAACCCCGAAAATACCCCGTACTGTATTGGCGCAGACAAGAAGCTTGCCTCGATCCCTCTTTTCTTCAACGCGACGACGCCCATTGACGTTGAGATCATCCGCACCGACCTCGAAACCAACGAGCACGAAGTCATCAAGTTGACAAGAAGCCAGCTCAAGGAAATCAAGAATGAGGTCAAGAGGAACGCCGACGACGAGATCTTCACTGTTAAGTACAACTTTCCCGTCAAGAAGCCTGGCGCCTACCGCCTGGGCAAGGCTCTTGACGAGTATAAGCTCGAAGTTCATCGCAGGACTCCCTTGACCTTTGTGGTCCCTTGCCCTCGCGCGAGCGTTGGAGTGGTGCCTTCGCAAAACCGCTGTGTCGGCGACTTATCTGACCTCAGCCTCTCGGTTGACGGTACGCCGCCGCTGAAAGTCGTTTACAGCCGCACTGTCAATGGCAAAGACCACAGCTTCAACGTCCAGAGCCTGCAGCCAGAGGGCTTCTCCTCTCCGCTCCTCGGTGCTTCGCGTAGTCTCGCGAAACTCGTCGAGGATGATGATGTTTCGTGGGCTCGCGCTCAGCGGGTTCCCGTCAGCCTCAATGAGTCTATGAACGCTGGCGGAGCTTGGCAATATTCCGTCGATGAGGTCCACGATGCGTTCGGTAACGTTGTTAGCTACACCGGTCATGCCGACGACTTGGATCCCAAGACCAAGCCTAAGCATTTGGTGCAGAACCTCTACGTCAAGGAGCGACCTCGTGTCCGCCTTGAAGGATGTGATGTCAGAAACCCTCTCAAGGTTGCCAGGGGCGGCTCCAAGGATCTTCCCATCCGATATGAGCTTCCTGGACCTGTACCTGAGGACACTACGCACCACATCATTTGGCAATTCTCGCCCATTGACACCCTTACCAAGAGCGGTGATCATGGTGATATCGTTTCTATCGGCAGCTACGATGCCAAGAATGCTAGGGACCGGCCCAGAATTTCTACGCCTGGTTTGTATACTGTCAAGTCGGTATTTGCCGGTGATTGCGAGGGAGAAGTTCAGGAGCCGTCTTCGTGCTTGCTGCTGAATCCTCTCGAGCCCAAGCTTACGCTGCGCTCGGAGGAGATCCCAGACACTTGCGCTGGCAATTCCATTGGACTGCGCGTCGACATGGACCTCATCGGTACTCCGCCCTTCAACGTCCGGTACGAGGTCATCTCCAATGGGCAGCGTTCGGCTGAGCGTATCAAGGTTAATGGCCTACGCTTTCAGCAAGAGCTCATTCCTAGAATCGCTGGACATCACAAGTATGTGTTCACCCACATCGGCGATGCTATCTACGAACCTCAGAAGCTCAGCGGGTCCGAGTATACCCTCGAGCAAGATGTCAAGCCAGCAGCCTCCGCCAGCATCGTGCAAACTGGTAACATGGCCGCTTGTCTCAACGATGATGTTTCGGTGGATGTATCGCTCCAAGGCGACGCGCCGTTCACTCTGGAATGGGAAGTCATCCATGACGGCAAGAGAAAGCAGCACAAGGTCAAGGATATTCAGTCGAACAAGTATCAGATCAAGACGGGCTCCCTTGGTAAGGGTGGCGAGTACACGTTGGCATTGACAAGCGTCATGGACAAGAGAGCGTGCCGTAACTTCTTGCAGGATGAGGTCAAGATCTCCGTGCGCCGCCAAAACCCCAGAGCAGCGTTTGGTCTTATCGATGCCAAGCGCAGGACGATGGCTGTTGAGGGCTCGACCATCAAGCTACCGCTTCGCCTCACTGGAGAGGGCCCGTGGAAGGTTTTCTACAGCAATGTTAATGACACCTCGAGAAACGCTCCTAGGGTTCTGGAGAAGACGATCAGGCACGACAATGATTTCCTCGACGTTCGCACAAAGGGTATCTTCCAGATCACTGATGTCTGGGATCGGCAGTGCCATGGCGTTGTTGATCCGAAGGCATCGTCTTTCGAAGTCAACTGGTTCGCTCGTCCAGAGCTTGCCGTTGTGCAGTCTGCTCATGTTAAGCCCGATGGAACTAATAACTTCGTTGTGAGCGATGTCTGCGAGGGCGATGTCTCCGGATTTGAAGTCGCACTCAAAGGTAAGAACACTCTAATTTCTTCCACCATGTACCCCCATTGTCTTCTCCGTCACGGCCCCCACTAACATTTTGCCAGGAACGCCTCCCTTCCACGTTGAATACCAGATTCGCCACCAACCTGCGTCCGGGCCAGCATCTATCAGTAGGAAGGATTTCGATGCTGCTCTCGGCAAGGGCTCCGTCTCGGCAGACACATCCAGGGCGGGCCAGTACACCTACACGTTCAACACTCTTTCGGATAACCTTTACAACAATGACCGTACTTTCAAGTCGGTCACTGTTAAGCAGAAGGTCAACCAGAAGCCCACTGCTTCCTTTGTCAAGCCTGGCCAGACCTTCAAGTACTGCAAGACGGACCAAGGCGAGTCGGAGTCAATCCCCATTGCCCTCAATGGTGTCCCTCCCTTCAACCTCGAGTTCGAGATCAGACATCAAAGCAGCCCTATCCCGGAAGTGTACCGCACTCCTGCCATCAACTCCAACTCGTACGAGATCCAAATCCCGCGTCACCAGCTGCGTCTCGGAACCCAGACGATTCGCATTCGCAGCGTTCGCGACGGCAGCGGTTGCCACTCCATCTCCGATTACACTTCCTCTCACAGAGATGCCCCCGAAGCCAAGGCCAACTCGGTTCAGATCCAGCTCTTCGAGGCGCCCACCATCTATCCTCTCGAGACCCGCACCGACTACTGCGTCGGCGAACGTCTCGGATACTCCCTTGCTGGTGCTGCTCCCTTCGAAGTCTGGTACACCTTCAACGGTGAGGAGTCCAGGGCCAGGTCTTCCACCACCACTTTCCGCCGTATCGCCGAGCACCCCGGTGAGTTCACGATTACCTCGGTTAGTGACCGGGCATCTGAGTGCCGCGCTCCCGTCAGCTTCTCCAAGACGATCCACCCGCTTCCTGCGGCCCGTATCTCCAAGGGCAAAGAGGTGTACACGGACATTCACGAGGGTGGCGAGGTAGAGATTCTGTTCGAATTCTACGGTACTCCGCCGTTCGAGTTCACGTACACTCGCAGCACCAACCCCAAGAAGAAGAATGAGCGCCCGACGGTTCTTGAAACCAAGCACGATATCAGCGACGAGTACAGCAAGGTCATCAAGGCCAGCCAGGAGGGTACATACGAGGTCGTTGCCATCAAGGATCGCTTCTGCGCGTTTTCTACGCAGATGCTCGGGGTGGAGTATGTGGAGGGTAAGGATGGGCGGTTGTTGAAGTACCAATGAGCACCTACGGCGGTGTAAAACACCACTTGACCTGCGCTGAAATAGCGGAAGGCGGTAGGAGACGGGAAGGTCTTGAGGAGCGAAAAAATGGGATGTGAGAGGAAAACCATCAGGGTTCCATCAGGAACGCCTAAGAAGAGAAAAGACATGCTAGGTGGCATGGTGTTAGGTGAAGGAGTAAGATGGAAAATGAAAATATCAACGATGAATGGGATGAAAAGATCATTGGGTTTACGGATGGAGGTCTGGTATTTTTTTGCAGCAAACTATCACCACCACTCTACTACCCGCTTATTTGTTTTTTTTTATGTAGACTTGAAGAACATAGCATGGCGTTTTCTGTCTTTATGGGTAACGAACGATTACCACAACTCACGAAAAGTAAAGGAATAGGATATGGATAGGGTAGCAGAGAAGGCTGGTGTCAAGGGAAAGGCGCAATGAAAGAACTTGAACTTGAAAACAACTTTGATTCGCTTTGACTGCTACGTGAATTAGTTCTGGTAACCATCATTTTAGGCCAATCCCCTCAGCCACTTGGTACCTCCTGGCTACAGTCCTAGAAAGGTGAAAGCCCTGCGATTGTTGACATGTTATAAGTCTGTGACCACATCGATCGAGGAGGTTATTTACGGACCCACGTGACTTGGCGTACCCTGCAGGGTAGGACGTACAAGTAAAAAACGCCCTGTTACAAAATTTCCTTTCTCTCATTTCAGTCGATCGTAGCTTTCATCCTCGAACACGCGCCGCGCGGTCACCACCAAACATTCACACAGCAACCGAGCATCGTTCGTGCCATCTGGGTTCATAAACTCATAACAGGTATTTCCAGATATTATCCTACTCATGTGCTTTTATCAGTTCTGGAATTCGTTCATCATGCCGCCAGTAGAAATGCCACTTTTTTTTTTATCGGCGTGCATTGCACATCTCCCCATCTTGTCGAAAATCACACAAAAACTAACAATAACCCATGGAAGGAAACCCAAGTTCTCATCCCTCAGTATAGACGGGGAAGAAATAGTCCCGCAAGAAAAGATCTCCGAACAAGTCGTCAACGAAACCTACCAAGGTCTCCAAGTCAAAGAAGACCAAAATGGGAGGTGACAACAAGGGCAGCAAGAGAAAGGACGCTCCTGGCGGTGGTGATGGCCAGAAGCAGAAGAAGAAGAAGGTAAATTTAACCCCAATAATGCGTGCGTTGGACACGAGTGTGCCCGGAGATTTGCAGTAAAAATGTATGCTCTTCGAGCAAGCTTTCGATTTGATTGAGCATGCTGCATCGCAAGGGGTCTTCACAATTGAGTTTCCGCTTCTTGCATGCGGTTTACTTTGTTTTGCTTCATTCGTTCATTTTGACTATGGGCTGTTGTCAAGGACATAAACAGAGGCCTAGGCAATGAAAACCATACGTATTCATTTGGCACTATTCTCTCTTGAATAACCCATTCAACATATAATGACTAACTTCCCACACCGAACAGACCGGCGGCAATGGCGGCAAATGGACAACGCCCAACCAAGCAAACAAGCTCGCCCTCGAGCGCAACTCGGTCCCTCAGGCCGGCGACCGCGGCATTTGGGTGACCTGCGCCCGCCACCAGGAGAACAAGGCGGCACGGGAAGTCATCAACCTCTTCGAAGAGTACATTGAAAGCATGTACTGCATCAAGCCCGCCAGCAAAGAAGCTGACGCTGCTGCCAAGAACGGCGACGGAGACGACAACGGTGCGGAAGATCTAGACATCGCGGCCGCCATCGCGAAAGAGCTGGGCGAGATGAAGGAGAAGAAGCCGGCCGACGTGCAAAAGCAGGAGGACGATAAAGCCCTGCTCAAGGCCATGAAGCTCAACATTGACTGTCTCCTGTTTGTGCGCACAAGGGACCCCATCAAGCCGGTCGAGTTCGTCAAGAGGATAGTCGTCGACACCAAGCAGTGCACCGACATTAGGAAGATCAAGTGCCGTTACCTGAACCGGTTGACGCCCATGAGCGTGATGGGCAAGGCCACGGAGCAAGGGCTGGCGGAGACGGCGAGGCAGGTTTTGGAGGAGTACTTTGATTTGAGCGGGAAGAAGGGTGAAAAGACGGCAGAGGGTGCCCCGGAAACAACAACAGAGGAGAAGAAGGAAGATGGAGAGCAGAAAAGGGAGTACAAGCCTTACACGTACGCCATCCGGCCTACGATTCGCAACCACAGCAACCTGAAGCGGGACGTGGTCATCAACACCATTGCCGGTCTGATCAACGATGAGCGTCACAAGGTCAATCTTACGAATCCCGACAAGGTCATTTTGGTGGATATTTTCCAGGTAAGTGTTTGAAAAAGTCACTTCTATGGATTGGATGCTGGAGGAACACGTGCTAACATTCGTCGAATAGACGGTCTGCGGAATGAGTGTTGTAGATGGCGACTGGGATGAACTCAAGAAGTACAACATGACAGAGCTATACAACCAAGCGGCTGGTATCACGACGGTCGAGCAGAAGAAGCAGCAGAAGCAGAAGCAAGACGAGAAGAAGAGGAAGCCGGAATCGGTATCGGAATCGGCCGAGAAGAAGGAAGAGGAGAAGGAAGATGTTACTAAAGATATCAAGGAGGAGGATGAGAAGGAAAAGGAGGAGCCCGTTTCGGCGACCGCTGCTTGAAGCGCGGGTTCGGGAACTCGGGGAGATGGGGTCAGTGGCCAAGACCGACCACCGGGCCCGGAGACTTTTCGGTGGCGGCGGCAGCAGCGGGGAACGGGGAGCGGGGTCGGGGTTGGTTCCATAAGTACCGTACTTGCTGTCTTGCGGGCTCGGCGGCTGTTTTGAGGTGAGACATACATAGTGCCTACACGTAAAATAATGAGGAGCAGCATGTGGAATAATCAGAAGGAAGCTGAATGGATCGTTTTATTTTTGTTGTCTCTTGAGGAGGTGGAAACAAGCGAGAATCATAGCGAGATGCCCGGCCGCCAGAAACTCAAGAATCGTGGCATCTTTCTGTGTGTGATGAAAGTGGGAGTGTGTTCATATCGGTAGTTGCTGCCTCGAAATGGTACTGGAGAGCGGCAAAGCTAAGAGGCTTTGTCAGCTGTCAACGAAGCTATCACGATCAGTATTTCTCGCTTTTTCACAGAGATTCGCTCGCTACTTTGCACCCGAAGAGGCAGCTGGACAATGTTTGACGAGTGGGTTTCCCTTCTTGGTACAGTCAATAGGTTGCTCTAGTTCGCTTTCCGGGGAAGTCGGTGAGATCCATCTGATGCGAAGAAATGTGGACTTTCGAAACGTGCCTATAGAATCTGCAGGATTTGCCGATTTGAGACCAACGTGGGATCCTTTTTCGTCCGTTCGTTTTCGGGGACAAGAAGGATTTTTTTTTTTTTTTTTTTGTCTCTTTTGTGACTTATGTACTAGCGCAACTAGTACAAGTGATAAGTCCCATACATATGGATTCCTACAGTAACTAGGTTTTGCTAGTAGTGTAGACTGTCTCCGGCAATACTATGGTATACGGTACTCCCGTTTCTTGTGAACTCAACAACACTGAGTGAAGCTCCTTCAATTTCCTCATCGAAACCTATCATGTAGTTCTGCGTTGTTTCCCGAGGTTGTCATCAGGAAGTCACGTCCACACCTCGAAAGTATGTACACTTCATGAAAGATAGACTTGCGCCATCAATCACAGGTCCATTGTCCGGGTGAGGCTACACTGCAGGATTCCATGATCTTCAGCGCTTGATGTTGGGCGCAGCGTGCTGCTGATCAGTAGGAGAATTATCTCCGGTGGTTGACATGCAACGCTCACAGGCCACAAAAAAAAACACCATCCTCAAAGTTACAGCGCAAGGTAGCAGTGTCACAAGCAGGCATGCAAGGCCCGGGGGTCATGACAAACGCTAAGCCCTATTCCAGACAAATTTGACGAGTGGCAGCAATGCAATTGGTGATTTGCGCGCTTTCTCGACACGACGGATCTTGGGGCCCGAGGTTCATTTTGCGATCAACCTGGCGTCCTGGCCTACAGCAGCATACCTCCAGCTATTTCCAACTCCATGCTGACAGTCGGGTGTTAAGAGGTATTGGTGGCTTAAAGCCTCTTTCGGTCCCTTTGACATTTCGGGTTAGGGTTGTGGCTGTTCGGACTCGCTACAATTCCATGTTTGAAGGGTCTACCATACCTCTATACAATAGAGTCTTGAGAGGGAGCGGGAAGACGGTAGCACAGCACGGGCACTTTGCTGGCTCGGGGTTAGCTCGCTGTCAGTGAGTGGTCGATTTCCCAGGGAATCCCAGATCCCCAAGATTGGAGACCGAGATGGACTCGGGAATGGCCTCGCTTGTTGTCCACCGTTTCGGGGCATGTCCGATATTGATAATATCTCCCAACATTGAGGATGCCTACAGTACCGTGACCCAAGGGCGTGGCTGAGTTGGTACATTACATTACTACTCCAAGCTCTAGAGGTATGCAATATCCAGAACCATTGTTCAATATCTCCGAATCACACTGCCATTTTAGGAAGGTGGTTAACTTGCGAGTGCTTGTGAGGGTAAAAGGAGCAAAGAAACTGAACAGCCACCACTGCAGGAGGGAACGTGATGCCTGAAACCTACTATACATCTCCCGCTGAGGCATAAGACTCTTGAAGTTTACAATTTTGTCAAGTGTAGCGTGCCTTGTCGCCTGTCTCGGTCCTGTCTCTCGCTTGTTCTGTTCCGCGGGCTCGTGGCCCTTCCCAATCCGGCGTTTTCGCTTAACAGCTGGCCAATCAGCAATTTCCCGTCTCGCTTGTTTGGCCTTGACTGCTTCATCACTTTGCTTTCTGGCGTGTGGCTTCCGCTCTTCACCCAGGTCTCGGTCTCAGACTGACACTTCTGAAGCAACACTCTTTCTGTCCGGCCTATCCCCGCCCCATCTTGCCCGCCGCCATCATGATGATGGCCTCACGTCGACTCACCAGTCACCTCACCTTACCTCACCTCACCTCACCTCACCTCACCTCACCCGGGGCTTGAAACTGGCTGACCACCATTCACCATTCACCATTCACCATTCACTTCATGACAAATTCCGAGCTTCCCTCATGCTTCCGTCTCCCTTAGACCCTTCGATACCTTCTTTGTTCCCCCAGTCCCACCACGTTTTTCTCTTCCGGCCCGACCCTGTGGTCTCCCTTGTTACTCGCTCCCTTGGCAACCCTCTTCCTCACATGCGTCGTCCCGGATTGTCCAGTTGATGTGCTCCCATAGCGAGGTGGCGTCGACTACCGAAGCCGCGGCTACTTCCATCAAGGAAACTCCAAGGGCTTTCCTGCTTGCTTCCAGTTTTTTTCCTCGGACTTCCTTTACAAGCGAAACAAGCAATCAAGGACCAAGGTAGAGGTACATACCGTACATGGCCTAGTAGCAAGTAGCGTTGCCATGGGTTGGGCTTCTAGGGCGTCGTCCAAAATTGTCAGCCGCACCCGAGCGGATATGAGCAAGGACTAGAGGTAGCTAACAAGAGCCGGTTGCGTGATGGAAACCCAGAGTGCCAGACAGCAAACACCGTCGATTTTAATCCTCACGGTAACTGCTGCCAAGCCATCAAGCATCCGCCTATCCATTCACTGATAAGACTGCCAACACGGTCAGACTGATGTGTAGAACTAGGTAACACAGGCCATCTCTTCCAAACCCGGGTAGCCATGCCATTGGATCTCATTGTGTTACAGCACGGTACTGTTCGACCGTCGATATGGCGGTGGTCAATAGACACTGGACACTGGACACTGGACCGGCACTCCGGGTTTTCTTACACCCATTTCCCGTCCGTCGATATTCTGCGCGGGTAGTCTTCGTTCTCGCTTCTCTCGAGGCCTCATTCGCCAGTCCGACACCATTGCTCCACCGGAACTGTGCTTGGCGATGCTCCATCTACCACGACCCAAGTTAGGCAGTCCATCTGGCCCTCTCTAACACGTTACATGTACAAGCAAAGAAAAGCGCTCAATGGAGCTGGAGTCTTACCCTCCAATTTAGCCTCTTTTTCATGCTCATTTTGCCCGGAGACAGGGAGGATGATCAAGGAAGGAACCATATTCCCGGATGCTTCAGGTGGAAAAGTCAGACTGTTGGAACAGACTTTGTCACGACCCAACAAAAAGTGTAAAGGCTCCCATTTCAGCTAGGCGCTGTGTGGACAGTGGTCCGCAGAATATATGGGTATGTACCCTCCTACGCTCACCAAGCACACTCGTATTCGTACTGTATGTACAGCACACATGGACTTACAACACTACCTGACAGATTTGCAGGATGGGATTTCCCATGTATCGGCGGGATTGCCATCTTCTTTGTGTCTGATACCAGGTACAGGGACCACCGCAAGTGATGAAACGCTGCTAGTCAGTCCGCCGACCCATTCTTGGTCCTTTCTTCGTCCGGGCCGCTTCCCTTATGCGGAACGGCCTGGTACCTGTTGGCAAGGACCTGTCTATCCCATTCTTGATTCCAGCTTGCTACCGAGCTGACGGACATATGGGCTATGGGTCTTGCCCGTAAAGGGCATGTGTAAACGGACTCTTTGGCTCAGGTTCACGCCTACTCTTCCTAGTGGGTAGCTAAAAGCCAACAGAAGCCTGTTTCATTCCCTCATCCTCCAAGTTTCTTCTCTCACGGCGGTCAATCCGTCAACTTCGGCCAACCATATCAGCACCAAAAAAAAGGCAAAAGAGAAAGGAAACAAGAATGGGTTGACACCGTGACAAAACACTTTCGCGGCCAAATACCTAGTCTGAGAAAACGAGAAAAAGAGACTGGACAGACAACAGTTGATCCGCTCTCCTATCTTTAGCACCATCACCGGGTATCATCACATGCCATTCATCTCGATCTACAATACCAAATGCCGACTAGTTGTTGTTGAGTATTAGTACAAGAGATCCAACACGCTTGGCCAACTCTGTCATTGCCCATCGCCGAGCGGATATTTCCGGCCCCCTTTCCCAACCAAAACAAGCCTCAAGTACCACAGTACCTTTCGGTCTCTACTACGTACGTCTCCACACATCACCAGGAGTATACAAGTACGCAGGCTCCATATACTTACCTAGCTGCTGTTCCCTGAGAAGATCGCTTTGGCCGCAGTGTTGTTGGAGCCAAGAGATATATGACTGTCTTTGACAGTTGTTCCCCGTCTCAAACCTTCAAGTAGCACCTGCTTCGTCCACATCTTCTTTGCTCTTCTTGGAACAACTCTTTCTCAGCATTTCTACCATGTGTCGACAACCATCAGAACAGTCGGTACAGGCTGCCCTCAGCGGAATCGTGCCCAGCCACGTAACGGTCCACAGCTTGCGACCGATTGCTTCCCTTAGACCGCAGAGGATATTCGAAGTCAACCTATCGGACGGTAAAACCGTTCTCCTCTCACTCACGCCACAAGCCCTCTTCAGACTTCTAAGGCATGAACAATCTATATTAGCCTCGGAAGCGGCAACGGTTCGATGGCTCAGGGAGGCTATTGCCAGAAACCACTCGACGAGACTCACATATCCGATACTCCAGAGATTTCTCCCGACCCTCCTGCACGCATCAAGTCATGGTCCTGTCGAGCTAGGGTCAGCATACAACGTCTTCGAACATCAGCATGGCGTTCCTATTGCGTTGTTGCCTTCTCCCCCCAGTTCTTTGGAACGTCAACGTCTGGATAAGCACCTCGGTCAACTTTATCGATCCCTTTCATCAATAACGTCACCGTCTGGAAGGTTTGGCCCCGTGGCCGCTGTGGTTCCTAAATTCCCGGGGATGGAGCTTGGGGACAAGAGCGCTGGGTTCGGGGAAGGCGGTTTGATGGCAGCCGATGGAGCAAAGAACTGGTCAACCGCCTTTCAGTCACTATTAGAAGGCATTCTGCGAGACGGCGAGGACATGGCAGTAACAATGGCTTACTCGCCGATAAGAAGGCATTTCAGACGGTTTGCGCACTTGCTCAACGAGGTCAAGGTACCAAGGCTGGTGGTCGTTGATTTGGCTGATGATACAAACACCTTGGTCTCCGTGGAGAGAGCAACAAAGCCAGCAAGTACAAATGGCTATGTCAACTACATGGCAGCACCGCAACCAACTACAACATCATCGGAGAATATGGACATTGAACGACAACTGACGCCCAGCGGTCTTCAAGATTGGAGCAACTGCGTTTTCGGTGATCCCCTCTTGGCCACCGTCTTTAGCGACGGCGTCTCAGAATCCTTCATGGAAGGTTTCGAAACCGGTCCTTCTACAGATATCAGCGGCGGCAGCAGCAGTAGAAACACAAGCGTCAGCACCCACCATAGCACCAACACAGGAGTCATGTCCATCACAGCCATCACCGAACAAACCACACTACCACCGGTAGTATCCAGTCCGCCACCACCTCCACCACCACAACCTACCGCCAGCGACGACATCTCCTCCGTGATCGAAGATCTCCCCAACGCCGGCATCCGCCTTTTGCTATACCAAGTTTACCACGCAGCGCTCTGCATAGTCAAAGAGTTCTACCGACCCCGGTCGTCCCAACCACCTTCCACCTGCTCTTCCCCGTCCGCGTCCGGAACCGGGACCACCACCTCCTCTACCCCAAGCTCGCTAAGCACCAACCGAGAGCTAGAAGCCCGCAAAAAGCTCACCGAGGCTTTGAACAGGTTAGAGACTGCAATGCCCGTCTCTAACTTGAGCTTGTCTTTGCCTAGCCTCCCTTCTCACGGCAATTCGCCCTCTTCCTCGTCTTGTTCATCATCCGCTGGGACCACCAAAAAGCAAAACCAACACCTTCTAGGCAGCAACAAATCCTCGCCTGTGGTTAGTGCTCGGTCCCTATTACTTGGCGTGAAGGATGGCAATAGGAGTAGCGATAGTGTGCTGGCCAAAAAAAAGTTGCATCATAGGCCGAGTGGGGATATGAGTCCGGCTAAGAGGGCGAAGAGTGCAGGAAGTGAGGAGGAGAGGGAGTGAATGCAGAAGAAAAAGAGAACATCGGGTCAATGGTGAAGCATTTCCAGATGGGATTTTGGATTGAGCCGGCTTGGGCGGAGTCCATATGTCTGTGTGTTATTTTGCATTCATTGTCTATATCAGGATAAAACGTGACTTTCTAGAGTTTTGGAAGGAAAAGTTCATAAGAGTGAAGGACGGGGAAGAGCATCGCATCATACACATAACGCGGATGAGCATGGGAAACATTATGACGGTTACACATACATACATAACATTTGCGACGCTGGTGTTGCTTTATTTACATTACTTTCTATATTCTACTACTACATATATCGAAGGGTCTCCTCACACATCAGCCGCCGCTCTGATCGTCTGGACCATCAATCATCCTCCTCCCCCTCTTGCTTAAACAGTAAGCCACTTCCTCGCGACAACCATAACTTTCTCTTCATCCTCTCGTCTCTCCTCGCTATCGCTGCTTTTCCCGCCTGCTCCCCGCTCACCGGACTTATTCGAGGTCTCACTATCATATCGCCCTTCCTTCCCTGCCGCGCCAGTTGCTTTCGCCAGCAGCTCCTTCTTCTTCATCTCCATGAACTCCATCTGCATTCTCTCTCTTTCCTGTATTGGATTGAGCGAGTATCCGGGCACAATGGGCGGTGACTTTCTCGCTGAGGTCAAAAGACGATGGAAATCTTGAGCGTTGGGGTAGGGTTGGGCCATGAGACCGTCGCGGCGGATGAGCATGGACGGGATGCGTACTTGTAGCTGTTGACCGGAGAGTGAGTACTCAAACCTTCAAGGACCTTCGACGGAGCAAAATGGAAAAAAAAAAAAAAAAAAAAAAAAAAAAAAAAAAAAAAAAAAAAAAAAAAAAAGGAACTTACCTGTGCCAGTATCAAAGCATATCTCACCCCCAACTCCTCGCCGATATACCTCAACCTCCCTCTCACCCACGTCCTCTGATCCTCCGTCAAGTAATCCTGTCCCATGACACACGCCAACGGCCACGTCAGGAAATATCCAGCCAACCCCTTCGTCCCGTTCTCATCCTCACCACATCCAAACCCAGACAGCTTTTGTTCCTCGTCAAATCCATCTTCGTCATCTTCCGTCTCATCATAATCATCATCCTCCTCCTCCGTGGCATCACCAGCACTATCCCATTGACTCCTCCCCTTCCTCTTCTTCTGACTTTGATTTCTTCTTCTCTTCCCCTTAGTCCGATGATGCCACCCCAAATGATACGGCACGCTAGCCAACACATCACCAATCACCTCGGCGCACACCCGCGCACTATGCGCGTACTCGGGCGTGGTACGGTAATCCACGGGGGAGCAAGCCCACGCGGCGCACCGGACCGTGATGCTAGCGAGGATCAGCCTCGTCACGCGCGCCATGTTCCACATGGACGCGATCCACACGTCCGTGTACACGTCCACGCGGCCGGGGAACACGTCGGCGTGCGCGTAGTCCGTGTTGGCGACGTAGTTTTGCCAGCACAAAGTCCGGTAGCGCCAGTGTGCCGGGAGGGAGTCCATCCAGTCGACGATGGCGCGGTCGAGGTCTTGGGAGCGGCGCATGAGAGAGAGGATCCGGGCGGTGCGTTGTTCGTAGGTTAAGGGCGGGGGAGGGGCGTTAGGGGAGGAGGGGGAGAAGGGGGAGTTGGGAGAGGCGGCGGTGGTGCCGTGCGTCATGATGTGCGTTACTTCGGCGCGGAGCTCGCTGGTTTGGAGGTTGAGACGTTGGCAGTGGGCGGCGTAGAAGTCGTTGACGGCGCTGTCTAGCCATTCGTCCACGGCCATGACTGGGGGGCTGCCGGAGGTTAAGGCGTGGATAATCTGGGAGACGGCGGTTAGTCAAGTCCTATAGAGTGACCAGTTTATATAATCTCAACTTGTCTTACCTGCTGTGTTCGTACGGCAATGAACAACTGTAGTCCGGTCTGCGTCTGTAGTTGTTTCTTTCCTCGGGCCTTGACGAGTTGAATTGCCCCTTCGACATGGGATCCCCACGCAAACTCGCCCAGTTTCTTTGCCGTGATGTTCTCGAACATGCCCAAAAGCAACACGGTAGCCAAAACCGAATCAGATGTGCACTTGACCGGGTCCTGCAACGCAGCCTGGGTGGTTCTCAGGGCTTTCGCGTATTCCCCATGTGAGGCTGCCGCGAAGTCGGTCCCGACGCTCTTGACCCTGTTTCCCAGTGAAGCCAGCGCGCATGCGTTGAATGCGTGCTGAAGATGGGGTGCCGATGAGATGGTTTCGGTTTTCATGAGCGGGATCAGATAGTCCATAAACCCTCTCGTCGTCCCCTGACGCGGGATGAGCACAAAGTTGGACACAAAGTGGCATGACGCCTTGGTCTCGGTGGGGATCTGGATTGCTGGTATGACGGCAAGCTCGAACGGTGACTTGACTGTTTTCCGCGCCGCAGAGTTGAGAGAAAACTGGTGTTCCCCGTCAACACTAGATGATGAGGATATTGACATGCGTGACGAGGATGATGTCGGCGATGCTGACGGCGATGCTCCAGGACTCGGATATGGCCTCGAGGCAGAGCCTGACCCAGAGCTAGAACCACTCCTTCCTGCTGCTGCTGCTGCTGCTGCTTGTTTTTGTTTTCCCTTCTTGTTGGCTCTCTGAACCCTTCTCTCTGTTGCTTTGGTGACATTACGGAACACTAGATCGAAATCATCTTTGTATCCCGGACATTGTCTCCTTGCCTTGAGACATTGGTTGCATGTCGGCTTTGTTTCATCGCACTGAATAACGACGCGAGCAGCAGCAAGTTACGCCGCGTGGTCAGCTGCTGTGACTGTGGTCAGGTCCATCGCACAGATATATCCTCAACTTACCTTGATTCTTCGGGTGCGGCACACTTGACAGCCCTTGGACGGTTTTCCGAGGTAAACCATGGTCACACAGTAGTTGTAAGCTGGCTCTCTCCCCGCCGGGACTTGGTCGATAAAGTACCGGAAGGAGCAATAGGGTGCTGCTTTCCCGTGTTGATCTGTCTGAATAGAGTGCGGCTGGGAGCCGGGTATGCCGACGGGAGTTAAGCGGAGGTAAGCGCCGGAGAGAGTAAATGATACTCGCTAGAACTAATAACCGTTGAAGGGTCCAAGTAGCTGATGATTCTTTGGCCTCCGAGGGGTCCAGTAAATGAGATATGGGTGCTCTTTGATAGTTCACGTATCCCGGGAAGCGAGGCTGTCTTCTGTATCTCTTCGCGGTTAAGAATAGGCGACCTGACTCACTATATGAAACAGTGATTGGGAGCCGTTCGAGACGACGAGAACCAGGGATAACTATCACTTCGAACCGCCGACACCTTACGTGTTCTATGTGTGTATTAGCCGACCGTACTTGTCGAACAGGAAAGGGCAGGTATGGCGATGTCTAGAGCATCGCACAACATCAAATGAACAAAATATCGGAGGGGAAAATATAGTAACGTGCCGCTTACGTAGTTAGAAGACGTTGATCGGAAAGGTATAATTCCCCTTTCTAGTTCAGGGCTGAGTGAGAACCGCCTATCACTTCCTAGACTCCCACGCCACAACGCCAAGTTTGGCTCGACCTCGGAACCGGGTTGGTCCGCAAACACAGTGGCGCTTGATGCCACCTGAATGCCGATGAAGCTGTTCACTTTTACCTCTTCGAGAACTGAGATGTGTTGGAACTGGGTAGGCAGCCTCGTTTGAGCATAGTTTGATGCGTGAATGGTATCACCGGCGTAGACTCTCAGACTACCAAGACCGTCATCTCACCGTGATTGTCCCGACATGGGTTGTGCGGGGGGTAGCTGTTCATGAATGGTTGACATTAGCTCTTCAGGGGTTAGCAGCCCGGGTCTCCACGGTCTAGCCCAGTCTTGCCCGTTTGGAATTGCACTGCAGATCGCCCCTATTGCTCCATTAGTCAACGTAGTAATATTGAACTGGCTCCTTTGCTCAATTGTACCGTTCCCCGAAATCTCGGGAAAGACTAACACATCTTCACCCGTTGATATAGTAGGTGTGCTAGAAGGAAGTGTCGGGTCAAAAGACTGGCAGATTGAGTGATTGTTGAACCTTTAGTTAGACGGTGAGATGTGATGGTTCCGTCGACAGACTGAACGGACATCCTCAAACCAACACAGATCGCTTACAATCCAAAACGCAACTAACGGAGGGTTGATTCCCGGGAGGCCTGGTCGCTTTTCTTTTCTATATACCTATATTCTGCCCGCTATGCCGACATCCAAGAGTCAAATTTGAGTGGAACTTTGTATCGAGAAATCTGACAGTCGGTCATGACATCCATCATCCGTGAACTATCGCGGGAGCTCTACTGCTAGCCACACCCGCTCTCCAAATCCTTTTCTCCCTTAGTTATAACATTGCCTTCCCGTTCAGGTCCCAGGGTTATATCTTAGCCCAGAGTTTTCGTCCACGAAGCTTATCCTTTCGGACAAGTGAGGAAAGTCAAATCGAGTATGAGCCCACGGAATATGACATCGGCGGTCGCTGTATTGCCTGGCTCGCTGTGATGGAAACAGCATGCGCTATATGAAAGAATTCCCAGCGGTCTTAAGACACGTATCAAGTATCAATGCTGTTGGGAGGCAGCAACGAAGCTTCCAAGGCCTCTGGTAAAATCACACGGAAGACTCTACTTGTGAGATTTGGGTCGTGTCATTGCCGCCATTGTTCAACCGCGTAGCTCGACGAGAAGGTAACGGATATGGTAAGCCTCGAGACGACGTACGCTCTAGCCAGCCCAACATCGCTTAGTGTCCTTCATCGAACATGCCGGCGACTCCCTCCAGATCAGGAGTCGCTTGTCTCTTGACAGTCCCCTGTTCAGTGCCAGTCACTGTAGTATCGACGCTCTGCTGGGGCGTCATGAACTTCTGAGCCATCTTGCTCCTCTTGGGAGCCTTTCTGACCACTTCCTCTCTAGGGTCTCTGAGCTTGCCCATCTCACTGATGCTCACACTCTTGACATTTCTCAACAAGTCGAGGATCACAGCCCGTTGTTGGCGGGAATGTGTGCCAGGGCGTCGCAGGAAAGTAAGTGTCCTATCAACTTCCTGTTCCTTGATACCCGGCAGTGAGCACAAGATCTGGCGGGGCGCAGGGTTGCATGCCGAGAGGTCATCTCCAACGTAAGTGTGAGCAAGAATTGTTGCGATTAGGGTCGCAAGGTCCTTTTGGGCGTCAACGAAATAAGGATCATTCATCGAGGAGATCGCGGCCTTCATAACGTCGGTCCCGAGGAACTGGTGGATTTCTGCTTTGGTGGCATCGGGAATAGGGAAGTTCTCGTCAGGCAGAGGAGGATGAGCCGGATCCTTTTGCTCCTTCGACTGGCCCAGGACCTGGAACTCCGGTACGATGGATCGGAACACACGAAGGACAACCCCGCAGCACCTCGTGTCACGCATGTGAATCGCATGGCAGAGGAATAGTAGAAGAGGGCCGGCCACCGATGTTTGCATGAGACAGAATCTCCGAAGCGATGGGTACCGAGACTCTGGAGTGCTGCCGTTAGGAGAGGCTGGCAGGTTGCTAGGTGGGTCTAATAACAGTCAGAAAAAAAAAAAAAAAAAAAAAAAAAAAAAAAAAAAAAAAAAAACTTCAAGAATGTGCGAAAGATGATGAAGCAATAACTTACCGGTTCTAGCCGGGTCTAGGAATTCTGCCACCATAATGGCTGCGGTATAGGTCAGCTGCCTGAGGATGCTTTCTGCCTTCATTTCTTCCGTTAACTCATCATTGTCTGCCACCTGCACAGTTTGCTTCTGTCCAAGCTTCTCCCATTCATTGCTGATTTTGGCATCCATCTGCTGGAAGCACGCAGCCAGAATTGGAGGTAGGAAGTGATCCCTCAGCTCTACAGGACAGTGATCGACGAGATACCTAACCAAATTCAACAGGTTAATCAGCTGATGAGAGGAGAGGCTGAAAGAATCGGAAAACAAGGCGTTTGCCAAAGGCCCAGGCAGTTCCGAGAACCCATAAAATTGGACATCAAGTCGGCTCATGCAGTAAATGACGGCATAGCACGCCTCGCGGACGAAGCGCACAGTACCACGAATGGTGGAGGCAAGTCCTTCGAGCGTGTTCTTCTTGTCCAGGACGCGTGCATAGAAGTCGTCTTTGCTGCCTTCGGAGATACCGGCTTGCCAGAAACGGTCAGTCAGGAGACGGGTGACAACGGGACGCATCTCTTCTGGAAGCAAAGACCAGTTCTTTGGATCATGGCAAGCATGTGCGAAGCTCAAAAACTTGAGCAACTCTGGCAATATGAGCGGAAATCCGTCCTGCCACAGGGCGCAAGACGCTTGGTAAGCAGGGGAGTTCTTCTCGAGTTTCTCGACCGAATAAGTCAAGAAAGATTTGGTTGAACGCAAAGGCAGGAACTGCAAGTATGTCAACATTTGTAAACAACTTGGGCGCGGTTATTCGTAAGGTAACATACCGTTTGTCTCTGTTCAAGTTCAGCTTGGAGTGCCAACCCCTCAGCATCAAGGTTCACAGAGCCCCAATCGCCGACTTGGTGAACACGACGTTGCGCAATGTAGTTCTGTGCCTTGTCAAGACCGATGAGCTGACAGAATCCCTCGAATGAGCTGAGGGCCTGTTGCAGCGGGGTTTCCTTCCACTGGTTCTTGACAGGCTCAACGAACTCAGCAAGACGCCTGATCCGTGTTTCTTGGTCGATACGAGTTGCCCGGTGGCTAAATGTTTGTAAGTCAGCACAGCTCATACAATATTTCACAGCTCAAAGTGACAAGCCACGATCCGAAGTCCACAAAGGCTTGGGTGTCTTACATGATTATGAAGAGGAAGCTGCGGTACGCAATTTGACGCTTTTCATCGAGTGTCCCCGAGGCGATCAGCTCATTGACCTTGCTCTCAAGTTGGTCGTATACATCCTGGTACACAAAGAAACGGTCAAGTCAGTAAGGACCCGGTCAACATAACGTGTGGCAGGCTAACTCCACTTACCAGTAAATGATCAGGCATCTTGGAGGCGAGCCTCTGCAATTCGACCATACTTTCAGTTTGGAGGTCTCTAATGGCATCATTGAAGGTCTTGTGCTCAGGCTGTAAAGCAGGCCATGTCATGAGAATGTGCTCGAGCACCCTCAGCATAAAGCCGGCCTTGGTGTCAAGAGCCGTTGTGGAAAAGGCGACAAGCAATTGCAGGATGCGTTTGCGGATGATGGGATCCTATGAACTCGTCAGCTGTTGTAACAAGACCAGGCAACCAAAACTGACGTATCTGGCAGCATACCTCAACGTTCATCTCCAGCAGCCTACTGCACCACTGCTCCAAGTGCGTCTCAATGCCCGAAATCTCCTGCTCCTGAAAGGGTTGTTAGTTTGCGACAATGAGCTGAACGGCATAACAAGCGAGGCTTACCCCGCCGGAAAGTTCTCCCTGTTTTCCCCTCCACTTAACATAGCCTTTGAGAGCAGCTTCGATAACCGTGGCATGGGCGTCTACCCTCAAGACGGGCATGGAGTTTTTGGAATAGGTGGCCGCTAGGTTCAGCGTTAGCCGAGAGTTATTTGCTTTTCATGGCATGGGGGACTTACGGTTAAGGGGGGGTTGGCCCTCATAGAGAGTTTGCAAAGCATTTTCCGCCTGGCTCAAGATGTACTGGAAAGCATCCGTGAGCCGCAGCTGAATGATGCTCTCGATAATAGAGCAACTGTACCGCCTATAGTTACCGAGGAAAGCATGTCTCTCCGGGATAGTATCGGTATCCTCCATGAGAAGAACAAACGTGGGATCTTCCGTATCTTCGGGGAGGTTCTCATAGCGCAACAGACGAGCGCTGGTAACGTCCAGCAGTGGCAGAACCATGTCAGTTTTGCCAATAGCGGGACCCAGCGAGCGGTGGTTAAGAAGGCGCGTCCAAGTCACGAGGACAGGAATGGAAACCACGAGGCTCTGGCTCTGCACCACCAATATCAGAAGCTTCAGGAAGTCCTGGATGTCAACCTGGGGCGGTATGGAGGCGTATTTCCGGTCAAGATAATTTCCGACACACGAGATCATCTGTGACTGTCAGTAATACACTTGGGGAGACAGCAGGCGCGGGTTTTCCCAGCAGTGTAGAGGAAGCAACTTGCCTCGGAGAATTTCTTGGCAAACTGGTACTTGTCATCGTCAATGTCCTCGGCGTCCACCGTCGACCACTCAAAAAGACGTCTGCAAAGATCGACCAGCTCGGGGCTATACATGGGAACAACCAGGTCGACAAATTCTTCGCTGGTGAAGGACGAGCGAGAATAAAGAGAATGTAATGCCTCCAAGGCAGCCTGTTGAAGAGATGAAGAGTTAACGACTGAAATTCAAGATATTCCTTGCAATCGGACAGGCAAGAAAGAGTCTGGACAGAGGGAGAAAGCAAAATTACCCTTTGCACGGTCACGTTTGAGTTGGCAAGGCCATTGCATATGACGGGGCGGCAACCGGTGGCATGGATGGCCTTTGGTATTGCCCATGGCATCACGGAGTTGAGAACAGCCAAGGCTTTGACAACACAGGTCCGGACCTCCTCATTACTGTCGAGGTTCTCGCTCAGACAGTCTCGGACGAGCTCTGTTACTCTACTGATCCAACCGTCGTCACCGAATCGCACTTGGGGATCGTGTTGGCGGGTTGGGAAAGCCTCGGTGAGCACGGTAGAGGGCGTGAAGATCTCGACGCATCCCTTGCTCAAAGCGCCCTCTCTATGCGCAACAATGGCGTCTTCTCCATTAAAGATTTCCTCGGACAAGATTTCGAGGATCAGGAGCACAAACTCCTTGTGCACAGGCGAGTTTGGTACCTGCCATAGGCGGTTCAGCAACTCGTCCATATCCATCCACTCGGCACCCCAGCAGCGCTTAGCTATCTCGACCCAGAGCTGGGCCATCTTTGTTCTGAGAAACGGCGGGTCTGACTTCGCAACGCCCTGTGCCAATTGCAAGATCCAGCCGCGGAGGAACTCGCGCTGGTTGGTGTCGTACTCGGACCACTTGTGCTTGACCGCATATTCGAGAAGAGATAGGCCATAGTGGCGAACGACGGGTTCCTGTGAAGCGCCGGACGCAAGGTTGAAACCATGCGAGGGCGCATCACCACGGGTCTTGACTTCTTCCAAAAATGCCTGGGCTTCCTGTCGCGCCTGGTTGGGAGAGTAGGGGCTGTGAACGATGTTGAGTGCTTCGTGAATCCTCGCGATTACGGGGTCCGCACCGGCGCTGGCGGCCCCGTTGGTATCCATGGTGCAAGGGGATACGTAGGTGTATTGGCTACAGGTATAATCGACGGAGGAAGTGATTGCGTTCTCCAAAAGGCGCAGAGAGTGGGAGGATCGATCCTGCTTGCAAGGATATGGATCGCGGCGAGGATTGATATCGAGTCGAGCGGGTATGACGGACAGGTGCTCAGAAAGAGACGATCGTGAACATGGGATGGCTGTAACGGACCACGCTCGATTAGACTGAGATTCGAATAATCACACCGTGTTGATCGACCGTGTTAGGTATGTTTGGTGTTTACCTCGAGGGCAGGGAGACTGTCTGAGATATGACAGGAACGAACGCGATCGTATACAAACGATCACGCCGGAGGGAGCAGAGGTATTGGAGGCTGGGGAGCCTGGTGGTCTGACCTACACCGCAACCGTGGACGACGACCAAGTCTAGTCTATTGCAATAGAAATGTAAGCGAATAAAGCAAGTCAGCCCACAATCGAGGCTGGAATGGTTTGTTGGAGGTGGAACGTAAAGCAATGGAAAGGCGCGTCGAGGAATATGCTGGTCTCCCCGGTGATGTGCAATGCAAGAGGAGAAAAGTTACCTCCAAAGAGGCAGTTATGACGGGAAATTGGAGTTGAGAGTCTGGATGTTTTGGAGCAACACCTGCATGGATGCATGACATGAAATTCCACCAGTCCGGGGGAAATGACGGAGTGCACCTAAAAGTCCCCTGCGACTTGCTGTTAAGGCTGCCCACTGAAGCTTGACGGGAGGGGCGCCGGTACAGGCCCAGAGGTCGCTATAAACCCCCTGTATTCTAGTGCGTCGTCCCAAACCCAAGGGTGGCGCTCTAACAGCACGAGCATCCCGAGGCAGCCCAGGGGCAGGCGCGGTACCTACCCACCAAGGAGCGTTTCGACTCACCGTGACTTACAGGCATCTGCCCAAGGGTGAATCTGGTGGGGGTGCCTGTCCCCGCCACGCTAAATATGAGATCCAATGTACCTTTGCCTTTGGAAATTAGGCGGACAGGCGCACTTCGGGCTGGAGTTAAAGCGATCCATCGAACTTCCCCCATCGATCCAAAACTCCACAGCAGCACTCCAAACGGGGAGGGGCACCTTCCACCTGGCTTTGCACAGTGAGATAAAAGAGAAGGCGGTCAGCTTATAGCTCCTTATCGCAGGGTATAAGTACCTACCGCACTGTATACAGTACGTACACCCCGGGGATACACCGACGCGATGCATGTGCCGACATGCACCCCACTGAAGTGAACCGTTCGCTTGGGAATAGTTGCGTCACGGCCAACACTTGAACAAAACACCGACTTTTCATTCTTTTGTTGTGTCAAGTCTTGCTTTTAAGAGCACCACACTTTGCCTACGCCTCTCTTTAGCATCCAATCTCAAACTTCCAAAGACACAGTAGCTTGTCATAGAAACTCGTCGACACCACCGACAGCGTTCCCTCGGCGCTCAACTGACAGTCACTGCCATAGTTCATGCTCTTGTGCTCCTCAAACCTTCCAATCACTCGGAACTCGTACTCCCCAGCACCGCGCTTAAGAAGCTCGACCACCCGCGCGCCCGCATGCATGCACGATACCAGCATCGTCAGACGCCAGCCCTGTCCCTCCTCAAAGAGGCCCCTCTCCTCCTTGACAACCTTCAGCCTCCATACGCCTCCTCCGAGATTGCTCGAGGCCAGTTCGACAGCCCGCCCAAACCCGTAGGCCGGGATAGAAAAAAGCCGGATGTGATCGTCGTAGCTTCCCGTGACCACGAGCTCGGATTCGCCGTCCTTCAGCCCTAGCGGCAGTATCGCCGTCACTCCGGCCTCGTGGCCTCGAACACTGACCGGAGGACGGAGCACCTCGATAGCATAGGGGCTTTCCTCCGCCTCGTCGGCATCGGCGCGAGTGCGCTTGCATAGTGTATAGCGTAGCGCCGAGTCGTCGCCTCCCGACATCAGCAGGAACGAGTCGTCCTCTTCGGCCTGTCCAGGAGGGCTCGGAGACGGGGAAATGGATACAAACCAGGCTTCGAGGGTGTGAGTAAGGATCGGCTCAGGGTGCATCACCCAGTCACTGCCACCACCACCACCAACGTCATCTCCAAGGTAGATCAGGTGTACAGAGCCGACAGTGGTGGTTACGGCAACCATGTCCGGCTTGGTAGGATGCCAGGCGAAGTGGGTGAAGATGATCTCGTCCTTGTCCTCTAGCCCGTCCTCGTTCGTTTTGCACATACTCGCCATGCCCATGGTCTTGAGATGTTTCAGCGGTTCAGTTTCTCCGGGAGTTAACCGGAACAGAGCCAGAGTGGCCGTGCTGGAGACAGCGGCGCAAATGTCTTGCTTGCCTGGTGCTGGGTTGAAATGAAGATCGAGGATTGCCGATGGCTGCATCAGCGTTTGAACGTGGACTCTGATACAGCCTGTCAGTCTCCATTGTGTATCCTTAGCTTGATCGAGAGTAGCTGGCTGCACTTACAACTTGTCATCCACAAGCTGAAATGTGAGAATGCTTCCGTCACGATTTTGCGGCCCTTTCTTTGCTCCTGTTGTCGTAGCCTCGAGGTCATCATCGTCGTGCTCATCCTTTTCCTCGGCCTCCTTTGCTTCGGCAGATTGTGAAGCAGCAGCGGGCCCTTCGTATCCATCCAAATTGTACGTCCCAATAACAAAGTATGACGGCGCCGATGGGCAAAATTCAATGCAACTTGGTGGAAGATCCAGCTGCATCGAATGAACAGAGGAGACCGGCTCCGGCCAACTCTCACTTTCGCCGCTCATTGTTGGCTCTTTTCTTTTTCAGTGAAGCTTGAGGTTGATTGAGGTCGAAAAGAAGGACCACAGAGAGCATGCACAATTTGGTATGCGTAGGAGAAATTGGAAGAAGCCGCGGCGGACAAAAAAGAATTTGAAAAAAAAAAAAAAAAAAAGACTTTATTGCGTTTATCGCCGCCCTGGAAAGAAGCTCGTTTAGCTAGTCGTGATTTAAGTGTTTGGTGTGCGTTTGTTGTTGCAACTGTTCGTCTTTTCCTTGTGGTGTTTTGTTGTCGTTTTGTTGACTTTTTTTGAGGGGGCCGTTTGAGAATAGTCCAAAAACCCACTCTCACGCTACAGCAGCAACCCCCACAGTTTCAACCTTTCAGTTTTTTTGTCTGCTTCCCGTCAACAACGAGTTTCCTCTTGGTAAAGCCGTCATACTAGAAAGTCATATACAAACTTGACAATCCAGATGATCCGTCCTTTAGCGCGCCGAAGTCTAAGTTCGAGCCAGGCTTTTGCAGCTCGGTGTGTCTCTACAAGTACGGGTGTATCAAGTCCTGCTCCCACAGCACGAGAGCATCCTAGAAAAGGCGCCCAGAATTACAACCCTCGGAACAAACCTGGGCCATGCAGGTCACCGGCCACTCATGCGAATGTGAAAAAGCTGAGAGTCACTTATGATGATTTTGACAAGTTAACGTGGGGAGAATACGCAGCGATACCACCAGAAGGTCGATATTTTCACATCTTCCTCTCAGTCAAAATCTCGAAAGTTCTCGAGTCCGCTAACATCATCATCACAGCCAAAACGCCAGCCAAAACCTCCAAATCAGTCAGTAAACAACAGACTAACCTGGAACGAAAGACGGCGGAGAACCAAGAGGAAACACCAAAACCAGATGAGCCGGAGACGTACGACATAGAGGAGTGGTGGGAAAAATGGTACCCTATCGCTCGAGCCGAGACTGAGCCCCCTCGGCCACTGGCCAGGAACTCTGAGGGACGGATCATGTACAACCCTTATGGTGGCAGCATGGTTTGCTGGCAGACGCGCGAGACCGTCGACTCCTTTCTCAAACGCACAAAGAACATCCGCGAATGCTTCATCCGGGTCGCCAACCCGTACGAGCGGCCGCGCTGGAGGATGGCGCGCAAGACGTTCAACAAGGCCGGTGAGGAGCGGCTCCGCATGTTTTCGGATTTTATGGATTTTTACGGCCAGGGCGACGAGGCCGAAGGGAAGCGCGATCTGGGCACCATCGCCACGGAGCGGGCCGAGGTCATGAGAAACCTCACTCGTCTGGCCGACGCGTGCGAGCTGCGGACGGGCAAGTGGATCCTCGAAATCCCGCACGATAGGCTCGAGGATACGTGGAGGAAGGTTGTGGAAGCCACCATCAATAACGAGCTGGGGTCGGAAGCGTGCTTGAGGCGCGGCGGCATTTCAAAATTCAGGCCGAATTCTCACGGCGACCTGATCAAGGTCTACACCAGAAACTTCCGTGACAAAGCCGACGCTGCGAGAGTGCTGTTGAAGCTTAAACAGCTTGGGGTCCTGGAATCATGGAGGGAGTATTTCTACAAGTCTGGTTCGTTCAATCCACATGATATCTATCACCCAATTAACAGTTTGCGTACTTGGGCTGTAGATGCTGACTTGACCCATTACACAGAAGCCATATCACATTTGAACTTGTATTCCCATAACAGATGGGGTTTGAAGACTTCGTTGGTTAGTATACGATGTCCATGTAACAGTGTTACATGCCCATTCCGACTACATGTGGTAAAATTGCTGTGGCTTGACGTAACCGACATACTAACTAAATTGTGTGTTCGCAGTACTCGTCGACAGAGTGTTGGGAGCTTCTGGAGGCCTTGGAACTAGAACAGAATGCACCTGAACAATGATGTGCGGTGTTTCAGGGAACAACGGTTGTGAGATAACAGGCTGAAAGAAAAGGCTTTTTTTCTGATGTAGGAAATAGCGTCAAGCGGCCGAGCTCTGGATGCCTGCCACATCTAGGGATAGTGAATGGCGGATCTTTTGTTGAACACAACATGACGAGGGTAAAGCTACTCGTATAGTATGGCAGCTCTTCAGGAAGCAAAGCGGTTTCCATGCTGACGCCGTATCAAGATCACGGTCCAGCAGTAGCCATCATCATTCGTGCTTGCGCACCAGCACCAATTCAAGTTATGTCTGATGTACTTGATTCAAGACCCCCGGGGAATAGAATGCCCAAACACCCAGGTGTCCCCCAGACCACTCATAGACTTCCAGTCGTCCAGCCCAGTCAAGCATTGCCTCATTCAGTTGTTCGCGCCCCTTTCCCGCCCATTCGTTACGTCTCTTTCTTGTTTCCTGCCTTTTCGCTCTTCACATCCACCCTGGCAAACATCCCAGTAACCCAACCCTCAGCGACATTCTAGGCCGCCTTTCGAAACGTGCCCGTCTTCTTTCTCTTCTTGTTGGCGTTCACTTCCTCCTCGCCCAGCTCCCACGCCTTGACAAACCAGCTCTGGGTCCGGTCCAGGTAGGTTTCGTCGCCGACGTCCTTGACCCCTACGCGCAGGCCACCGTCTTTGGAGAAGTTGAGGTTCTTGCGCTCCAAGCGCTGGGCCGTGTGGTTGCCGATCTGGAGGGCTGACAGGTAGACTTGGTAGACCACAAAGGCGATGCCAGCTACGATGACCAATGTGAGGACGAGAGGGAAGATGGCGCTGGAGTTATTTGTTAGCTTTGTGGTTTTTGGGGAAATACTTTGATGTTTGGCTTTGCCGTTTGAGAGCGGGACCACGCGATGAAACGCAACGGGAAGCCAAATATGATGTCATACCTGAAGGCTGATGAAGGTGCCATTTTCGAATGAGGTTGATGATTGAGCTGAAAGTCACGACGAGATCGACTGAGTGGATTGTCCCAAGTATTTGGTTGTTTTTATCTGTGCTCGGTCTTGGGTGTTTTCTGTCGAACAAAGGTGATGTTGGTTGGTTGGATGGTTGGTTGGTAGTGAGTGCAGTTGCCCACTGGGGGAATTGTCCGATTTTATAAGTGGCGGCCGGTTATCAAGGTTCTGATGCTTCGCTCAAAAGGGTCGAATCGAGGATATTTCGATATATTGATGATCCGAGTTGAGTGTCACAAGGCCGATAGTAGGTAGGCTGTGAGTAAGATGTATGTTTCGAAATAGGCCGACTCAAAAGCAACCCGCGTGATACTCGGTGTAAAGGCGTATAGCCCGTGGCACACAAGATAGATGTCTAGGTGGACGAAAGTGAGGAAGTCGTGAGGACCACAAAAAGAGGGTCAGGTTAGGAAATCCTGTATTATATGGAAACACTAACTGCACCGCTCGATCTGGTTTGGAAGCGGAATGAAAGACAACCCACTCAGTGCAAACAGCATGCGATATGCGGAATGCAATGGCGGGTATAACCGTGTATAAATATAATCGAAGCTCAGGAAGGTGCTTTCTCCCCCAACGCCCACTCACCACTGTGCCTGAGATTGCCGAGATTCACCGGATTGCGATATTCGAGTTTCCCGTCTTACCCGTTCTTCCATCCACATGAAAATGCTCGGCATGCTGCTTGGAGTCATGGATCACCAGCGAGATCTGATGACGTGCCAATTTGTTGGAGTCTTGGTTCCCTCAAAACAGCGTGCCTGTGGCGCCGCACCTTGTCCTGCTTGTCAATCAGCGGACGCCCCCAGGTGCCCCCTTACCTGCCGCGTGTGCTTCCACTTGAAGGCGCAGTTGGCACCTCGGGTTGCTGTCTAGATTCGCTAGAGCAGCCATTGCTAACTTGGCGGCTCTGTGTTATCGCGAGATGTATCCATTTTCGAGCCGATTTACCCGTTCTTGGGTCCCAGTTTCACAGCCGCGTAGAGGAAGGATTCGTATAAGAATGAGGGTTTGATTAGGTCCCGGTCGGTTAACAATAGACTACAAGTAATTCGAAAACTCTGCATCACGTGCTAATATGGAGAGATGGCAGTAAGTTACGGTATCCTTACCAGTACGGTAACTTTCATGGTCCTTGCCCAACTGGTGGGGTCGTGTTTCTGGAGCTCTAAGGCTTTATCACATCCAACGCATGGTCCAACACCTTCGGTCCAAAACTCGAAGGTGCGGTGATACTTGAGAGGTACGGGCCATTACCCCAGTTGCCTGGCCCCAGCCATGTGTGGACACTCCCGTTGGTACTCCGCCCGAAGCGAGGCAGCTAAGGCCAGTCTGGCTTCGTACCTTAGCTCCTGTGCTCCTGATTGATAGGTCTGATAGGTAGAAGGCAGGCGTAGCCCCTCGCCGCCCAGCACCCGATGCTGTTGTCGTAACTGAAATCGAGAGCTGTCAACTTCCAAGCGCGCCTCAAAAGCTCCCGTCCCCATCACCAAGAATCTCTCTCCACCGCCCGGCGCTTTCGCATCACCCACGATCCAATCTGTTTCCTGACTCCTTTCGTCGTTCCTCTTGCGTGCCACAAGCGTCATCGATATCAACCACCAAGAGGTTCCCGGCCACTAATCTCTCCCGCGCCGTCGGAAATCCAAGCAGCGGGCAACACTAAACACCATGGCTGCTCCTCCTCCCAACGATGGCTACGGCCAGTATCCCCCTCAGCAGTACGGCGAGCAACCCCAATACCCGGTCGATCCCGCCCAACAAGCATATGGTAGCCCGGCCTCTCCTCCGCCGCCAGCTGCCGCCCAGCACGGCGCCGAACATGGCAAAAAGAAGAAGAGAGCATACGCCGCCCAGGCATTCGAGGTTGCCACAGGAGGCAATGCCGTAGTAGGTGGCCAGCCAGCTGCAGCGCAATACGGAATCCCTCAACCAGCAGCCCCGGGATTCGGTGGTTATCCGGCGCAAGATGCTCAGCAACCCGCGTATGGCGCTCCGGCAGCACCGTATGGCGCGCCCCAGCCTGCCGTGCCCGGAGTCGGTGGCTACCAGGCCCCTGATCCCTACTACTCCCAGGGTGCTGCTCCGGCCGCCGTTGGCGCTGCCCCCGGTGGTGTTGCCGGCATCACGGCTGGAATTCAGTCTATGGGCTTCGGAGGACAGCCACAGCAGCCGCAACAACTCCCTGCTCAGGCGGCGAGGGGTCCCGCGAACCAGCTTTATCCCACCGATCTACTGAACCAGCCCTTTAATGTTGCCGAACTCGAGCTACCGCCTCCCCCTATTGTTCTGCCCCCTAATGTAAGCTCTTTGGCCCCCCAGGTTGGCTTCTGTACACATTGCTTACTCCGTGCTTCCAGTCTAGCGTTACCCCCTCCCCAGATGCCAACTGCGCGCCCAAGTATGTGCGATCTACGTTGAACGCCGTGCCCACCACCCACTCGTTGCTCAAGAAGAGCAAGCTGCCCTTCGCGCTTGTTATTCAGCCATATGCTGCTCTCCATGATTTGGACGATCCGGTCCCGGTGGTGCAAGACCAAGTTATCTCGCGTTGCCGAAGGTGTCGATCCTACATCAACCCATTTGTGACCTTCCTCGACCACGGTCACAGATGGCGTTGCAATATGTGCAATCTGACCAACGATGTTCCTCAGGCCTTTGATTGGGATGCGGCAGCCCAGAAGAGTGTGGATAGATGGCAACGACACGAGCTCAACCATGCGGTTGTTGAATTCGTTGCGCCCCAGGAATACATGGTTAGGCCTCCTCAGCCCTTGGTCTACCTTTTCTTGTTCGACGTTAGCTACGCGGCTGTCTCTACCGGCCTCTTGGCAACCAGCGCAAGGACGATTCTGGACAGCCTCGACAGGATACCGAATGCCGATCGCCGCACCCGCCTTGGATTTATCGCCGTGGATTCGAGCTTGCATTACTTCTCGGTTCCGAGAGATACGGAGGAAAATGGCGAGACGAGCATGCTTGTGGTCAGCGATCTGGATGAGCCGTTCCTTCCTGTTCCCGGGGAGTTGCTGGTTCCCCTCACCGAGTGCCGCCAGAACATCGAGAGTTTCCTCAACAAGCTGCCTGAGATGTTTGCGAACAACCAGAACAATGGAAACTGCATGGGTTCGGCTCTCAGGGCTGGTCACAAGCTTATTGCCCCCCTTGGTGGAAAGATTACGGTACTGAGCTCATCTCTGCCTAACGTGGGTTATGGAAAGCTCGAGATGAGAGAAGACAAGAAGCTTCTTGGCACGTCCAAGGAAAGCGGGCTGCTGCAGACAGCAAATTCGTTCTACAAGAGCTTTGCGGTCGAATGCTCTAAAAACCAAGTGTCTATTGACATGTTCTTGTTCTCTTCCCAGTATCAGGATGTTGCCTCGTTGAGCAACCTTCCGCGGTACACCGGTGGTCAGACCTGGTTCTACCCTGGATGGAACGCTGCTAGGCCCGAAGATGCCGTCAAGTTTGCGTCCGAATTCAGTGACTACCTGTCTTCGGAGATCGGCCTCGAGGCTGTCCTCCGTGTTCGTGCCACTACTGGACTGCGGATGAGCACATTCTACGGCAACTTCTTTAACAGAAGCTCCGACTTGTGCGCTTTCCCGGCTTTCCCCCGTGATCAATGCTACGTCGTTGAGGTCGCCATCGACGAGAACCTTACCAAGAACTTTGTTTGCTTGCAGACGGCGGTTCTTCATACCACCTGCAACGGTGAGCGTCGCATTCGTGTCATGACTCTGGCTTTGCCGACCACCACCAACCTTGCCGATGTGTACGCTTCGGCCGATCAGTGCGCTATCGCTACCTACTTCAGTCACAAGGCGGTTGAGAAGGCGCTTAGCAACTCCTTGGACGCTGCCAGGGATCTGCCTCAGCAGAAGCTTACGGAACTTCTTCAGACCTTCAGGAAGGAGCTGGGCGGAGGCAGTATGGGTGGTGGCCTTCAGTTCCCATCCAACCTTCGTGGTCTGCCCGCCCTTTGCTTGGGCTTGACCAAGCATGTTGGCTTGAGGAAGTCGGCCCTTATTCCTTCGGACATTCGCTCTGCTGCCCTCGACCAGCTCTCTACCCTTCCTCTGCCGCTGCTTATGCAATACATCTACCCCAGGCTATACTCCTTGCACGACATGCCTGATAATGCTGGTATCCCCGATCCGGAGACGAGCCAGATTGTCCTCCCACCACCTATGAACCTTTCCTCGGAGAGATTCGTTCCTTTCGGTCTGTACCTTATCGACGATGGCCAGACGCAGTTCCTCTGGGTTGGTCGCGACGCTGTGCCCCAGCTTATCCTCGACGTGTTCGGTGTGCAGGAGCGCACTCAGGTCGCTGTTGGAAAGGGAACTCTGCCTGAGCTGGACAACGACTTCAACGAGCGTGTGAGGAACGTGATTGCCAAGAGCAGGGATCACAAGAGCAAGGGCGTTGGTAGCATCATTTTCCCTCATCTGTACATTGTCAGGGAGGATGGTGAGCCAAGTCTCAAGCTCTGGGCTCAGACTCTTTTGGTGGATGACCGGGCGGATCAGGGTATGAGCTTCCAACAGTGGATGGGTATGCTCAGGGAGAAGGTGAGTAACTAAACGCTTGGTTTGCATTGTTCTTGTTGCTGCTGCTTTTCTGTTTTACTACCCAATGGTTGGAAAGCGGATCTGGGGCGCTAACAGACTTGCAAACAGGTTGTGCAGTGAGCGAACTCACATACCACACCATTCTAGGGGGCGAGAAGGGCGTGTTCGATATTTATATTTGACGGGCAAAGTGAAAGATGCAATTGATGGTCTTGAGAATATGTTTAGCTTGAGGTCTTTGAGCGGGCGTAAAGAAAAGAGAAAGGGGTTGCATGTGGCGTACAGACGCAGAAGTAGCGGATTCGCATTACAAAGTCAATGTAATATTTCAAGGATGTTTATCTATATAAATGTGAGCCGGATTACTCCTCTCCGACCGGTGACTAAAAGATATAGGCATTATTTAGTGGAAATTGATGGGGCAGTCGTGGCTTGATATGCTTTAGCAGTTCAGCTATTTGAAATTGTGGAGCTACAATGGAGTTCATTAGCAAAGATTCTGGCAAGAACTATCATCAAATGGTTGTATAGTGTAGCGGTTATCACTCCGGATTCTGATTTTCTTCAGAACATTCCGGCAACCCCGGTTCGATTCCGGGTACGACCTTCAGTTTTGATTTTTTTCTTCGTATCTTCCTCGGATGTCTAAGAGACCCGACGATGATTTCATTGCCAAGGACTTTTTTTGGTCAGGTTCTTCTTTTTACGCCAATTGGAAGCCGACCGCATGTCTCACAGTCGTTGTAATATTACGGTTTCACCAGGTCACATAGGTCGCTTTAGACATGTTTCCGGTTTTCCTTCCGCCTATGCTAGCAATGTTGACTAGTTTCAACACTATTTATAAAAGTCATGTTGATAGATCAAATAATTACGGATATGTACGGCTATGTCCATGCATGCTATGCTATACCGAACAGTGTGTGTCTCTTATCAATCTCGTTCTTGACGGTATGTCAAGTTATCCACATTCTCACCACCACCAACCTGGCTTTAACTGCCTGCCTGGTCAAGATTTCCCAAACCGTACACTGCACGGATGCACTCGCTTGCTGGCTTCAAACTTGGGGTTCAAGTTTTTTGAGTCCCGGTCTGGGGGGCCTGTAACCGCCCGGGCCTCTTTTGTGAAACGAACCCGACCTCGACCAGGGAAAGCTCTCCCCTGGACCCTGGCGCCGCCCTTTTTGTGATGGAGGGGCAGAGGAAGGTTGTAAGGACCTGAGACACACGCCGAGAGTTGCTGTCTTTCGTGTGTGTGTTTCGTTCTTCAGTTCGAAGAGAAAGCCGAGCCGAGCACAAGTCAGTCTGGCAGTCAGTCCAGTCGGGGTTGGGTCTTTTTTTTGTGTTTTTGGTTGGCTAGCTTGGGCGCTTAAACTGGTGGACCTATGATACTGATATGCAGCCGTAAACACCCCCCCCTCTCCGTTCAAGTCCCAACAGCAAGCAGCATGCAACATGTTCGGTATTGTCAGAAATGAAGAAAGGAAAAACATTATACCATATCGCATATTAGATATTGGTGGCTTGGTGGCTTGGTGGCATGCTCACAACTGACAAGTATGGATTTCCCCGGCATGCGGATCAAAGATAGTATGTAAGTTGGGATTATGCTGGTTTTGAGGGAATGAGATGAAATGGGTCCACTCCACTCACTTGATGGACCGGGCTGCTTTCGAGTTGTTCTGGAAACACGCGACGGGCAATTTTTGTGTCGAAGGCTTTCCTGTTCGACATGTATCCTCACAGGGCTGCAGGAGGTCGCATACAGACTGGCCACGGGTTTGGCGGCCAGGAGGAAGAAGAAACATCCAGGAGCCACCCAAGAAGGGAGAAGATAGCTCGACGAGTACCGCTCTAAGTAAGTGGCACGGCTGGTTAGCCGCCATGGTGTTGATACCGCGATGTGTTTCCATGTTCTTGTACGTATATGTGAAACCGTGGACTTGGTAGCACGAGAAGGATGTCGTAGCCCAGGGGTAAGTAGTCTGGGATGGGCTCTACACACAACGTCAACCAAACATCATACGTAGCTATTTATGTCAACGGGAAGGAACAAGAAGAAGGATTCCATTGTGACGGGAGGTTGTTGTTGTTGCTGTGAAGTTGTGCCCCTGGCCTAGGCGACCGTCCGTCAGCGAGCTGGAACCCCGCTGGCGAAGGAGTGCCGCCAGTCTCCTTGATGCGTTTGACGATTGTGAATGAGCCCCACCATCAATGACAAGGTGGGCTGAGCTTCCGCTGGGGACTCCTTGTTGGACTTTTTGTTTCCCGGCGTCAACATGCTCCAGACTCTCAGAGTTGCCGTATGAAGTGTGAAGTTATTGGAGCCTCGAATCTCCTGTCATTTCTTTCTGTTTATTCATTAGCAGCTCGATAAACTTGCCGTTGACCCATCCTTTCTTGCTCCTTGCTTTGATACCATCTCGACCGCCAAACACCACAAAACAGTCCTGGAGGATAGTGGTGACGCTGTAAAGAGGTACGTCTATCCATGGAAGTTGTCGTCAGACGTCTAGACCCGTCCGTCCCGCCAGGCCCGCTTTCACATCTGATTCTCGTGGTTCACTCGGACACTCGCTTGCAAGTGCTCGACTGCCGCCGCACCACCTGATCGTCCATCTGATATCTTGCTTTCGGCCGCGGGCTGGCTCTGCAGTGTTGAAGGAGTCAAACATTGGCTATGCTATAGTAGCAGCAGAATAGCCCCTCGACACTTGACATCCACTCAACTTCATCATCATCATCCCGGGTCTGAGGTGCGCCGCTTGGTAGTGGAGGCTCGCGGAAAAGTGGAAAAGACAGGTCCAAGTGGTTGCTCTGTTGCACTGCATTTCCCATTCGTTCCATCTCTTCGTCCCTCATTAATTGGATACCTCGCCCGCACCCTTTTGAGTTCAGGTGTGTTCAGAGCTAATCATAAACTACCAAGTGAAGCAGCCTTTCACACAAGACAAGAAGCTAGGCGTAGATAGAGCAAGAGCAGCCTGGTAAGGTAGTCTATAGGGTAGAACCAATTCGCGCCCAACCAACCCCTCCGCCACCACCACTTCCCGCTACAACAACGCAGCAACGCAGCCAGCACCAACCGAACCGTCCAGGCCCCCGCATTTCCACTTCCCATCACACATCCCCCTTGGCGACGGTCACTTTCTTCACAACCAACGCTCTTTCCAAAAACAACAACGACTCGGTGTTGACCTGTTTCCTACTTGTTTCTTGGATCGAAACCATCGTCGTCGACGGCCCCCTCGACTGCGCGCCTCGGCTGGGATCTTGGACAACTCCACCTCCAACAAACGAATCCCCTCATTCAGTAGCGCCCGTTGACTCGCGATCAACGCCTCCGCTGTCACACAACACAAGAACCTTTTCGACCTTGGAGCCCGCGAAACGACCAAATCAACTACCGTCCCTAAACAGTCTTTGTTTACATTGATCACCCCCTCAGGGACACCTCGAAAATGAGCAGCGCACAGAGAGGCGGAGCTCGCAAGATCTCCTTCAACGTCAGCGAGCAATACGACATCCAAGATGTCGTTGGCGAGGGCGCCTACGGTGTCGTCTGGTATGTTAACCGCAAACAAGTTTTTTCGCCCACACTGGATAGACCATGAGAACTGACCGGCGACCGGAATGATAGCTCTGCAGTACACAAGCCTTCGGGCCAAAAGGTCGCCATCAAGAAGATCACCCCCTTTGACCACTCCATGTTCTGCTTGCGGACGCTGCGCGAGATGAAGCTGCTTCGGTACTTCAACCATGAAAACATCATCTCTATTCTCGATATTCAAAAACCACGGAGCTACGAGACCTTCAATGAAGTCTATCTCATCCAGGTAGGGTCGCATACTGTTTTTTGGTTCTTCTGCTGGTTCCTCGCTAACCTTTGCTGGGCTTCATAGGAACTAATGGAGACTGACATGCACCGTGTCATTCGTACCCAAGAGCTCTCGGACGACCATTGCCAATACTTCATCTACCAGACGTTGCGCGCCCTCAAGGCCATGCACTCTGCCAATGTTCTTCACCGCGACTTGAAACCTTCCAACCTTTTGCTAAACGCCAACTGCGATCTGAAAGTGTGTGATTTTGGCTTGGCCCGCTCGGCCGCGTCGCAAGAGGACAACTCGGGCTTCATGACCGAATACGTTGCCACCCGTTGGTACCGCGCCCCCGAAATCATGTTGACCTTCAAGGAGTACACCAAGGCCATTGATGTGTGGTCTGTTGGTTGCATTTTGGCCGAGATGTTGAGCGGCAAGCCGCTCTTCCCGGGCAAGGATTGTACGTTATTGTCATCCCAGCACTTACCTAACCAACCTCGGGCGGAAACAAAGAAACTAACACATTTTCCCCGTAGACCACCACCAACTGACTTTGATCCTGGACGTCCTCGGCACCCCCACGATGGAGGACTACTACGGCATCAAGTCCCGTCGTGCGCGCGAGTACATCCGCTCGCTGCCCTTCAAGAAGAAGGTTCCCTTCCGCACGCTGTTCCCCAACACGTCTGAGCTGGCCCTGGACCTGCTAGAAAAGCTGCTCGCCTTCAACCCTGTTAAGCGCATCACGGTCGAAGAGGCGCTCAAGCACCCGTACCTGGAGCCCTACCACGATCCGGATGATGAGCCGACCGCACCCCCCATTCCCGAGGAGTTCTTCGATTTCGACAAGCACAAGGACAACCTGAGCAAGGAGCAGCTGAAGCAGTTGATCTACCAGGAGATCATGAGGTAGACGAAGAAGGTCTACTACCATAACTACGGTGCGCGAAAATATGTGTCTGTGTGGGAAGCGGAGGCAGAGACATATGCAACGAAATGATTTAAGGATCTTTAGGAGGAGAGTGTTGGCGTATTGTCAGTTTACTTGGGACCTCTTCGTGGGTCATTGAAGATATTAAGGAAAAAGTGGGATATGCTTTTTTTCTAGCATCTGACCGTCAATGTTGGTGGAAGGCGAGATATGTCGATATTTATGGGCTAGATCAGCGCGCAGGGTGGGAAGTCCATTTACTACGTTTTCTTTACGGTCTTGATACGCTCTGATAGCTTGCTGTACTGTCATGAATTTTGATACTTAGATACTGAACCTGCATGACCCTTGGTGATGGAGTTGCCTCTCGTCGTGTCAGTTCTAAATCTAGTACACGTTCCAATGTAGAGAAACTAGGCAGGCAAATGTTCATCTCTAAGAGTGAGTGAAGGGGTATTGTGGTTCTCAAAAAGACTGGCAAAATCAAGACACTTATCACAAGGCCGGTAATCTACCTGAAATGCTTTGCCCATCCAGGGCAGGTTCCCTCTTTTCCCTATTGGTTCCACCAAAAACCAAACCACAGCCATGATAACGCCTTTAACACCACAACATACTCCATATCCATACCCAAGTATAATAATAGCAATGTAGCCAGCCCAAAGACCTGCCAGAAGTGGATGCTTAGATCATAATCATAACCCCCCAGAACCAAGAACCCAAACCTCCACCCCCAACACCGAAAACTTCTCCCCCTGGTCGCTCAGCTGCTCGTTCCCAAACGTCTGGCTGGTCGAGCTCACCCCCTTTTCCAGCCCGTCATCCAGCCACAGCCCGTACTTGCCGTCGCCAGCGCCCACGCTCAAGAAATGCGACTCGCACAGGATGTAGTACTCGTTCACGCCGCTATAAGGGAACGCTTTGAAGCGGATGGCTGTCTGATCGACGGTGCCCGGGGTGGCTAGTAGTAGGTCGTCTACGCTGCCGTTGTGGGGAGATGTTGCCGCTGTGGTGTTGGTTTTTGATGCTGTTCCATTTGTAGATGATGCAGCAGAAAGATCGTTGTTGTCGTGGTCGTCTGCTGCTGTGTGCGTGTCTGCTACGCTGGTGGTGGCACCCACGGACGAGATGGTGGATGTTCGGCCGCGGTAGTTTGTGGTGTCGGCCGAGGGAGGAGGTGGGAGCGAGGCCATGACGGAGGCGCGCCAGAGGAAACATTCACCTGTTCCAAAGTAATGGGGCGCTGGATGGGGGTGGTCGGAGAGGTAGGCGCCGAAGATCTGACAGTTTGAAAGGTTAGTCTCTGACATTTGTTTGATTTTGCTGTTCGTGGCATAGGAGATGGCATGAAAGGAGTAAAAGAAGGACGTGGGTAACTTACACCACCCTCGGCATCCTTCACAACTAGCACGAACCCCACCCGTCGCCCGGAATACTTTGCACACTTATCGTAAAGCGTCGCCAGACTTGCACCGTCCTGGTCCAGACTGTAGATAAGATTCCACTCGTCCACTATGCTGAGCCGCGTAGGCACCATGATCCGTATCTCCTCCGCGATTGCCTGTGTCAATATCCTGGCCGAAAGGGGAGTGTCCGGTGCAAAACCCTTAAGCTGAACGGGCTCCAATGGAGGCGGCTGCATTGGTGACACGGTTCGTTGGATGGTTTCGTAAAATCGAGGGGGGATGTAGGCTCCGTCGACGCCGTTGTTGTGGCCGCCGTGGGCGTGAGCGTGTGAAGGGTCTGCTGGGTATGAATGCGCGTGGACGAGGGACGGCGGTTCGGCGGAGAAGCGGCGCATGAGACCTCCCCATATACTGGATACGAGTCCGGGTGATTGAGAACCGCCGGGCCCCGACCCCGTTGGCGTTTGGGCTCCGGAGCCCGGGGCCGGTGAGGAATATCCTGATTCGGACCGGAAGGTTTGGGTCGGATGGGAGTGGTGTCGGTCGCGAGAATCGTGGAAGCTCATGGTTTCGGATTGCTTTGATACAAAGACTTTCGAGGGTTGATATCGGGAATTGGGTATAGAGACTTGAGGTACCCGGCTCAGAAAGCAGAGCGTAGGGGGATTTGAGGAATTATGAATTATAGATTATCTTGATAGGTAGGTGCGGTAGAGAAGACGTATAAGTCGAAGGCTGTAGGTGATGAACGGCAGGGATGAACTGGCGGAAGCCAAGCTTGACAAGATGATCCAAGGTTTACCGCATGTGTTTCACGCTCGGCGGCTGGCAGTAGTAAATGTAAGGTATAAATGGCAGTTTATCTGTAAAACTAGGTTTGCGTGCAGTGCCGTAACGTGCGTCAAGCCGTAGTCTTATATCGACCTCGCGGCGATGGCTGTTGTGTTTAAGTTGAGAATGACGACGCATGGGAGCTTCCGCGTTTGTGAGAACCTTGCGAGAAGGGTTGACGTTGCTTTCTCTGTAGGGTCCGGGGGTCGTGCTCTAGCAATGTCAGGTACCCCATACTTTGTCATTACCGTATTGCGCTAGTATTGGGTGTTCAACGTTCGAGGCGGGCTAACCACAGACTCATGTTTTCCCTATACCTAGACTACTTAACCTATTTGGGTAGGAGTTTCCGGCATTTGCTCTATTTTATTAGCCGCTAACATCTTAGCCCAAGATAAAGGCCGGGATTTGTTAGGCCTCAGATAATTTTTTTGGACAAGTCGTCCAAAAAAAAGGGCCGGGAGCCCTCAAATCCCTATAACCAAACTCCGGCTGCACCAAACGACAACCTCTTAGAATATTGCGAAAGCTGAAGCCTTTAATCGTTGAAGCCTTTGGTCGTTGAAGCCTTTGGTCGTTGAAGCCTTTGGTCGTTGAAGCCTTCCCTTTGGTCGTTAAAGCCTTTGGTCAGAGATTTTGGTCGTGTGGGTTGGGCACTGGGGCTGCAGTTGATTCCTCCGCTAGAATTTTTTGTGTGGTGAAAAAATCGAAGAATCTTTTACCCAAATAGGTTAAGTAGTCTAGGTATAGGGAAAACATGAGTCTGTCGTTAGCCCGCCTCTCAACGTTCCGTACGTGCACTACGTGGGGGGAAACGTGTGCGGGGTCATGCTTGCTCAATGTCGAGGTACCTCTGCCGGTAAATGTCTGTTAGGTACTGCAGTGCGACTTCCTCTTAGTCAACGGGCATTGTGTAGCCTGCAGAGGAATTATACTTGTTACGTTTGCCAACCTCGACAGCATGATTTCGTACAACTTTATTGACAAATCTTTCACCAGTCAACATGGCACGGGATGCGGGCAAGACAATCGATATTGGACGAGTTCAAAGATGCCTGTCCGGCTGCCGAGGTTATGTCTATTTCCTTGACTCATTCCAGAACCTATTGATGCCCTCATAAACCCCTTCTGGGCTTGGCTGCTCCGCGCAAACATGAGGTTCATAGCCGAAGTTGTTGACAAGATGGAGGCGTGTTGTCGGCCCAATGGTAGCAATGTACGTCTTACGATCGCCTTGGTTGACATCTCCTACTCTGCCGCTCCTCTCGTTCAGCCATCCCAGGGCACTAAGCATGCCGTCGCAGCCGCTTGGGGAGAACACCACCACCCATCTGGCAGGACGGTTCTCGGTCTCCTTGAGGAGCTTGGTGAAGTCTTCCTGGAAGGATTCCATGACGCCAGTGCCATAAACAACTACTTCGTCGATGCGGATGAACTTGTCTGATGGTAGAGCAGGGTCCATCAACTTTTTGGGAATGATATCCCGTCTCTGTTCGCCAACAAGGAACAACAGCGGCGGCTTGGTGGGCCGGTCCTTGTACCATTCGCCATAGTGTTGGATGATATATGGTGCCAGCGTTTCACCGTTGCCAGTGTGCTCACCAAAGACTTGGAGCTGAGGTTGTTGGGGAACTGCCTTCAAGGCGCGCGTTGTCGCAGGACCAACGCTGTACACAGGGATATCTTGAAGATGGGGCCATCTTTCATCGCCTACACAGCTGTTGTGAGGTTTGGGTTTTCGGAACGGAAGCAGCACGGACTTACCTGTTACTTCCTGGACCAAGTGGGTGAAAGCCTCAACCGCACGTTGAGAGGTGAAGACCATACCACCATAGGCGCAGTCGGGACCAGTTCCAATGGATTTCGTCTTGAGAAGGTTGCGCACCGTAGCTAGACCCTCATCCTTGAATCGATGTTCCAGAACGGGCACAAAGAAGGGCTCAAAGTCGAACCCATCCGTCTCGGAAGAGAACTGCTCCTCATACGAGTCCCCGGGAGTGGACTTTGTCTTCAGAAGGAAAACGGGTGTCTTTGGCGACATGTTGACTTTGCTTTCTTTCTTCCCACGATATGACACACAAAGCGATGGCAGAAGGAGAAGACTTTGGTCGGGTCTACCCGTACCGGTACTTCTATACTTTTACGTATGTTTAGTCACGGGGTGGGGCCCGCGACCGGCAAGATCCGCCCCACTATTGCCGGCCGGCCGCGCCGGCATGGCGGCATTGCCTTATCGATAAGTGGTAGACAAGGATTACGCCGCTATTGCGGTTCAAGTTGCCGTCCGATCGAGAATGGCGATTCGGCTGATTTCTAATCCTCGCGGCGCAACAAACGAGATCATACACGATCGTCTTGAGAAGCAGCTTCCTATCGTGTTGGCGTTTCACCACTACACCTCGTTTACGGTACACAATGGCGACAAACGTCTCCGACAATGACCCGGCGCAAATCGGCGCAACAGCCACGGCTCCGGTGGATGGCACCTCAGCAGAGCCACCCAAGAAGTTCCCCAAGGGCGTCGTCTTGGGCAAGGACGGAAAGCCGTAAGTTCCCTTTTTACATTTTTCCCACGGTACGGTCTAACATTCCTTTTCAAACTCTTAGTTGTCGTTCTTGCACCTCCTTCGGTGCTTGGGCATCCCAGGCCAAGGCTACCCTAAAGACCAACCAGGGACACGATGCCTCCTCGACCACGCCTTCTACTATCGCTTCAGCAGCTACCTCAGCAGCCACGTCTCTACCCCAGAGGAGGACAGACTGCCCTGCCGATGTCGAACAACTCGGGCGAAGCACCTGGACACTTCTCCACTCGATCGCCGCAACCTATCCTCCCACCCCGACTCCAACCGAACAGAACGATCTGAAGTCCTTCATGGGCCTGTTCGCAAAGCTGTACCCTTGCTGGGTATGCGCTGAGGACTTCCAACAATACATCAAGAAAGAGGAACCGAAAACCGGTAGCAGGGACGAGTTCGGCAATTGGCTGTGTGAGGCGCACAACGAGGTCAACAGGAAGTTGGGCAAGCCAACATTCGACTGCTCCAAATGGCAGGAGAGGTGGAGGACTGGCTGGAAGGATGGGAGCTGCGATTAAACCATGGCCGCATTTACAGGTTCTGAGCGGTCGTCGGTTTTTTTGAAAGAGAGAGCTGTCTGTACTCGAACATTTGGCTGTTGGGCGGCGGTGTGATGGTGTTATTGCATAGATGAGCAGCATGGCATGGAGCATTTGGCGTTCTAATATCTTTTGGATGGGTACTACCAGTTTATATATCCCTTCTCTTGTATACATTTTGCAATAATATGGATCTCTACTCCAGCCCGGGCTACCCGGTTAGTGCAGCAGGACGTGGTGATATGAAATGGATGGGAAGATGATGGCTTCTTGTTCCATCCAGTGACACTTGGGATGGCATAGAACATAGGACGAATTTTGCAAGGAGATTCGGGCAATGTCCGCCTTGCAAAAATCGTCTAGATGGCTCCCGTCCGGCAGCTCTCCAAAAAGGGACTGGATGAGGGGTTGAAGACCATCGAGATAAACAAAAACTGCAGGTACATAGAGGTACCTTGATGACCACCGGTTGGTACCTGCAGCTCCACCTAGCGCCATGTACCTCCTTACACTTCAAGTTCACCCCACCACCCTTAACGCTCATCAACCGAGTCAATGACATCACAGGAAGCAGCTTTTCACCAACACTCACTCGATTCCCACTGACAGCACCTTACGCCCGAAGGAACGAACAATGGCTTTCCCTGTGGTATCCGGGCCCTTCCGGCCCTCGATCGACAATGCATCTTGTCATACTTACCTAGTCGAGCCCCCCCTCATAAAGAAACAAAGCTCTAGCAACCTAGCTCTTTACCTTCAGCTCCCAACAAATCCTCGACACTTCGCTTCTCACACACCTAACCTTTGCTGTCTGGACAACTACATATACACGTCCTATCTCTGTCGACAGAAGGGTCGAATTGCCTTTAGACTCCACAACGCGGAAACACCAGACAACCTCTATCAGCCTACGAATCACACGAATAGACGAGACCTACAGCACAACCAGATAATCAAGATGTCGGATATCAGGACACAGAATCTACAGAAGCCCGTTACGGTGGCCGAATACCTCTTTAGAAGATTGAACCAAATCGGCATTCGCTCAGTTCACGGTGTGCCAGGAGACTTCAACCTGGTTGCTCTCGACTATGTTCCCAAGGCCGGCTTGAAATGGGTTGGTAGCGTAAACGAGCTCAATGCAGGTGAGTAGTAGCTACACCTCTATCAAGAAAGTCCGATTACTGATCAAAAACACATACAGCCTATGCTGCCGACGGCTACGCTCGCGCCAAGGGTATTTCTGCCCTCGTCACCACCTTCGGTGTCGGTGAACTATCCGCCATCAACGGTATTGCTGGTGCTTTCTCCGAGCACGTCCCTGTTATCCATATTGTTGGCTGCCCTTCGACCATCTCCCAACGCAATGGCATGCTCCTACACCATACCCTCGGAAACGGCGACTTCCACGTCTTTGCCAACATGAGCGAACACATTTCCTGCGACGTGGCCAAGCTGGTAAAGCCTAGTGAGATCGCTGCCCAGATTGACCATGCGATCCGTGAGTGCTGGGTTCGCAGCCGGCCCGTGTATATCTGGCTACCCACCGACATGGTTGAGAAGAAGATTGAGGGTGCTAGATTGGACCAAGACATCGATCTGTCAGAGCCCGAGAACGACAAAGATAGAGAGGACTACGTCGTGGATGTGGTCCTCAAATACCTTCATGCGGCCAAGAACCCTGTGGTGCTGGTGGATGCATGCGCAATCCGTCATAGGGTCACTGAAGAAATCAACAAGTTGATCGAGAAGACCAAGCTTCCGGTCTTCGTTACTCCCATGGGTAAGGGTGCCTTTGACGAGACGTCTGAACACTACGGCGGCGTCTATGCTGGCACCGGCTCCCTTCCCGAAGTGTCTAAGCGCGTTGAAGGATCCGATCTAGTTTTATCCATCGGCGCGATCAAGAGCGACTTTAACACTGCTGGATTTTCGTACCACACCTCGCAACTGAATACCATCGATCTTCATAGCGACCATTGTACTGTGCGCTATTCCGAATACCCCGGTGTTGCCATGCGCGGTGTGCTTCGCAAGGTCACTGAGCGCGTGGACGTCTACAAGCTCTCCGTAACACCTTCACCCCAGGTCGAGAATGCTGTCTCCGAGAACAAGGATGACTCTCAGACCATCACGCAGGCGTGGTTCTGGCCCAGAGTGGGCGAGTACTTTCAAGAGGGTGATGTGGTTGTTACCGAGACGGGCACGTCCAACTTTGGCATCTGGGAAAGCAAGTTCCCAAAGAACGTCTTGGGCGTCACGCAGGTCCTGTGGGGAAGTATTGGTTGGTCGGTAGGCGCTACCCAGGGTGCGGCACTGGCAGTGAAGGATTTGGGACAAGACAGGCGCACTATCCTCTTTGTGGGTGATGGCAGTTTCCAGTTGACTTGCCAGGAAGTCAGCACGATGATGAAGCATAACTTGCGAGTCACTATGTGAGTTACCCTTCGTCTCTTTCCTGGGAGCCACTTTCACCTTTTTTCTGCAAGAGTAAAACTAACTTTGTTGCCTCTAGCTTCCTCATCTACAACGAAGGTTTCACTATCGAACGATATATCCACGGCATGGAGGCAGATTACAACGACATTATCCGCTGGAACTACACAGATATCCCCGCGGTCTTCGGCGCGAAGGAAGGTCACGCCCAGAAGTTTGTCATCAAGACCAAGGACGAGCTGGAGAAGCTTCTTAAGGACAAAGACTTCAATGAGTTCAAGGGGTTGCAGTTTGTGGAGCTATGGATGCCGAAGGATGATGCGCCGAGAGCGTTGAAGCTCACGGCTGAGATCTCGGCGAAGAACAACTCTAGAATTGAGGATGAGCAGTAAGTGCTAATAGGAAGACTGGATTCATGGCGGAGGCAGTGTAGCTAGCCTTTTTGAGAAATCATTGGGAGGCATGCTACGTGTATTGTAGTTGGAAAATTTTATGCATTGAATGATGGTATGAAAAGAAAATCCTCTTATCTCGAGATATATTTCGAATTGTTGTTTGATATACGTGCCGGAGGAGTTTGTTGAAGGTTCAAGTTCAGAGCTATTGATTGTGGAAACTTTGGCCTTTGGTACAGTGGTGGTGAGAAAGCTAATGACCAAGACCACAAAAAACTAAGCATTTATACCCCTCTTTCCTAGCCCCAGAGTGCGCCTTCCCAATTGACACAGATATCGTGTACAAAAAAGGATTGGATCATCAGGTCAGGAAGAACATGTAACTGGATCTGTTGATTGAGTGGTTTTCTCCTTCCAAGACAAAAATATTTGGTAAATATAAGAAGCATAAGATAACAACGATTTAGAAGAAGGGAATGCTTCCAGGAAATGATATGGTAAGAACAAGGAGAGAGAGGTCGCAAAATAAATATCTTAGTGTAAAAAGAAAAAGAAAAGGAAAGGTCTCTCCCGCCGGGAATTGAACCCGGGTCTCGAGCGAATCGAACTGATGTTCAAGCTTGACAAGCTCACATACTGACCACTATACTACGGAAGATGTACAGCTGTTGATCAGCTGTCGTAGTAGGTTGTTGCAACCCTAAACAGACCCAGTCCTTATATAATCGAGATGCACAATAGCACTTAGCTTTGCGTACATTCTACCGAGGTCCTCTCTTTCATTTCCTTTCTTCGCGCGCATTTGGTATTTCCATTTCCGTTGAAGAAGCTGCAAGGGCTGTGCTCTTTTTGGACCGCAAATAATTATATTGACTTGTGGAGAACGACAATAGTTTGTGTAAGACCCGCTTAGACTAATGCAGGATGGTAAATTCCAAGACAATTTTATAGAATGCGGACATACAGATCGTATGAGTTCCCCATCACGACACAATATCCGTACATTTCATTACCTTTTCTTTCATATCGCCCGTCCTACAAACCTCCCAACATTACTTACACTCGCACCCCTCACCCTTTTATAACCCCCAGTACCCAAAGAGGCAACAGCAGCAGGCCCTACATCCGGTCCCGGATCGTTCCACCCATCATCCTCCCCCAGACTACTAACAACACCACTCGAGTACGAGTAAGACGAAGAGTACCTTCTCGATGAGCCACGGCCAAGACCACTGCCGCCGCCGCCGCCCAAACTCTCCTGGCGGGTATGAACACTAGGTGGATGTCTAATGGGACCACCCGACGGTGCTGTTGCTGCCTCGCCCACACCTACCGGTATAACTCCGCGAGCAACACCGACACCGACACCGGTTATACCACCGCCAACACCCACACCCAGAAGCTCCGGCCGCTCCAAGTCAAAAGGATCCGAGCGAAATTTGTCACGGAGGGTGGTGAACGAATCGATACTTTCGCGGTAGGTGCGAGTGCTGGGTTGTCGACTGGGGTGGTTAGCGGCACCGGCACTGACACTAATGGACTGCTGGCCCCGCGATTGCCGACGACGGCGGCGGCGGTCGCTCGTGGTTCTTTGAGGTAAAGGGTCGCTGAAAGGGTTGTTGGTGTCGTTGTCGGCGGAACGATTATTACTGGTGGCTACGCTGGCTAGGGGCGCTGGTATGGCTGATATATGGCTGAGTGTGTTGATGATGATGTTGTTGTTGTTGTTGTTGTTGTTGTCGTCGTCTCTGAAGGGGTCATTGCTTTCCTTAAAGCCTGGTGGCTGTAGAGTTGCAGCTTTGTGCTGCTGCTGCTGTCCTTGTCTTCCTAGCCCCCCTCGGCTAAGATCACCGTCATCCATGGCTAATAATGTTAAGAAGTCGGGCTGGTGCTGGAGGCTGGTCTTCCTTTCACTCTTTTTTCCCACATCGGTATACCTATCTCGCACCACCTCATCATCGCTTCTAAGACGTAGACCTAGTCGTTTGCCAATGGTGATGTGTGACGTTACTTTGGACCACCAGTTTACGATTCTGTCCTTCAGCGTATCTGCCCCGTTCGACTCGTTGAAGAGAAATGAGGATGGGTTTCGGCCATGTGAGGCGAGGAATCCGCGAGATTGTGGCCGACTAGAGGGCGAGAGTCGGATGCTGGGTTCAGAGAAGGTTTGGCTGATGCGCTCTCGAATCTTCTTCACATTATATCCCAGCGCGGCTTTAACCTTCGCAAACAATGATGTTGGCCCAATGCTACGTCGACTGAAGGTGTAAGGCGCCTTTTCGGTTGAATCTGTATGAGGACCAGGACCCAAAGGAGTCAAGAGGGTATTCCTTCGCTTGTTTACCCTCCGTCGCCTCCAAAGCCAGAAGAAGAGTCCGATGACACTGAGGACAACAAGCCCGCTGAGCACACCTCCGGCCACCTTCGCAGCTTCGCTGTTGCTGTTGGTACTTTCAACCGAGCTTATGGTGGGAATTGTAAGGGGGGTTTCAGTGACCTTTTCTGCATTCTTTGCCGAGGATGGTTGGAGGTTTGGAACTGTGCTAGCAAAAGACGTCGCTACCGCATCGTCCGGGAATATTGCCGATGCTGTTGCTTTCCCAATGCCTGGCCCTAGTGAAGGCTCGATACCCGTAATCGCTGATGTCTCTGGGCCTGCGAAACTCTCTTGACCCGCAAAACTCTCATCGGCTACCGCCGTTGACGATGACAGCAAGGGCGCAGAGATGCTCGTGATTGCTACCTTGGATGTTATGGTTGGTGAAATCGTCACGGGCGTTGAACTCGGTAAGATTGTGTCTTCGAGCAACGGAGACGGGCTCGTACTGGGAATGGCTGGCTCTGTGACTTCATCTCTTGTTGCTTCGATCGTGCCCGGTGTGCTCGCCGTGCTCGTGGTCAACGTAGTCAACGTCGTCGTCGTCGTCGTTGCTGTCGCCGACAATCGAGGGTTACGAGCCGTGGTCGTTCTGACATTGCTGGATTGGACAACTTTGAGAATTGCTGTACAACGTTTGCCTCTTGTAGTTGTGAAAATAAACGACCTTGCTCCTAAAGGAAGATTAGGTGACGACATGCTGAAGCTCAGTGTTTGTGTCTCCCTTTTCGACGTATCCAGCCGTCGAAGAAAACAAAAGAGGATTAATATTGATACGATGGAAAAGATAACACGCCTGGTGAACGAAGAGAATGATTGGGCCTTGACGCCCTGCCTATGCCGGTATATTCATGAAGCTTTTTCGAGTGCTGAGGAAGATTCCAACAGGCAAGCAAAGCTTGGGGAGTTGTATAGTGGTATGGAACATCATCACCTGATGGTTGGAGGACTACAGAAATCTGGATTCGACCAAGAAGCCCATGTTCCGCGGTAACGCACTGGTACCGAACCAACCTCCTCATGGTTCCTCTAGTGATGGTATTGGGGGATGCTGAGGTGCGTAGAGCACAGATGAGTGTTTGAGAACAGTACTCGAGTTCTTTGATTGGCAGATCAGAAGTGTAGTTGCGATCTGATGTCAGAGATGGGACCAAGAACACGGCTCACGAACACCGAGAATATGGTCGAGACGAGCCACGGCCATCGTCGACGCGACTTTAACGTCAAGGGGTAAGCGCATATAGGTGTCGCTTAGACGTGCAAACCCCTGTCTGCGACACTCCTGAAGCACGGTTCTTGGTGTTGAGAGTAGCATCGTGAATGTTTCAAGACGACATGTTTGAAGCCACAAAGCCACTGGCCAATTGGTACCGCAAAGCCTCATCTATGCTGTGGAGAGAATCAGCTGACGGACGAGAGTTAAGTAGCAGAGGCAGTCTAAGAAGGCAATTACAAACCATCTGATTCAGACCGGCAGGAAGATGAGAATCCCAAGCCTGCCACAATTGATAGGCAAGGTAGATGTAGCATCATACCTGTCCTATAACCACTCGGTTTAGGGTACATAATTTCTGTGTCTGAGTTGGGTATCGCACGCGAGGTCTTTATTTTTCCTTCGCTCATGGGTTTTTGACTGTCATGACCATGAACAGAAGATGTCATCGGACAATCATGGAACTGCCACAGTCTTCTTGACCAGATCCGCCGGTGTGCCCTTCATCGGTCCTCGGAAGCGGAGAGTCTAAAGGACCGACTTGGATGTCGTCCTGTTATGTACCTCGGTGTCAGCGTATTCTCCGTCTGGGGTGAATTTCGTTGGTCCATTCCGTCCGTCACTGAGTTTTTAGTCCAAAGATGAGGCCGAAGAACGGAAGCAGAGATGAACGGTGGACGGACAAGGGACGAGGCAGACGCATGGCGCCATAACGCTTTCGGTGGCCTGCATTGCCTGTAACACAGTGGAATCCATCGGCAGCTTTCAGGAATATGTTGAGCATAAATGCGCTGTTCGCGTACCCGCCAGTTGCTGGTCAAGGCCGGGGGGAACAAACTCAAGTGGGACTCGATTTATCTCGTGGTTGAGGGCCGGCATGCGACGACTGCTGCCGAGACGGGAGCACAATTCGGGGCGGAACACGGGAATCGAGATGTCAGTACCTGCCTAGGTACTTGTTATCGGGGGGGTCCCGGGCAATGGACGGAACTCCTGCCGACCGTCTTTCGGGTCAGACTCCCTGTGGGCTTCCGGCGCCCGTCTGGTTCGCAGCAAAAGGCCCGTTCGTTGGCGGTTGGGCAGCCCAGGGGCCAGGGCAGTCCCGACACTGTACACAAGCGGGCGGGGTTGCAGGCCCGTTGCAGGCCCGTTGCAGGCCCGTTGCAGGCGGAACATGGAAGAGCTCCCGAACGGTCGGCGCGGCGCCTTGTCCCCTCTCCCCTGTGGCCGGCCACCTCCAAATGCCCGCCCGCTGCTGGCCTCCTGCTCCAGTCTCCAGAACCACCATAACAGGCAGGCGCTGTGACCCTTGAACCCCTGACCCCATTGCATTCCTGCCCGCTTCCACTTGAACATGTAACGTATGCGGGGTCGTCTCTATGGGAACCGTGGAAACCCTCACCGTCACCTTCTCTTTGTGCAGCATGGAAACTGACTGGCAACAAAAAGCTGCTCGCTGGCAGATTCGAAATTCGACCATGATCATCCAAGCCAACGTAACGTTAACGGCCCGCTGCGCTAGCGGAACGGAGACTGTAGGAACTGGATGATTGTGGGCAACTGGACGGGCCAAACAAGCTTCACACTGATGATATTATTCGACCACGAATTCCGTCCGAACCGGGCTTGTCACCGTGGCGGCCGGACAACACCTCGAACACATCGAACACCTCTTTTTCACCACCCAGCATTGGCCATTGGGTCCAGGGGTGCCAGAGCAGGGGACTAGGGGACCCAGGGGCGACAACTCTCTCTCTCTCTCTCTCTCTCTCTCTCTCTCTCTTCGGTGATCTTCTTCCATCTCAAAGCTAAAGCTATTCTCTACACCAAAACAAAAACATCCCCTCCTTTCTCCACAAACATCTTGGGTTCCCGCTACATACCCGTTTCCCGCCCGTCGCTCTTGTGCAACAAAGAGCACGACATCCGCCTTAGTCGGTGGTCAACTTCAAAGCCCCGGCTTCGCGTCACGGTTGCCCGCCCAAAATCTAGCTTGCCGGTTGCCCGTCCAGGATCTCCCGCTTATCACCGACGCCGAACCCATCGGTCCGGTCCTGTTGTCGTATCTTCCCACTGCCGCTTCTACCTCGTACCATAGGAGGCAACATGTTTGGTAACTTTGCTCACTTGAGTATGTTCCTCAATTCTTTCCCCTTGCTGCATGCAAACCCTGTGGCCCAGTAGTTCTAACAAAATGTCGTATAGTTCCCTTGGCCCCGGCGGCTCAAGGGCCTCCCAAGGACGTTCCTCCACCCACGCCCGTCAACTTTCCGCGTTTCCTGCCTCAAGTTCAAGATGACCAACAAAAAGTCCCGGAAGCCGCAGACGAGTCGCCGAAATCGGTCGTCAACTTGTTGCAGGGCATTGTCCGCCCAGCTCAGCTGGCCATTGCCCATTTTGAGGCACTCGGAGTCCATGTAGTACCAAACGCCACGGCCGCCGACCTCATCCCTGATCCGTCTTACATCCCGGATTTTGCTGCTTGGGATGAACTGTCATCTGATGCGGCCCACGAGGCGAACGAGGGCACCAGGCTTCCATTGGTTTCGGGAAACCGCTCCCCCGGTTGCAACACGTATCTGGAGCGTAAGCGTGAGCTGCTGTTTCCTAATGAGACCGGCTACCGGACTGTTCGCCGCCTTCAGCCTCCAAAGGGCCAGAGCCACGCTCGGCTGGGAAACTGTTATGAGTTCTTCCGCCAGCTCGATATGCTCTCCAATTACTGGGATGACACCTCAGTAACAGAGCAGCCAGCTGCAGAAGGGGAAGAGGAGGAAGACAAGGACGCTCTGGCTGCCAAGCCTCGCCGTACCGGTGCCGGCACTCAGATGCCACCCGACTTTCGCCAGCAGATGGTACAAACCTTCTTGAAGCTTGTCGCGTACGATTTTGGGTGTAACACCGCCCCGGCTCGTGCTGAACCGAGACTGCACATCACCTCGCGCAATCCTGCCCGTAGCTCATACTTCTCTTCTGGCTGCACTTTCATGTACAAAACGCCAACCACCAGGGAAGAAGCCCGCGCCGGCATTGTCGAAGGACCAGTGGCGGCCGTGAGTGCTAGGCATTCTACTGGTTTCCCGCCTGCATCCGAGGACCCCAACGAGTCTTGCACTGATCCGGACCATGTCTTCGATTTGGGTCGTGAGTTGGTGGCCGCGCTAGTAACGGCTCAGCACCGCGCCCGCGAGGGCCGCACCGAGACGCGCATTGGCGAAGGTGCCTGGTGGTGCACCAAGCCTCGATGGGGTGGTGGCCCCGGTGGTCCCATCGGCCGTGAGATCGAACAGCAGACCAGCGGTGACGACACCCTCGTTGGAGACAAGGACGCGCCCCCTCCGACTGCTGAAGCTGCTGCTCCGGCCCCTGCCCCTGTTGAAAAACCCTCGCGAGTATCTCTCTCTGCACGACTTGCCTCCCGTGCATCTCCTTTTGGCCCCTTGCCCAGCACGCGTCTGCCCGAAAGAGAAAAGGACTCGAGCTCTGGGCCAGCCAAGGGTGTCAAGCGCCTGAAGAAGTCGGGCAACATGGCCATGTACGATAACTACCGTATGGTTCGTCCCCCAAGCCTGACTTGGGACAAGAAGGCCAAGTACGCCTCCATTGGAAGGGCCGCAGGTGTAGACTATGATGATGTCTTTGTGGTCAGTTGCCTATATCACCACATTAGCATTGTAAGAGTGCGGGTGCCGGATCAGCTGATGGCTGTCTTGGAGGGTCGCGCCGAGCGCGAGTTTGAGAGTGGGAAGCGAAGCTGGGGCAAGTTGGAAGTGAGGAGAAGCGAGTGGTTCGACCTCTTTAAGCCTGAGGATAGAGTTGAGGCCATGAAGCTTGTTTGGTGCATGATGAATTGGCTCATGAGGGCCGTGCCCAAGAAGGATGAGGAGAAGAAGGACGAGGCGAATCAGAGCCAAGAGAAGAAGAGCGGCGCTACGGATGAAACCCCTGCTGCGGCGACGGCGGCAGGCAGTCAGAACACGGTCGAGCAAGTCAAGGGAGAAGCCAAGCAGGCGGAGAGCGTTGATGTTAAAATGGAAAATGCGTAGAGGGTGAGGCTGGTGCGCGTGCCAGCTACTGTATCTCCCTTTCTTCTGTCTCTTCCCTTCAGCCTTTTGGCTCCAGCCCGTTTTGGTTATTGATGAGGGAATGCAATATTTAATGATCAATATGTTGAGCATGCCAACTTTTCCTGTGCCATTATACTTTGCAGTGAGCCCGCTTGCAGCTTCAACGTTGATACATCGAGGGTTAATTGCTTAATTATGATAACCAGGTTTTCGCGAAATTCGAAGAAGAACCTTTCCCATGAAGCGGAACCCGAGGTCAATTGACTGAACAATTGAGGTCATAGGAAGCGTGCAATACGTCTCTGTCTAACACCAAAGGGTACCTAACTTGAACCCATGTTCTTCAATCGTCACCCTTTGTCCAACTCTTTGCATTCAACCACCACTTTGCCCTTGAGCAGAATTATTCCCAGAAGCCCGCCCTACCAGAATTTGCGATCTTCAAAGACGATCATCGACCTGCTTAACAGGCTATGTGAGACTTTTTGCTGGTCCTTTAAAACTGCGTGCGAAATGATCGTATGCAATGAAAAAAGTTCTAGATACCTCCTGTTTGAAGAAGTACAACTTGGAGATATGGACATTGGAGCTGAGGTCAATCATCAACAACTTCTAAAAATCCCCTTGTGGTGTAGTTGGCTATCACGTTCGGCTGTAATTGCTTAGATTGTATACCGAAAGGTCACCGGCTCGATTCCGGTCGAGGGGACTTTTATCTTTTTTCAGTTTTTTTTTCTATCTTCGTGGGGTGGGTGGTCAGTGTGCACACCACACTGGAAGTCACTCTAGGTTTAGGGACTTCCCTACCCGTTATTCTTTTTGGAGGATTGATAATACCGTTAAGACGAATTAAGCACTTTTGAGACTGAATATAATGTATTTAACCAATTAGGAGAACACCTTGTAGGACATTTGTCTTTCCAATATCGAAGTGTGATCATGAAATAACTTGCAACTGGTTTAGACTTCCACTTGGACTGAAATCCTTGATTATTGCGGACCGGTTACCGCGTGTTCGCGACTTTTTCTTACCAACCTGAGACTTCAGGAACCTTGCAATGTGTCTGATATATGTAGCCCGTGTGAATGTAGCAGTAGCACTGCGGGGTCTACCCGGCATAGCCCCGTTATTGTTGACGGCGGTCGGCGGAAATCTTGCCGCTGCTATACAGTACATAACCATCCCATCGGGGACCGACTTCAACTGAACCCTTGAAGAGCTGGAAGTATGGGGCATGTATGTGGAGGAGAGGGAAAGAAATTGCGGGCCGATCTCAAAGCTGTGACCAGGAACCTGGTAGAAGCGAGGTTGAAACATCGTCTTCACTGCAGATCACACACGGAAACTGCTTGAGCCTCACGCACCGGCCGACGACCGACGTCGATGACGAGCATGCATGTGGCATTCGGCTTGAATGGGCATAGCCCACCGGTCAATTCCAGGTACACGGAGCATGGTGATACAGGGCACTGCTGCTGCTGCTGCTTTTGCAGCCCGCCGAGGGTTCGGGTTTGAAACTCTTCTCGGGAAGTTCACGGTTATGGTACAGCCTCACATACCGGTTGGTGATGGCAGCACAGCAGCATGATCTAAGACTAACGACCGCCACAAAGAAGCTTAATGTATTGAGACGTTAGTTCTAGTTCAAGCGGGCGTCTAATCTGGCAGATGCAGCTCATCGTTTGTGGCCATGCCTTCTTCGGCCTATCCTCTGTTGGCCCACGTATACTGACTGGCTTTGAGGAAGGTGGTGTTGAATCGTTTCAGTGCCGCACAAGCTGGCCGTTCGTATAGCTGGGGAATTAGCATGGCTGGTATGAGTCCTGACTAGTGTTCGGGAAGGGACCATTCGGCCCCTCCCCTTCCCCGGGCTCTCAAATTACGTACTCCTACTAGCTAAATAGGCTACGTACTCTTATAATTTACGGAATAAAAACAATAAACACGTATTCGTCTAGTACCTCTACATAGGAACACCGTGTGTAGAAGGTCTGTTGGAAGGTCTAGAAGGTCTGCACAGGAACACTAACAAAAGGAGCATAGTTTTTGGCTAGGCCTAACAATTTTTTTGCGGGTGAAAAGTGCAGTTTTCGTCCGTGCGATAACAGTCTATTAGTGCAAGCGTGGCCCAGTATGGAGACCTCCCGCAAAAACGCTAACAACCTTACCCGTGACTTTTAGCGTGCTAGGAGCTATAGGTATATAATAGAATAGAATAGAATAGATAAAGCAACTGAGAGAATGGCATGTGGTAGTTCTAGGCTTTGGGATGTAGCGTTTTGGGCCGGTAACAGGATTTCCGGGCCATAGGTACCTCCAATTCTGAAAGAGGAATCTCAGTCGCAGAAGCTACATGACCTTCCATATCGAAGTGTCAAATCTAGATACAATATCTCGAATACAGTAGTCAAATGTGGTGATGAGCCTCAGTCTTTTGGATCAGTCCCCAACCTGTGGTTGATGCGATTGGGGGTGGAATTTCCACTTGGCTGTCCCCTGTCTGTAGAGAGGAGTCTCATTCGGCTTAGAGAGCCGGTGATTGGCTCAGCGCTTGGAGTTCAGCAGCGCCGCAACCGTTTGAACGGCAGTTGAACCAATGATGTGCTCTGAAATGCTCTCGCTCATCGCCGAAGCTAGCCCCTCTGGGATACATGCATCTTGATAATGGAGATATTGGGGACCAGCGAGACTTTCTGCAACCCCAAGAATTTTACTACGTCCACCAGAGCTGCGGAACTGTCACTGTCACTGTGAATGGCCTCATCGCTGGAAAGCGAAAAGCCGAGTTTCGCACCGCAGATATTTCTGAGACTGCCGGGCCGGGGATCGTGGCAAAAGACGCCATCGGGAACCAACAAGCCACAACGGCCCGGCGGAGGAAACCCTTCGTTCAGAGAGCGGCTTGTGACTCGGTTTTGCGCTGTGGAAGATAGGTATTTATCCTCGGCAAGGACGGTGGCCAACTGTCACTGACGATGATGACAATGATAAAGGGTATGTGATAGAGCCGAGGAAACAAATACAAGAGGTTGTACACTCTGAAACTTCAACTTCTCAACGTGATATCATGCCCTCTTCTCATCCTGTGATCTAGACGACGAGCGATTACAGTAAACCAGATGAGTTTCCGTGAACTCCTTTGACCCTGCGTCAGTGATATTAGCTTCTCCCCCTTTTTTTTTTTTTTTTTTTTTTTTTTTTTTTTTTTTTTTTTTTTTTTTTTTTTTTTCCATTTGGCATTGGGGTAATGGGGTTGTGCTGTCCATGTGTAGGGAAATTGCCAGCTCTACGATACGCTCAGCTACGACAGCTCGGAGCGGGACTCTCAAGTGGGCTAGACCTCCGAGCGTCTGCTATCCCACCAGCGGCAGCACACAGAGGCGCAACGGAGGGCCGGCGGGCTGTAGCAGCGAGCTGGCCGAGCTGAACAGAGCCGTTGTTGATAGCCAACCGTCAAAATGATCAAAGGACTTGCCGATGGCATATGACGACCTGGCGACAAGACTAGCGACTTTGATGGTTCGATATTTTGGCCCGTCACCATGCATTTGTTTTGATTGCGACGATGGGGAAGACGGTTGCTGTCTGGGGAATCTTGCGCCTCGATGGTGAAGTGTCTCTGTTGCTCGATGCAATGCCGTTGCATTTTAATGGCATGCATGCCTCTCCACATCACAGGCAGCTAATATTACTGTGTAAGTAGACCAGTGTAGGTACAAACGGGAATGTAGGAGTATACATCCAAGATATGGATTCGAACTAGACATGGAGCAATGGATAATAAGGCACCTCATATATAATATTTGTTGTAATAGGGCTCTTTTGATATGGCGCAGTTCCGTCATACCTTTTTCGCTGTTGTTCTGTTGCAAGCGATCTCGTCACTGCTCGTGTCACTGCTCGTCTCAACTCAACTTTCAAGGGTTCGGTCGCTTCTTCCCAATTTCGGGATCCGCACTCCACGTTGCTTGGCGTTGATCACAGCCAAGGGAAGCCTTTCCTTTCGTCTTGCTGTCCTGCCCCGCCTGGTGATCGGCCTATCAGAGTTTGGGATTCGCCCAATGATGACTTGGAGTGTTGCGCCGCTGATGTATCTCTGCTACCAAATATTGTAGGTGAGGAGGTGTTTACAGGGAGCGCTTGGGCGAGAAAGTAAGATAGTGAGGTACTTTCGCTTGTACACTTGCAGAAGCCAAAACAGCCGACAACGAATGCTCGGCTTCGCTCATCGATATGGTGGACCTTTCTGGCTCTCGAATCTCCACTCTTCAACTCCCGCCCGCCATCCTTTCTGCGCGCGGCTTCCTTGCTCGACTCTTTTCGCCCTTCCACACTCAATCCAAGCTGCCGCCCATTTGCTTGTGACCTTGGTTGCGTTGACCCCAAACATCGCGACGAGCCGGTACCGTCACCTTTTTCCACTTCCCACTCTTTTCCTCCTGCACACATCACACCTTTGGGCCGTCGAAGAGACACCCCGGCCCCTGCGATCTAACAGCAACCAAGCCTCTTCGACTCCCTGCATGTGAGTTGTCCCCAAATCGGCCTTTTGACCGCTCTCTCGGGTACATGCCCTGCGCCCTTCAGACCCTTCAGACCCTTCAGACCCTTCAGACCCTCTGTATACTCGGGCGGAACATACACTCCAGTCTTGGTGGTGTTCTCGACTTGCGCCATCCCGTGCTTCTTGCCTAACTCGGCCATCTGTCTGTTCCAAATCGGGTGTCAATCCATGCTCCAGTACTGACCTGGCGCCCGTCTGAAAGAATCTAGACGCGCTTGCTTCCCTTTCGTTGGAAACATCATATATACCGGCCTCACTTATCAACGCCGTCTTCCCTCCACTCTTGCCATCCTGTGTCAAACTCTATCTCGACCACGACAGATATCATACTCTTCCCGCCTAGTCTGACATAAACCTCAACCGCGCTCCCCGACTTGTCCGACACCAGACCTCAGTCTTCCGGCCCAATTCCAAAAAAAAAGAAGAAATAAAGCCAGGACCAGTGATTCGCCGAGCCTCATCGATCCTGCACCGTCTCTGGGGTGCCTGACCCAAATCTCTCAGAGCCTGTTCAACTTATATCCAGTCGCCGATCATGTCTGGTTACCCCGGCGCGGGTTACAATGGAGGAGGCTACGTCCCGCCCTCTCAACCACAATATGGCGGCTACTACCCTCCGTATGTTTATTCAACTATACTCGTAGCCTTGTTATCAAAACTGCGGTCCTAACTTTCGCAGCCAACCCGCATACAATGCCTATCAGCAACCACCTCCTCAGCAACAATCCTACATGGGCTATCATCAGCCCTCACCAGGTCCCCAACAGCAGCAGTACTGGAACCCACAGCAGCAGGTTCGTTCAAGCTTATTACCATAATCGACGTCCACGGAGTGGCATGCTAAACATCAGCTGCAAACAGACACCTACACAAGGATATGGCAACCCTCCCAACGCTCATTATGGCAGACCTGGTGAGTGCTAGCTACCATTGCCCACTGCTCAAAGTGTGACTTCTAATGATTCGTCCAGAAGCGAACATGCCAACGGTGAACTCGAATTCGTACTCACATGGGAACCACCAAGCTCCTCCGCCTCCTCCTCAAGCACCTCAGCAGTTCGGATATGGCGCTCCAGCGGACTACAACTTTCGTTATTCGCAGTGCAACGGTCGACACAAGGCTTTGCTCATCGGTATCAACTACTTTGGCCAGCGCGGCCAGCTAAGAGGATGTATCAACGATGTTCGGAACATGTCAGCATACCTGGTCGAGCATTTTGGGTACAAGCGCGAGGATATGGTTATTCTTACAGATGACCAGCAAAACCCAATGAGTCAACCTACGAAGCAGAACATCCTCAGGGCGATGCACTGGCTGGTCAAGGACGCTAGGCCCAACGACTCATTATTTTTCCACTACTCCGGTAAGCACCCAAGATGCTCTCCTCGCTGACAGTGAAAGGCCTGCCTCTGACACTTGCGTTTGCTAGGGCACGGAGGCCAAACCAAAGATCTTGACGGCGATGAGGAGGACGGATACGACGAAGTTATTTATCCGGTTGATTTCCGACAAGTCGGCCACATCACCGACGATGAGATGCATCGAATTATGGTCAGACCTCTACAAGCCGGCGTCCGGCTGACCGCGATCTTCGACTCATGCCACTCGGGAACTGCGCTCGATTTGCCTTACATCTACTCAACCCAGGGCATCCTCAAGGAGCCCAACCTTGCCAAGGAAGCTGGCCAAGGCCTTCTTGGTGCCATCTCCTCCTACAGCCAAGGCGATCTCTATGGCGTCGCGAACAACATTATGGGGATTTTCAAGAAGGCCACTGGCGGTGGAGATGCTCACGCAAGAGCATTGGCAACCAAGACATCACCGGCCGATGTTGTCATGTTCTCCGGAAGCAAGGATGATCAGACCTCGTTCGTATACCCCTCTATTATGATTCCTTGTTCTTGACGCATTCTTTCCCTATTTCTTTTTTATGGCCCAGGCATCGGAAGCTTTGGTTATCAAGGTCACATGGCGTTTGGGATTCAAGTTGGCGCCGTCAAGTGGGCACATCAAAGGGATTGCTTAGGACACTTCTTGCTTGTACATACCTTCAACCTACGCTCTAGATGCAAAGTACGATCATCATTATGGTCTGTGACTTTGCATCTAGGGCGACGGGTCACGTTTGATCGCCTTCACACCAGCCGATAATTTCCGTCCCCAAACGTCACTTCAAGTCTGATATTAAAACTCATCTGCTAACCTTGTCATCTTCTTCACAGAGCCGATGCCACAATTGCTTCACAAGCTACAGGCGCTATGTCCTGGGCTTTCATCAACGCCCTCAAGAAGAACCCTCAGCAGAGCTATGTCCAGCTGCTCAACAGCATCCGAGACGAACTGCAAACGCGTTACACACAGAAGCCTCAGCTGTCGTGTAGCCATCCTCTTGGTGAGGCTTCCCCCTCTTCACATTCCTCGTCATCATTCTACAACCCCTCGTCAAGCCGTTATTTGGTTACCACGTTTAAGATCTGAGCTGCATATATACCCTTTACAAGGAAACTCGAGGAGAAGTGTCTGTTTCAGTTTCTTTTACTTGCATTGCGTTGCGTGGGCCGCCCTTTTGCGCGGTTGTTTGGAAAGTTAGACATTTTAATGGACACACAAAACACACAATGATGACGAGCAAAACGACCCAAATCTAAGAAGAGCAAGCTGACTAACTTGTAACGCAAAACTATAAAGATACGAATCTTCTGTTCGTTATGTGAAGAAAGAAACCAAAAGAAAAGTGTATACCATTCGTTGGTCGCTAAGAATCATTTTCTGTCCAGCAGAAAAAGCGGACCGATTTGCGGTCGACTGGTCGACACGCCTGGGTAGGGTATCACTTGGGGAGAGATGGTGAACGGCTTTCCAGTTGTTTTGTGGGGTCTTGGGCATGATTGGGATCTGAAAAGTGAATGATGTTATGAGGGAGATTGGACCGAGGCAGTTGGTTGTTTTAGCTGCGTCTGCCGTTTGGTTGGCTGAATGGGGATGATAAGACGAACAAGTGGACGTTGTCTTAGTCTTTGTGCACCTTGAAGGTCTCCTAGTCTCTTCGAGCTGCATACAAATACAGATAACCGCTTCTGATCTTGAGCAGTCATATGTCAATGGCAAAAACGGTTACCTGATTGCAGTATCTTGCTCATACAGTGTTAGCAAAGATATCTCAACGATGTGTGGTTTCAGTCAAGGAGGGGTTCGATCTAGAACCGCCCGTTAAACTAGGAGCATTGATAACCGATGCTCACGGTTTTCACTAGTTGTGAGCTAATTTGTTCCAGAACACGCAGAGTCTGCGATATATATCCTTGATCCCAGGGGGTATCGGTAAGGATGTCCAAGTTGACGAATTCAATCTCATCTTTTTTTCCAAGCTGTACTCGGGCACGTCTGAATGCTCACCAATCCGCCTATTGTGCCTAGCTAAGACTTACCCCCTGGAACATCTTCGTCCTCTTCATCACGGGGCAACATCATACCCATCAACCCAAGCAGGTTGCCCGCTGGACCAGCCATACCCGCCTGGCTCTTGAAGCTCTCCAACAAGTTCTTGGCTAGATTATAGTCAAGGTCCACATCATCACCATCCTCCTCGTCTTCGTCGTCTTCGTCGCCATCGCTATCACCCTCTGCCATGGTGGTCTTGACCATGTCTTTGTTTACTGTCTCACCCTTCGATGATGGTCCTTCTTGTGGTAACTCACCCTTCAATGCTCTCGTGGAAGCCTTGCTAGTCTTGGCCTTTTGAGGATCTAGCTGTAGTGCCCCGTATGAGTTGAGTTCCTTCTCCATTTGGGCCATGAGAGCTTCGAGTTCCTTTTGCTCATCCTCGTCCATGTCCATTTCCTCGTCCTTTTCTTTGCCCTTGTTGCCCTTGGTCGTGTCAGGCTTTTGCGTGGCAGCAGTGGGGTTGGTGGTGGCTGTCTCTGATCCTGCTGCTGTTGTAGTTGTCGGTATCCCCATCATCTCCCTCATCATCCTCGAGAATTGTTCTTCGTCGAAACTGACTTCCTTGTCTTCATCCTCGCTATCGGTATCCAAGTCTGAGTCCCCCTCGTCGTCGTCATCATCCTGATCCATCTCGTCGATTTCAGCTCCGTCGAGACCTGCTGTTTCGTCGTTAAGGAATGCCTCAAATCGTGAGACAATCTTTCGTAAATCGGCTTGTGTGGTCGCATCTCCAAAGGTCGGCATTTCATCATCAGCAGCGCCATCCTTCCGCTGCTTCTCCTGTTGCGACCGTGTCGTCGTCCCTTGCTCACCAGCACCAGCACCAGCCAACTCCCTCTCAAAGTCCGCAAAGTCAATATCCATCCAGCTATCATCATCGTCCTTCTCCACATCCTTCCACTTCTTAATCTCCTCATCGCTCGGCAGCGCCTCCTCCTCTCCATCCTCCGCCAAATCCTCCAGCAACAGCGCCACCTCCCTCGCCACCCGATTATTGCTCTTGTCCGCGCCGCGAGCAAGGATCTCGAAGCCCGTCGTCAACTTCATCCCCATCTCCAACCTTCCGAGCATTTTCAGCTTCTGAAGGGCCTGCCTTCCCTCTTCCGTTTTAGACAGCGACAGCTCTTCCAGCTGCGCACTCTGCAGGAAGTGCTCCCTCCACACCGGCGGCGGGTCAAAGTGCTGTGACTTGAGCTGCGCGTAGAGGACTTTGGTCAGGCGGACGCTGACGGTCACGAGGTCCTTTGGTGGGAACAGCAATGAGTCCGGGGTGGGTGAGAGAAGCGGTTTCAGCGACACGGGGTCGCGGAGGTAGAAGGCTTCGGTGGCGGGCGCGACGGCTTTGGGCCGCTCGTGCAGGATGTAGGCTAGCTTGCGGGGGTGGTGATGAGGGCGTGGTGGATGGAGGAGGTGATGTGGCCGGGGTATTTCTCGAGACGGTAGAAGGCTTCGGCTTCGATGAAGGGGGAGTGGGTGAGGATGTTGGGGGTGGTCCTGATTACGGAGAGGGCTTCGTGGAGAGTGACTCGATTGGGGTTTGAAGATGATGATGAGGAGGAGGAGGAGGAGGAGGAAGAGGAGGGAAGAAGCGGGATGATGCGTAGCTGGCCAGAGTTAATCCATACTCGGTTGGCGTCCATCTCGGGGCTCAGCCACTTGGGAAGGACTTTGGCGGCTTCGATGAGGAGGAACTCGCCGTCGCTGTCGAAAATGCGGATCCATAAGTTGGGGAAGGTGATACTCAGTTCCCGCAGGAAGTAAACTATCAACCATTCGTCTTCGACATTATCACCGTAATCAGTACGGCCATGAAGGTAAACTAAGCCTGCAATGGACCGTTTTATTAGCAGGAGTTTCACGAGAACATCTAGCTATTGGTCGATGCGATGAGTGACAGGAAGTTTTCATTCATGTACAGCGATAGCAGAGTAAGACATACCATTTTCGATCTTTGTTTCAAGCTTCAGCCCCTCACGTTGCCAGATGTAGTCCTTGGTAAGTTCGTCAAGCTTCTGGAGGGCCACTTTCCTGACTGTTTCCAGGCTCGAAAGTGTTGTTCTCTGGGCCACGGCCTGGTCGCTGACAATGAACAGCATGTACTCAACACAGTTCTCGGGGAGACTCATTCGAAAGCCATCGAAGGTGTCGTCTCCCGGCCTAGGCTCGTTGGAGGAGTCCATCTGTGTGTCCCGCTTGTGTTTTTGCCCTTTCTTCCTGCCCAGTTCCTTCTTCTTCTTCTTCTCGATTTTTGTTGATGAATTTCCTTCAGCTGGCTCTCACCCAGAAGTCTGCTAGTATCTAGTCCGGGTTTCTTACTCTTGTTATAGGTGCGAAACACCACAAACTAGCATTGTCCAGCCGATGAGAGAATTTGTACTCTGGGTAACTTCAAAAACTGTGGAAATCGGCTCCTTTTTGGTCAAGACCCGACGTGATGTGATGTAAGTCTGCGTCGTTGGGAAGTCTGCCTCCACGTCAGTTAAACAACGTTTTTTTTTTGTACAGCTCTGTTCGGGACTGGTACCTACAGTTGGAGTGCAGGTACCATGCACCCCCACCTTAACTACCATGGGTGGAGCTACCCCAACTTCCCGTCCCTAGTTTGTAAGTACCCCCCCCCCGCAAGTCCCCCAACTAACTTTGCCAGGCGCCACCAACTTGGTGCGTGATCCCGTGACTTCGCTCTAACATCTGGCGCGCCTCTGTACCTTTCGCAAAGAAGGTCGCTAATGAGACTCCGAACTGCAGGCACCAAGTGGGGCGACTGGGGCCTGTGTGGTGAAACTCCCCGCGTTGGGACGCGTTTTCCACTTTCTTCTTGCACACACTGCTCTGCCTATGATGCATGCCCTTGTTGTTGATGGCAGATGCACATTTCCACTTGGACTTGAGGCTTGAAAAAAAGCCACAGAAAGCAGATTCAAAAAGATCGGAAGGCAGCGCTCAGCGCTCCTCGCAATCTTTTCCCTATCCGATCTGCCATCCATCATTATTCTTGACAACCTTTTCGAAACAATCCTTTTCCATCTTGGATTCCTTTCCCCTTCCACTGTCTCTGTCCCTTGCGCAGGACCCTACCTACGCACGGGTAGGCACAGCCGTTTGGCACCTACAAAATGCCATCTCGAACACTCGTTGATGGTGAGGCCAGCGCCGAGTCCTCACGAAAACGTCAGCGGCCGGCACCTCAGAGCGATGATAGCGAGGAAGAAACTTCGACGGTAAGCGATACATACAGTCTATCAGTCTCGACACGACATCAATACATCTACCAGTTTACACTTCATCTGACAACCCATACATAACATGCCTGCTAACATGCTACACAGCGCTCAAATGCCAACCAAGCTAAAAGAGCTCGTGTGACCACCAATCGCCATGCCACTCCAGGCGATGGCGATGACGACGACGACGACGACGACGCTGCTCTCGACGATGGGCGAGGTCCAGCATCACCCGACTCGCCCCCCAAGACTCAATACGAGTTGATGCGTGACGGTAACTTCGAACATTTGCAGCATCAGGATGCCGATGACCAGCGCGCCACGCAGCGTCTCCGCTTCAAACCGAACCGGCTGGGCGACAACGCAGTAGCCGATAATGGTATCTTGGAAAGCATCACGTGCGTCAACTTCATGTGTCATACACGACTACACTGTGAACTCGGGCCGCTCCTCAATTTCATCGTGGGTGAAAACGGAAGTGGAAAGAGCGCCATCTTGACCGCCATCACCCTGTGCCTCGGTGGCAAAGCCAGCTCCACCAATCGTGGCGGAAGCCTCAAGAGTTTCGTCAAGGAGGGCACCGAAAAGGCTGTCTTGATTGTGAAAATCAAAAATCAAGGCCAAGATGCGTACAAGCATGATGTTTACGGAGATTCCATTATCGTCGAGCGTCACTTCTCCAAGTCTGGCGGAAGCAGCTTCAAGGTCAAGACGGCCACTGGCCAGACCGTATCTACCAAAAGGCAGGAAGTCGAGGAGATTGTCGAGTACTACGCCCTGCAGGTGGATAATCCTTTGAACGTGCTTTCGCAGGACAACGCCCGTCAATTCCTCAACTCGTCTACCAAGCAGCAAAAGTATAAGTTCTTCATTGAAGGTGTACAGTTGCAACAGTTGGACAATGACTACAGGTTGATCGCCGAGAATCTGGAATTGATTGAAGCCAAGGTACCCGACCAAGAAGTACGCGTCAAGTTAGCCGAAGAGGAGCTCAAGCAAGCGAAGAGGTACAAGGATGCTATGGACGGAAACCGCAAGCTCAGAGCGAAACTGCACCAGCTCCGGGGCCAGATGTGTTGGCTCCAGGTAGTTCAAGAAGAGGCCAAGCTGACCAAGCTGGACGTGGAGATTGCCGAACTTACGGGCAAAATTGCTGATGCAGACCGTCTGGCAAAGGAAAAAGGCGTCGAGCTGGAAGGCTTTGAAGATCGCATCCGGGACTACCAGCAAAGATTGGAGGAGGCTATCCAGCGCAAAAACGACTTCGAAGAGCAGGTAAACGAGAAGAAGCAGAAAGCCCAAGCAATCAAGGATGAGCTTTCACAGATCCAAGCAGACGAACGAGCAGCCCACCAAAGCTTGAGAAGTGCAACCACGACAGTGAAGGACTTCGAGAAAAGAGTTGCGGCCGAAGAACGGCGCCTCGAGGAAGCCACAGGAGAGGCCGTTCTTTCCAAAAACCGGGAGCTTGAGGAAGCCAACGAGCGCGTTAAAGAAGTCGAGGCCAAGATCTTGACGGCCAAAGACAATGAGAAGGATCTTCTTAACAAGGTGGACGAAGCCCAAAAACTTCTGAACGCGAAAGGCGAAGAGCGCACTCGCAAGCAGAACGAGATTACCGCAGCGGAACAGCAGTTGAGGTCCTCCGAAAGGGACCAAGGCTCCATCTATGCTGGCTACGATGCCAGGCTTCCCGAACTACTGGCAATGATCGAGAGAGAGACCAGGTTTCAGAACAAGCCGGTGGGACCGCTCGGTGCTCATATTCAGCTACTGAAGCCGCAGTGGTCTTCGATCCTGGAAAAGCAGCTGGGAGCCAGCCTCAGTGGATTTATCGTACAGAGCATAGCCGAACAAAAATTGCTTCAGAGCATGATGAACAGGCTTAACATCCGCAACTCCCCAGTCTTTATCGGCAATAGGCATCGGCTGAACACTGAAGGAAAAGAACCGGATCCGTCCTTCGACACCATTCTGCGCGCGCTGAAGATCGACAACGACATGGTACGCGATCAGTTGATCATCAGTCATATGATTGAACAGGTGATCTTAATCCCGCAGCGTACTCAAGCAGAGGATGTCATGTTTCATGGGCCACGGCCCCGAAACGTGAAGTCCTGTCTAAGCTTCCACGACAAAAAGAGGGACGAAGGCCTCCGGCTACAGGTCAACGGCAGCGGGGGTTTTTCGACCTCTCCTGTGATTCCTGATTGCAACAGACGCCCACGGATGAAGGCGGATGTTGGCTCGCGGGTTGCTTACCAAAAGGAGACCCTGCGGCATTTGGAGCAAGAGTATAGCGTGCTCGATCGCGAATACCGCCGTATCCAACAAGAAGTCCAGAGAATCCGTAGCGATCTCACCAAGAGTCAGAGAGACAAGAAAACATTTGACAACGAATTGCGGCACGCCAGGGCTCAAATTGACCAAGTGCAAGCTGAACTTGATGAATTCGAAGGCGGCGATTCTCGCCTTACAGGCCTGAAGGCCGAATTGGCTGACGCCAAGGAAAAGGAGGAGGCCTGCGGGCTTCAGTACGGCAAACTTCGGAATTTGAAGGATGAGAAGAACAAAGCGTCCTCGGAAGCCCAAGCACAGCTCTCGGAGATCAAGAGGGAATTCGAGAAGTATGAAAAGGACGTCAACAAGTTGCAGGCGAAGGTGACCCAGCTGCAAGATGTGCGGAAGATCACCCTTACAGAGGCTAATGAAGCTCATGCCTCCATTGAGCTATACAACAACGAGAAGCAAAAAGCCGAGAAAAAGCGCGAAAAGGGTACTGAAGAGGTCGCCGATTTCATCAAGAAGATCACCGATACACTAAAGAGCGAAGAACGAGTCCACGTTAATCCCAACACCAAGTTCGAGGAGTTGGAAAAGCAATACCAAAACATTAACAACCAACTCGAGAAAGAGCGACGTAAGAGGGGCATGAGCGACCAGGAAGTGTTAGCGAACCTCACGAGGGCAAAGGAGAACTATGATAAGGCGAAGAGAGACCTTGAAAACGCCAAGCGGCTCCCAACTCGTCTTCGTCGAACACTGACCATCCGCCTTGAGAAATGGCGCAAGTTCCAGCGATACATCTCGTCACAGAGCCGAGCCAACTTCATCTACCTTCTCAGCGAGCGTGGTTTTAGAGGGAAGTTGCTGCTGGACCACGAGCGCAAAGCTTTGGATCTGGTGGTCGAGCCTGACAAGACTGAGAAGAGAGCGGCCGGGAGGAACACGAAGACGTTGTCCGGTGGCGAGAAGTCTTTCTCATCAATCTGTCTGCTGCTGAGTATCTGGGAGGCCATGGGAAGTCCGCTCAGATGCTTGGATGAGTTTGACGTGTTCATGGACAATGTCAACCGTGCAATCAGCACGAATATGCTGGTGAGTCACCACGATAATAGCAGCATTGACATATTACAGACAACAGCAGATTATGTCAAGAGCCATATCGCTAACATGGGTACAGATTACTGCCGCTCGTCGGTCTGTCAACCGGCAGTACATCTTTATCACACCAAATGCCATCGAGGGACGAAACACCCTCGATAAGGACGTCAAGATCATTCGGTGCGTACCCTTACATTCTTTGCTGTTAGCTTTATTCGTACTAACAACATCCATCCAGATTGACGGATCCGCGCCAGAGGACGTTGGCCGACCACTAAAAGCCGAGTATCTTGGGTGCTTACTTGTCTTTGTTCTTGATTCTTGATCTCTTAGGGTGGGTGTATATGGACAATTTGTGTCCAAGGCAATCATTAAAAGGAGATAGAGAGATATAGTGTGCTCTACGGACTGACTGCGATGGGATTGCGCGTTTACCATGGGTGTTTTTATAGCGTACTTTTATTCATGTTTGTAGTAGACATTTGGGCGGAGTAAATAGGACCTTCGTGACCTTAAGTATCTAAAATCTGTATGTAAATGTTGTACAGTTTGTTTCTCGACGTCGTCTTACAATGGTATATCTCTATCCGGGCCTGCTCCCCTCCTTCTCCTTTTGTTCGTCATTTTTATGGTGCGTACAAGACAACTACAATCTACGATGGAAAACGCGGATGACTCTTCGAAAGTAGCCATCGTTTCCTCTATAGAAGACACTGGCGCTAGCCGTCCTCTTTACGGACCCTGGAAAAGGGATCCTATATCCTAACACCCTTGCTGCGTAGCACGTTGACGCCTGCCGTCGCAGTAAACCCAACCCACTCCCGCAAGTTTCTAAACACGCCACCAACCTCATTCACCTCCCTGAGCCTGCGGTTCAAGAAAGCACGGGTGTCCATGAACTCGGGGGAGTGATCGTTGGTCATAAACAGCTCGGCGGCAGCGTAAATGGTGGAGAGCGAAGCGCGCTTGGTATACCACGAAGGGTCGACGGAGGAGTCGCCGGCGAGGAAGAGAATCTCGTCTGAAAGCATGGCGAGCTCCTTGAGCGAGGGAGGGACGTATGATGGTTGCGCCATGATTGCTAGAGCCTAGACAACACAAAGTGCGGTACGTCAGTCAGACCGTACTTAACGTCGATGTGAAGTGAACAAACGAATGCCTGTTTTCCAAAACAAGCCAGCCGGCGGCCGTGGAGAATCTGGGGGAAAACAACTAACCTCCTGCCACCGTCCAATAACCTCCTTATTACCCAAAAGCCGCTCCCACATCAACGCCTCCACGCGCCCCATGATCTCCCGCTCCGAAAAGCCCGGTCGGGCTCCCACATGTCCCTCGCCTCCGAACAGCTCACGCGCCCGCGCCGCCAACCCCTCTCGCTGCTTGACCATGTGATACCGGATCAGGGTGAAGGCGCCCTCGGGGAGGATCGTTGGGCTGATGTCCAGGTATCCGGCATCGCGGGCGCCGGCGGCGAGCGCCGAGGATGTGAAGCCGTGGCTGGGAACGTGCTGGTAGGCGGCGCTGAGGATAGACTCCTCGACAGGCGTGAAGGACGCGGGAGAGGAGGGGTGGTCGTAGGAGTGGTAGGAGCTGCGTTGTTGTTTTTGTACTTGTTGCTGCTGCTGCCGCTGCTGCTGCTGCTGCTTAGAGAGCTTTTGTATTTGAGGGCGTCTGATGCAGTTTCCGCATGTGCAGTCGGAGCCGGTCTGGGTGCTGCTGGTGTTTAGTGAACGACGGGCTGTCGGAACGGCGGGTGCCGTGGCCCGGATCGCGGACGGCGAGGAAGAAGAGAGGATCTGCCGGGCGGCGCGGCGAAGGGGTAGCGGTGATGGGCGCATCTTTAGGGTCGGTAGTTCGTCGACCCTTTCTAAACAATGGGGAGGCGCTTTGTTGGAATTGATGTTTTGGCTTGTGAATCTATCGCGACTTCAACGACGGGAAGTGGGATGATGAGAGCTATTGCCGGCCGGACAAGGGACTAGCTCGGGTGCGATAGCGCTATCTTCACGTGTTATGGGGTCATTACCCCACTTAATCACTGTCTCCGTTCCAGTCCCCACTTTCTAGGGTCAAATGGTTCCTGCCAAGACAACGACGAAGGGCAACTGGAGGCAGTCACTTCCCTACCGGTACTTCCCTCTGTGCAGTTCGGTATCGACGACACTCAAAAGTCCAAATTCGAAGGCTGGTCTGCTGGACGCGCAGATTCCGGACATGTACTGCGAGGATAGGTAATGAACTTGCTCTTATTTCACGAGTTTATGAAACTGATGGACCGATATATGGTTCGGTCCGTTCTGGAGTTGTCTTTCTGCCACCACCACCACCACCACCACCTGAAGTGAGCGATTGATATCCAATATCGTACCTCTTCTGACTCCGAGTCGATCACTAGACTGAATCAACAAACATTGACTCAACCTGTGAGAACTAAACAGAATGCAAACCATGAAAGTCTCGCGAGGACGAGGTCCCATATGCAACAGCCTTGGCTAGGATGAGACTCGATGGGAAACCCAAGTGCCATCGGCTGCTGTAACAGAAGCAATCGGGAAATATGACCGAAGGATTGGTGGCTGTCCCTCATCGACTATTCGATAACCAAGACCAGAACGAGGACACTATTGGTTGCTGATTCAGTCTCTTCCTGCAACGAAAGTGTCCGGAATGCGTGGCCGAGTATGTCCGCGCGGGGTGCCATGGAATGCCCATATCTCATGAAATCTAGAGATATTCATCCGTGGGTGGGATGAATAGGCCCGCAGCAGACAGATCAGTTTGCTATTCCTCCAGCACCTCCTGGCTTCTTCTGAGCGTCTCCCCCTAACTCGAATCGCATTCCTCGTGGTCGACATGTCGGTATCTCGCCGGGGCATATGTATGCATAGTTGCTCGTATCTATTTTGATTCTCGGACACACCTCGTCACTTCTCGTCCGAATTCGGGGCGCCTCCCCCTTCGGACGTGGCCCCGCGGCCGCTCCTTTTTCATCCTGGTCCCGTTGCCGTACCCGAGAGAGGCCGTGGTCCAGGCCTTTCGGCTTACGCAAGGCTTGGCCTCATGGGAAGCCGTGTCCGCGCCGTGTGTGGCCTCTTTTGCATGGGCCTTTATTAGCCGACTCCCTCTTGCATTGACCGGTCTCAGTTTTCCAGTGGTTGGTCCAAGGGTGGGAGTGGGGGGCAGGGATGAGTTTGACAGAAAGACAGAAGCACCTCTCTCGAGAAGCAACTCTGTCACTTGGTGAGTCTTGTGTTTTCAGAATCAAGGCGCCTCCCTCTGGAACCGTCAAAGTTCCCGCAAAGATACACACTTGATGATACGTTAGCCAAGATACTATAGTACCCCAGATTGCTGATACTGTTAAGTTTCCCGACTCCTTTCAGCTGTTCCCAATCCTCCCGGCTTGCTTTGATATGCAGGACGGGCAGTGTTCTGGCATCCCCCAAGAGAATGTCTGGCAGGACGTAGTGACTATTGGTCGCTTTGCTTCCGGTGTGCCGCGCTACCGCTGTTGTATTACGGTATTACAAGCGGCTTGAAAACAGAACTGTTACTTGACGAGCTCTGAGGGCAGTCAAACCCTTGGAAAGACGAGCAGCAAGGAGGGGCAGTTGTCGAGAAGAGAGGGGTTGGGATGATGACGGGTGGGATATTGAAATCAAGCCCAGCCGCCGTACCGCATAGAAGCTCATGATTCGACCATGACTGCCTGTCAGAGATCTCGCCAGCTGTGGGTTACCTCAACCCATTTCTAGATTGTTGTTAGCGGATGGAAGAGTCGAACACATGCGCCCTATCCCGAAACCTGGATACTTAGATCTCGGTCAAGAATCATCTAACTAGGATGGTTGCGGACAGTCCACGAAGCGATGATGATGTCAATTCTGGAAGAGATGAAGCGCGTCTGGATCTTGGAGATGACTGGCGGAGATGCGGAGCCTGAGGACGGCCTGGATGGGACGGGAATCCAAAGGGGACTTGCTAGGTGGTGGGACTGCCTCCACTGGGTGGGCGCCGAGCGGGAGTCTCTGTATGGTGCGGTAGGGTCTTCTTACGGTATTTGAGGAGGCCGACTGCGTTGCAGGATAGGATCTGTTTGAGAGGTGTGTTGCGATCTTTACCACAAAGGTTGAATAGCGGGCACACGGCTAGATGTTACCGAAACTTCCTATTACTTTCCCTCTGAATGGCAGGTTTCAACTTGTATGGTTTGTCAACAGCAGCTACAAACAGATGCCGAAATTCAACACCTCAATTCTTTTTTCTTAGAGCCGGCCAAAGAGAACAGGGATATCGGATGTTAACTCCTGTGGATCTGCTTGCAATGACAAGACCAGAACTGAAGCCTACACCATACATGGCTATTGATGTACAGGTCTCAGATGCTCTGGAAATTCCACTGTGGCATCGAAACATGCTTCTGCTTCGTTAGGACTTGAGCACATGGAGAGTACATGAGGAGAATCAAAAGATTTTGCTGCCGTATTGACTCGGACGTCTAAATTTGGACGGAGGGTTGAATTTTCAAAAACTAACCCCAACCAACATTGGAGATTTCCTCTATATTCGTACTGGACTTAAGTCGAGGCACCGATATAAGACTTGGTGAAGTGTGAATTGTCTTTTTAAGCTCCAATTCGACCAATATTAAGTAGTGAACAAGAGTAAAGTTCTAAGGATTTTAATATTTGTGTAGGTATACTGCAGTGGAAAAGGCTTTGTCAACTCCATATATCGTCGTTGCCGTCTGGATTTGATGTTTGTAACCACCGCAACGCGGCGGCAGAGATAGGTATGTACTCAAAAATGGAACCCACATGGATATGGACACATCCCATGCATGTACACATACCTGTACCTCAGGGGCAGTTGCACTATCCGGGCCGGTCTGACTCCTCTTCCACTGGGACTCCACTGCGCGCTTGCAGAGCACCCCCACCAGACCGTACCTACCGGTTGTAGGTACCTCTACCGCGCCAGTCAATGTGTCCACTACCTAGCGAAGAGGAGTCCGTGCATTATGAGTGGGCAACGAGGCAGCCGCCGCCGAGGGGTGGGTGTGCTTTCACTCATCCCACCGCACCTGGCTCGGCTGCACATCCACACACAAGACACAAACAACATCACTGCGGTCCGTCAAGTCAATTCGGTCACGGCATCGACACAACTTTTACGGTCCAATTTCCACTGACCGATCTCAACAACACCTTCTCGATTCCATCCGGGAAGACTGTCAAGAACTAAAAATCCCCTCCAAGACTTTGATCGGGGGAGATTTCATAGTCAAAGGTCAAATCCTTTGCTGCGCCAGCCTGCGTGCTCCCAAAGGTTTGTAGGTACGTAACTCCCAATTTGTCCCTCTATCTACATTTACACATGAGCCTCGAGGTGACGCGGCGTGAATGCGATGCGCCTTGTCAAAGTCGCCTACCTAGAAGTATTCAATGGAAGGCACCGCAGGCATTGAACGAAGGCTGGACCTGCCTTGCCTCTGGGGCTACAAAGCCAGTCCCAATGTGGTACCTGGCACCAGTGGCAGTACGACGCCAGGTTCTAGCCAACCTGAACCTCGTACCCTTCCTCTTTGCTTGCCCTTCCATCCATTGCAAGGGACAGGAACTGACGCTCCCTCTCCGTCTTGTCTCTGCTCGTTGGCTTCCCTTCCCTTGTGCCAGACGTCGTACCCTTCCATTCCGTCACGAACAGATTCCCTGACCCTTCTGGGCTCTGTGCCTGTCTAGCCCGCCTTTTTGTCGTCTGCCCTGCCTTGCCCTGGGCTGTTCAAGCATCGCCCTCGGCTACCCTCGTCCACGACCGATCTACCGCGTCGCCCCAAAGTGCGCGAAAGCCTGTCTGCGCAGATTCCCGTTCGGCCTTGCAGCCCACCATTCAAACCATCCCTCGACGCCTACCTACCGTCTACCCTCTACCGTCTACCTGCTACCAGACCTACCTACCACAGCCAACGGACGCACGTCTACCCAAACATCCCAATCCGCGATTCCTCTATTGCGCCAGAGTCGCAGTGTACCTCGACTGTTCAGTCTCAACACCCGTTGTCCCCCAACCTCAGCAACGTCCCCAAGCGCTGCTGTAGCGAACAACATACCACCACACACCAGGACACCACCAATCGTCGCGTTCCCGACGACCTCGTCCTACTCAAGCGGCTAAGTCGCCCGAAAATTTTTCTCGATTCCTACCGTACCTGCTTCCAACAGGCACACATCAGATTCAGTCGTCATGGGTAAGTTCCAGTCTGTCAGACACCAAAGCCAGCCAGCCATGCCAGCAGCAGCCAGCACCACGGCCGGTTTCTTCTTTGCTGTTTCCAAAGTGTCCTGAAGCTGGGCTGGCTGCTGCCGTGCGCTTCTCGGCTTTCTCCATATCCTCCGCTTGCCATACCATATCCCGTCCTCTCCTCACACAGCTTGGTCTCACCCACTCCATCCATCCCACCTTTGGAGCTCTCTCTGGCGGTGGCGGCCGAGAACGACTCCTCACTTTCACGTCGGACTTCCCTTTGTCCCCCCGGCAATCTTACCCGAGCGCATACAATCCCTTCAACACTCTGCCCTTTACCCCTGCTCACCACTCGGGATGGCTTGTCGCGTTAGAGTCGCCAGTCAACTCGATAGCCAGCTTTCTCGGTCCCATGTTGCGTTTGTATGATTCTCGTTGTTGGGAGCCCTGGGTGATGCGTCAACAGCGTATCACGCCAGCTTTGTAACCCGAGAGTGTGCATTCAGTCGCAAAGGCAATTTGGTCTTTGGGCCAAAAGTCACCTGTTGGGGCCGGTTTGCGAGTTGTGGTTGGGTTGTGCTCCGAGTCCTCTTGGCCAGGTGGAAGCTCGCGTTACCCTTCCCACCGTTCGCAGACGGGAGCTGCAGTATTCCTGCAGTGACGAACGTGCCCGCGTTCTTTTGCCTTGCGTCGCCTTGTCCTGCCCTCTCCCAGGCTACATACATATACACACAATTGGCACCCCTCCCTTCCCCTCCTCCATTCTCCTGCACGTCTTCCCTCTTCCGGCCCACAGTGGTTGAATCATCAGGTTATTCTCACCCCGCCGCATCAAGCTCTCATACTACCTTCCAACCCTACTTACCTTTTTCCTTTCCCACGCCCTGTTTCACTTGATTGTGGCGGTTGCTTCCCCCCAAGCTGCCACAGGTCATATCATATTTCATTTCTCGCCCATCACTCCCCGTATTTCCCCTCCTCCACCTTTCTCACTTTCGTCTCCCCACTTAACCACTTACATCTTTTTTTTTTTTTTTTTTTTTACTTTCTTCAATCAGTCTAACTTAGTTTCTCTTTCTACAGCCGACGCAGCAGGAGACACTTATCGCCCTGTAAGTAACACGCACTCGCATTGCTCATTTCCCATCCCTCGGTTCCTCATTGTTGGCGCCGCCTTCATTTTGCGTTCACAATATATTTCGTCTCACCTGTTCGTCACGTTGGTGGTGACGCATTTCTCCTCTTTCTACACCAACATCGCGAAGGCGTAGCGTCTTTTTAAAGCCCCTGCCTCGAAAGGATTCCCCTCACTCCCCCGATTTGTGGCCTCAGTCAACTAGTCTAGTCTGATCGACTTGTCCTGGCGATCTTGGGTCAAGCTTCCGTTCTTGACTCGCATAAGCTAGGGACTAGTAGTGGGGAACGAGTACCCTTCTGGCCATCGCAACACGCAACACCACCTGTCAGCCTGCAAACCCGGTCACTTGCAGCTCACCTCACATCCTTTGCCCTTTGGTTCTCCAACTTTCACACACTTTTTTTATTTTTTTCTATTTCCCCTCCTTCACCACCTGCAGGCCTTCAGCTGCTGACAACGACCTTTTTCAAAGCGTGAGAGGTCCCGTTCCCCAAGACGTGGACGTTCTAGGAGTCCCAACACTCGCCGTTCATACTCGCCCCGTGATCGTTCGCGGAGTCGCCATCGGAGAAGAAGCCGCACCCCCATGACTGGCCAAGGTGCGCCTGCTGGAGGACAAGGAACTGGTTACAACGGACAAACCCATCGAACTTTCGAAGACCGTGCCGCTCATCGTGAACAAGTCATGAACAACATTCGGGAAACGTCGCAGCAGGACCGCCGCGTCTACGTCGGCAACTTGTCCTACGACGTCAAATGGCACCACCTCAAGGATTTCATGAGACAGGGTATGTGGTGAGGCAAGGAAGCGAGAGTCGGGGTCTCACATGTTGCTAACCCGTTATTAGCTGGAGAGGTGCTCTACGCCGATGTGTTGCTGCTTCCTAATGGAATGTCGAAGGTGGGCTATGAGTGATTTGCATTCGGCTACTGGTTTTTTGTGGCTCCCTTCCTTTCGGTTATTTTGATGGATTGTTGGATTGACGGGTTGGGACTTCTTTGTCCATGGAATTTGTAGGGATGCGGGTAAGTCAATTCGAAACCTATCTATCGGTCTTTTGGGGACAGATGCTAACATCACATTCTTTAATAGTATTGTGGAATATGCGACCAGGGAGCAAGCTCAAAACGCTGTTGCTACCCTGAGCAACCAGAATCTGATGGGCAGACTTGTCTATGTTCGCGAGGCAAGTTCACACGCTGACTACCGTCATAACCCATATACTAAACCTGCTTTCAGGACCGTGAGGCCGAGCCTCGTTTCGGCCCCCCCGGCGGAGGTGCCAACCGCGGTGGTTTTGGTGGTGGCATGGGCCCCAACGGATATGGAGCTGTTCCCGGCCATGTTGGCCCCGGCGGTTTCGGTGGTGGTCCCATGGCTGGTGGCGGTGGCCGCCAGATCTACGTCTCCAACGTTTGTTCCATCCCCCGTTCTTGTTCCTTTTAGTATTGAGACCCACTGACCATCCTTCCTACAGCTGCCCTACAACGTTGGCTGGCAGGACCTGAAGGACCTGTTCAGACAGGCCGGTAAGTTGTCAAGTCGCTTGATGCTTCGACATAACCTGCATCTTGCAATGCTAACACGCAATAGCTCGTAATGGTGGTGTTATTCGCGCCGACGTCCACATCGGACCTGATGGCCGCCCTAAGGGATCGGGTATTGTTGTTTTCGAGACCCCGGATGATGCCCGCAATGCCATCCAGCAGTTCAACGGTTACGACTGGCAGGGTCGTATGCTCGAGGTCCGCGAGGATCGCTTTGCCGGTGCAGGCATGGGTCCCGGTGGTTTCGGTGGTCGTGGTGGCTTCGGCGGCGGCCGTGGCGCTTTTGGTGGCTTCGGTGGTCGCGGTGGCTTTGGCGGCGGCCGCGGTGGTTTCGGAGGTGGCTTCGGCGGTCGTGGCGGTTTCGGAGGTGCTCCCGGTGCTCCTCCTAGCTTCGATGCCAACCAGCCGGCTGCTCAGCCGAACCCTTTCACCGACTTTGCCACCTCTGGTACGGAGAGGTCTGAGATCATCTACGTCCGCAACGTAAGTTATAAGCCTCGTGCCCCCGATATCTGCCTTCTCTGTCTGACTTTAATGTTCCCCACCAGCTCCCTTGGTCGACCAGCAATGAGGATCTTGTCGAGCTCTTCTCTACTATTGGTAAGGTAGAGCAGGCTGAGATTCAGTATGAGCCCAGCGGTCGCTCTCGCGGCTCTGGCGTCGTCCGCTTCGACAATGCCGACACCGCCGACACCGCGATCCAGAAGTTCCAGGGCTACCAGTACGGTGGACGTCCTCTCGGCCTGAGCTTCGTCAAGTACCTTACCCCTGGTGCTGCCGGTGACAGCATGGACACCGACCCCCATGGTGGCCTCACACAGGATCAGATCATGTAAACTGACCTTGGCTTATTGCGTCATACGAGCTGGGTGATGCGACGGATTTCTTTTTGACAGTTTGGAATTACTCGTTTGGAGGTATGCGTCATATGAATGGATTTCAGCTTGTCTTTGATGTGGCGCTCGGTTTGGTCCTTTCCATTATACTACCCGTTTCCAACAGGTCAGTTGTGGTCAGAGATCTGCTGATCGAGAGTGCTGGCTTAGGATGGGATAGTAGTCTGGCTGGCAGCATGATTATAACTGAAGCATGTGAAGGATGGTGTGAAGGGAAGGAAGGTAGCAAAGTTGAATTTGCAGACATGCTTTCCGTAATCGAGTTCAGCATTTGGGAGAAGCGAACCCGATGGAAACTTTTGTTTTTCCTGCGGCTGATTATTGGCTCCTGCCTGTTCTCAGCAGGCTGTTTAAGGCTCAGGCCCCCAAAAATGGACAGTTGATTTCTTTCTTAACTCCCACATCACCCCCTTTAGATTGTACTCTCGAAGAGAACCCAGTCACCTGCCTCTCCGTTGGTCTTTGGCATGAGTGACTATGTGTCGTGTGACTAGTGGTTTAAAACGACATCGTGGGGAAACAACACGCCGTGACGTGATGTTTTTCTCCCTAGTGAAATAATAATATTGGGAATGAACCTAGCCGGCTACACTTGGTTGCGCTTCTGGGACTCCTAGACGGATTCGTCCATCAGGCCAAAGTAAAGTTGCTGATTCTTGAGGAATATCGATATACTCCGAAAGGGTTGTTACGTTGGCTGACGGGACATCATATCCACGATTTACTGGTGTCATCTAAACTGAAATTTTGTGCAGATCATCCAGATGATTCAGAACGAATCCGTGAACGCTGTCTGTTTGGGCTGTCCTTGTCTATTCCTCTTGGTTTGGTTTTCTGTCGAGTGATGAAACTTAAGAGTGTCTGACGTCTCTTCACTCGCTCACCTCCATATCCCGGCGTTTTCACGAGGATCTTCGCCTTCGACTACAGAACCAAAACCTTATCAGGACCGGATAAATCACCTTGTTCGCTCCCTTTTGACACCTCCTAGTACCTTGATATGTGGTAGGTGTGCAATGGGGCAGAAGACGCGTGCGTGGTGTATTCATAGAGACAACTCGTGAGAACTTACGGTTATTACGAATTCGATATGGCAACTATCATACAAATCCTTTCTCTCCCCGTAGGGCAACACATGATAGGTTAGGAATGATTTGCAAAAACGCTTTAGACTCGAGCTTCAAAAATCAAGGAATGGCCATCATAGAAGTCCCACCTGCTCCCACACCAGGACCACCGGCCGCCGCCGCCGTAGTAGTAGTAGTAGTAGTAGTAGTAATAGTCTTCTTCTTCCTCGACTGCTTTTTCCTCTTGGTCCTGTCCCTCGGCTTCAACGCGCCCATGCCCTTCTTGCACACGTCGGCGTACCGCCCGTAGAAGGCCTCCAGGTCGGCCGGGTCGACGATGGTGGACAGCTTGACCTTCTCCTTTCTCCTGTCCTTGCCCTTGGCGTTGGTGGCGCGGATGAGAACGGGTAAGGGGTTGGCGGGGTTGAGGTCGGCGAGAGGGTCGGTGGGATCTGACGGTGTGGTGTTGTAGGATACTGTGAGAGGTGATTAGCTTCACCTTGTAATGAAGATGAGTATATGGGAAGGAATGGTGATGATGTTGTGTCGTAGTAGCATGACGACAGCCAGGCTGACTGAGACGGCCCAATCTCCCGTAGGGTAGGTGTAATTAGGTAGACAGGCAGGTACACGTACGCCTCTTTTGTACTAGGTTGATGGTTCCATGATCTTGATTCTTTCTGTAGTCGAACAGCTCGGTGAGCTTGGAGAAGAACTACGGCAGGTTGATATCCTGGTAAGCCACATCTCCTGAGCATGAGTTTCAGAAACGGCCAAGAAATGAAAATTTACCTCGTCGTGAGTTAAATGACCCATGATGTTCAGTCGTTTTGTGATCAAAAGGCAAGACAGGAAACTGATTGATGAGTGGGTGTGAACTACTGAAGCAGCCTGGAATGATTGATGAGTGTCAACGAGGGCAGTGGTAGTAGCTTCCCCCACTGTTGGCCAGTTCCCGCCCGTCTGTTCGTGGTGTGGATTGTGGTGAATGTCACTGCTCCATAAACCCAAACATGCGGGGCCCAAGATCTGGAGATCCGCATATGTCCTTGGCGCTTTGTTCCCCACATTTCCACTGGCCTGGAACCAGGATCCTGACCGATAAGCAAAAAAATATCCGATAACGACAGCAAGGTCCCGGTCGTTCGCGCGCTCTCTCCATTCTACACGGTAGAACGTAGTCGAAAAATTCATTCAATTCAATTCAATACGCAGCTGCGAAAGCGTTCCTGCAAACAAACTTACCCATCATCGCCGCACGCACCTATCACAACATGGCACCACCGTCTAGAAGGATAAAGGCCCCGAAGTTGCCGGACAACCTTCTGAAGGAGCTCGGTGTAGGAGGTAAGCATGTTTCTCCATGTCCATGCAGCTATTGCCATTCCCTACCTGGCGATCAGGGTTCTTGGGCGACATCTTCTAACTATCACAGAAAACTCTTACGGAGGCCGAAAGAACCAGTTCCAGTCCAGGAAAGACCGTCGCAAAGCAGAGAGAGTACAGAAAAAGACCCATCGCACATCGTCCACGAAAAGCTACCATGCCGAACGCGCTGCGCCCCCGAAAACGAACAAGAAGACCGACACCCCATCTACAAAGGAGCCCAAGCCCATCTTGAAGAAGGGAAAGAAACAAGAATCGGAAGATGAGGAAGAGGAGTTCGATCTTGACGAGGACGAAGAAGAGCGTTTTGATGAGGGAGACGACATCAATCTCGATGAGGACGACGACGACGACGAGCTGGACCTCGACGAAGACGATGACGAAGATAACGAAGACGACCATGAAAACGACGAAGAGGAAAGCGACATTCCACCACAACCCAAATCAAAGTCTCAACCAAAGGTTTCCAAAACCATACTGGCACAATTGGAGCAGGACGACAAGGAAATCGCCCAACTCGAAAAGAAGCTCGGTATCAAGGGACGCAAATCGCTTCCCAAGTCATTCCAGGAGGATGGTCTTCTTGATTTGCTGGAAGGCCTTCCTGGCGTAGACGAAGAAACGAGCGAGAAGAGGAAGAGGAAGTCCGAAGCGGACGAGTGGCTTGCGGCAAAGAGGAGGAAAGCGGAAGAGGCGTTGAAAAAGACGCAAGAACCCGAGCTGGACGAGGAGGAGGAAGAAGACTCCGAGATGGACGACGAGGACGATGGTCTGGATGATTTACTAGAGGGCTTGGACTCTGATGAAGAGAACGATGATGACAACCAAAACGACGACATGTCCGAAGGCGGTTCCGATGAAGATGGAGAGGACGATATCTCGGGAGAGGACGAAGATGGGGATGATTTTGGAGGGTTCGACGAAGATGAGGATGAGGACGAGGACGAAGCCGACGAGGACGAAGAGACCGTACAAAAGCCTCCAGAACGAGTTCGCGAAAATCCTTACGTTGCGCCTACGACTGGACAGACGGTAGCAAAATACGTGCCACCATCTAAACGACAGCCGGTAGGGTCAGAAGCGGAACTGGTGGCTCGAATTCGCCGCCAAACACAAGGTCTCATCAATAGGATGACAGAATCCAATCTGTTATCTATCATCATGGACTTTGAAAAGCTTTATCGCGATAATCCGCGACAACATCTCACATCGAACATTATCGATCTCCTGCTCATTCAGGTGTGCGAGCCAACGACGCTACCTGATACATTGCTCGTTCTTACCGCCGGCTTTGCTACTGGTATCTTCAAGGCGATCGGTATGGACTTTGGTGCCCAACTGATCCAGGAGGTGATTGAGCGATACGACAAGTATTACGAAGAGGCCAAAGAAGTTGCGAAGACGCGACCAGACGTACCAAAACAGACATCCAACATCATCACCTTCCTGTCCGAACTCTATAACTTCCAGCTTGTGGGCCCTAATCTGCTCTTCGACTTCATTCGAGCCCTCCTGGGTGACTTGTCGGAGCTGAACGCGGAACTTTTGCTCAGAATTGTGCGCATTGCCGGCCCAGCGCTCCGTCAAGATGATCCTATGTCTCTCAAGGATATCGTTACTCTTATACGCCCGGCTGTTGCCAAAATCGGAGAAAAGAACCTCAGCGTCAGAACCAAGTTCATGATCGAGACCATCAACGACCTGAAGAACAATAAGATGAAGACGGGAGTAGGCGCTTCCGCCGTCCTCCAGGAGCACACAACCAAAATGAAGAAGCTTTTGGGCACCCTGAAGACCACCAAGACGGCCGAGCCTTTGCGAATGACTCTTGCCGATATTCGCGATGCCGACAAGAAGGGCAAGTGGTGGCTTGTCGGTGCTAGCTGGGCGGGCAAAGATAAGGACGGTGACAAGAAGGCATCGGCTCAGGATGATGATGCCATTCAAACCAACGCTGACTCGGACGACGAAAGCTTCATGTTGGAGGACGTGGAGGATATGCCTGACCTTGGAGAACTTGCCAGGGAAAACCAGATGAACACGGACGTGCGACGGTCCATTTTCGTCTCGATCATGTCCGCCACTGACTACGAAGATGCCTATTACCGCATTCTCAAGCTGCGCCTGAACAAGGAGCGACAGAGGGAGGTCCCATATGTGATCATCCAATGCGCGGGTGCCGAACAGCATTACAACCCTTACTACACTTTGGTGGCCAAGAAGCTCTGCTCGGATCGCAAAATCCGGTGGTCGTTCCAAGACGCGCTCTGGAAGCTGTTCAGGCGTCTCGGAGAGTCCGTTTTCGGCGACGACGTGGAGGATGAGGAAGACGAGGATGCGATGGACATGCGGCGGCTTGTCAATATCGCAAAGCTGTTCGGAGCGATGGTGGCCGGTGGATCGCTAGGGCTGGCGATTCTCAAATGCCTCAACCTGCCTTATCTACAGACCAAGACGCGGGCACTAGTGGAGATCATGCTGATTACCGTGCTTCTAGAAGCCGGAAAGGGCGGCGACAAGGGCCGGGATGAGGTGATCACATCGGTCTTTGCGGCTGTGGAAGGGGTCCCCGAGCTTGCCAGGGGCCTGCAATGGTTCATTAAGAAGGTGGTCCGGAAATCGGATCTCGCGGGAGGAGCGGCCAACACCAAGCTCGTCAAGGAGGGTTGCAAGACGGCCATGGCGGCCTTGGAGCATGCGTTGCTGGCTGCCGAAGGGTTGATGGAATAATCTTACTTTATTGTGAAAATAATTGTATATAGATCGTATAACTTTTGGGGAAATTGGAATAATATAACCACACATTAAAGAGTGCCGGTTGCAGATGCCAAACGCCAATGCCAATTATTTGACAATTTCTACCGGCTTAACTGAAGAAAACCCCGTAGTTTAGTCTTAAGCACTCAGCTACTTCGTCCATCTACGGTCGAAAGCGGTGGTGAGAGTTGACATTGGGAGGAGCATTTTTTCTAGGGAGCGAGCGAGAACTTCGACGCTGCGGGAGCTACGGAAATATAGTGGTCTGTAATCTCACTCAATGATGTCATTCCGTTTTGAAGGAAACGAGGGGATGGGTCTTTTCTGAGGGTCGTCGGGCGGGCGGGACTGTTGATTGTGGACATGAAGAGGAGACAGACGGATTGTTCGAGATAAAAATGCCATGCGTTCGGCCATTGTTCCATGTCAGTTGGGCAGCGAGGGGAGCCTCGAAACAAACAGAAGCCTTGTATGCGTGCATGTAATCCGATGATACCGGCCTTCCTGACGAGACGGTCAGTGACAGTTTTCCCTCTCTTCGATGCTCAGCTTCTCCAATTCGGTAGCTGGGGTTATTTGGTGATGACGGGCGGAGCAAAGAGGGGGAGAGAAGAGGGGATCGACTGGGGGAGACTCGGCCAAGCAATGTCGATTTGACAGACACAGGATCTCGAGAAAAGGGCTAGCGGGGGTGCGAGATGTCAAAATTTTGCGGAATCGGTATCGGGCAAGACCCCAGATGGTATTCGGCAAGACTTTCCCCACTTACAACTGTCAATTACCCCTACACACCGTGCCCAGCGCTATAGCGCCAGCCGCTAGCGCATTACCAAATCTATGTCACTTTTTACGTAAAGCTATTTAAAGACTATAAAATAATCGATTATTTATTTATTAGGGTAATTAATATAGTTCTTACTACTATAGTTAATTCCCTTAGTATTACGCTAGTGGCTACGTTAATTACGTTAATTATATACGTATGTGCCTACTTTAATTTTAATACCCAATTAGCGGTCTATTTTATAAGAGAGTGTTACCGGACATGTACGATTAGATAGGTAGTAGGGTGCTGGGTTAGGTCAATTGAGTAACCGACCCGGCGCCGCGGCTATGGGTACGGGGTGCTATGGTCGTGTGCAGATCTGCCAGCCGGCATTCGGAGGCCGGCGGGCCGGAAACGGTAGGTATCCACCTTGATTGCACAAAGTGGATCCTGCGCGTCGCGGTCCTTAAAAGGATCCTTCGCGACGCGGCCTGCGGCCCGTTTCCTTTCCTCTATATTTCGCTTTCTTACTTTAATATTATTGATTGATTTTCATTAAGGATATTTGGAGTTCTGAGCAAACCCAGCCTACCGTAACAGAGAGGCGCTTAGAGATATATCCGCTTATTTAATTCGCTTAGCGTTTACCCTCCTCCTCTTTACTTCTATATTAATATTAAAGGTAATTTTATAATTCGAGGGGGTTAATTATATTATATTTATAGTATAATAAAACCCTACGAATTTTATTATAATTAATTTAAAAGAGGAGGAAGTTGGTTATTAGAGGGGGGAAATTTAAAAAGCGTTTATATTACGAAGTTATTTTTAATATTATTATAAAAGTACGTTAATTGTTTTATAAATAGCGTACTCTCTTTTATACGTATTTATATAAAATTATTTAATTTAACGGTTAGTAATAAATAATCTTTATATTAATTTTAGTGGGCGCTACCTAAATTAAGAGTTAAGGATTAGGAGATTTATTAGTATGGTTATTAACTTTATTAATTTAGTATAAATATTAATTAAGGAGAAGGTTATTAAATATATATATTAGGAGAAGGAGAGGGAATTAGAGCGGTTTGTAATAGTATTAATATTAGAGGTCGCGCTTATAAAGGTGGCAGAACACGAGTAAATTAGGGAGCGGATAAAATAAGTTAAGGATTGGGAATTTCCTTTATAAATAGGGGATTTTATTATATCCCCCGTTGCGTCCCCCTTTTCCCCCCGTTGCGGCGTTTTTATATTAATTTAAATAATTCGTTGTAAGAGGGTATATAGCGGTTATTATACTAGTTTCAATTTTATACTTTTTGTAATAAAAGAGGTAGGTTATTAATATTAAATACCTTTTATCTTTTTAAGTTTAAAAATTCCCGGGTAATTATATTAACGAAGTAATTATCGACCGTAGTTTTAATTAAAGTATTTCTATAGGGGCGGCGACGTTTAAATAAAGCGATTAGATTTTATATAGTTAATAAATAAAAAGAATAATTAATTAATAAAATAATAGAAGTTAAAGGGTAGAAAACGTATTAAAATTATATTTTTATTATTTAATTAGATTATTATTATTATTTGGATTAAGTTATTAATATTTATTTATATTAATAATTTATAACCGCTTTAGCGGTATATATTATATTAAATCTAATAATAAGTATTTATAAAGTAAATTATATTATAATATAAAGGTTTTAATATATTTTGCGTATAAGTTTAATATTATTTCGAAATTATTTTTACGTTAATTATTATAAATATAACGGTATTATTTTTAAATTAATATTATAGAGTAAAATCCTACTTTTATTAGTAAATTTTTAAATACTTATACCGCTTTATATTTTAGTAAAAAATTTTATTATATTTTTATAAATTCTTTAGTAAATTTTTCCTTTTAAGAGGCGTAAACGAAGTGGATATATTTATAGAATTAATTTAAATTAATTAATCGGTTTTTTAAAAAGTATTTAATTATTTTATATATAAATTCGATTTTATTAATAGTTTGGATATTAAAGTTTCTTAATTTTGAAATTACGTAATTACTAAATTTGTAAATTTATAGAAGGTAATATTTATATAGATATTTAAATAATAGGGTTTAGTGGGCAAATTCTTTATAAAGTAATTACTATATTTATTTGAAAATAGTTTTACTCTTTATATAAATTACGCGCTTTTATTTTTTTATAAACCCTTTATAAATATTAAAGTAAAAATAGCGATTAAATATATAATTTAATATATTATAATTACGTAATTATAGCGCACCTCCTTCGATTTTATTAATTTAGGTTGTACGGTTAATAGCGGCGGTATTTATTGCTTCTTTTAGGTTTTTTGTAAATAGTTCGGTATTAAATTCCTTTTTTATAAATTTTCGAAGGTTGTTATCGGCGTTTCTAATATTTTAAGCGTTAAATTTTGCGATATATACCGGGGGATCCGGTTTATTACTTTCGAAATCGAATAATATAGTAAATATTAGGGCGGGAGGTTTAAGAAACGAAATTGCTAAATTTATTCCGTTAATATTATTATATTAAACCTATTTTTTAATAATATAATAATTTATATTTTTTATAATATATTAGTGTTACAATACCGATCTAGCAGAGGCTTGGAGAAGACGTATTATTATACGAAGAGGAGAAGATCGAGAGAGAGTAGCGAAAATTCTACTCTCGGACTATATATATAAGTGAGATAGAAATATAATTATAAGTACGATTATACTCCGTTGGTGGTTCGGTGCTAAGACGTTTGGGGAGCGTTATTAATAATTTAGTACTATAATAGTACCCCCGGCTCTAAAACGCAATTGATTTTAATTATTAATAAAATTAGTATATTAATACCCCTATAGGTTAATTAGTGAATTGCGGGCGTAGTGGTGGCGGGTGGCCCGTATTATTGCGTACGTCGAATTTGGTAATTTGCTTATTGCGGCGGTTGTAAGTAGTATTATATTAGGCCGAATCTGGATAATTAAAATAATATATAGGCTTACGGTTCTTCCCTTTTTATTTTAATTAAATTTTTAAACCTTTAAATTCTCTTTCTTTCCTTCCTTTTTTTTTTATAATTTTTATTAATATAATTCTAGCGCTCTTTAAATTCCTTGTATAATAAATACTCCTTTTTTATTTATAATAAGGTAAATTTTTTAAAAATTTTATACGTTTCTTTAATATTATTATACCTTTTCGCTATTGCCTTTATAAGGATCCTAATACGGTTCTTACTAAAGGTATAAATTATATAATTTGCTTGAAATTTATTATTAAGAATATTATTTTAGATAATAGTATTTTTATAACGCTTTAATACTTCTACCTTTTAGGTAAGAAAAAAAAATGCTACGAGTGTATTAATCGTAAAAAGAATTACGACGAGGTGAATTTAATTTTTTTTTTTTTTTTTTTTTTTTAATTAACGTTTTATTAACGAAATAAACCCATTATTTTAATAATTAACGATAGAATTAATATCGCTACCCTAATTCGTTAATTAATTAAATTTTAGGAATATAATATTAATAAAATTTTCGTTTAGGAAAAAGCGTTATGTACGCGTATTATAATCGTTATTAAAAATCTTTTAATATATTTCGATACCGTTAAAGCGGTTATTAAGGCCGAATTTGGGCTTTTAGGCCTTAAAAAAGCTATTAAGGATATTATAAATATATTATCGAAGGGTAAGCGAATATATAGTATAGTATTAATTATTTTATAGCGCGTTATTATTAAAAAAATCGCCGATAAACGTATTTAGGCCTTAATATAGTCGGCTTTTAAACATCCTACTATAAATATTCTTATATAAAAGTATTAATATTAAAAAGAAATTTAATTAATATATTTTATTTATAGCGATTCCGGCTAATCGATTTAATTTTTTATTAAAAAGCGTTTTTACAATATAATCGAAGCGGAGGTAATTTATATAATTAGCGTTGCCGAAAATGCTAATCTTAAGCGTTAAAAGGAGGAAATTATATAGGTTATAAATAATTTCTCTACGTAGATTTTCGTTTAAATAATTGGTAAAATATTGAAATTTTATTTTAAAAATAATAAATTTTAGTAGAAGATAATTGGTAAAAATATAATACTTCGATAGGAAAACGATAATAAAAATATAATTTTACTATTATATTTCGCTACGAGGAAATATTAAAAAAAATAAAATCTAAAGTTTAAATAATATAATTATATAATTTATAAATTAAAATTGTAGGAAGAAATTATAGAAGTATATTATAATATATATATAGGAAATTATAAGAATATATTATAATTTATATACGGGAGACCGAGGGGGCGTATTATAATTTATACGTAAGAGATAGGTTAAATTCGGGCAAATTATTAATTATATTATATTCCTTTAAAGTTTCGTTTAACTTTTGTTAATATTAGGTTCGAAATTTTACTAAATTTAAAATTTAATTTATATAGGTATTTAATATAAAAGTCTTAAATATTATTTATATTAATTTAGAAATCTTCTACGGGGTATTAATCTAACGGGTAAAATCGGGGTTATTTAATTTTATAAAGTAATTTACCTTTTAAAGACTATTTAGAATTAAAAATACGTTCGAAGTATTATTCTTCTTTATTAAATATCGTTTTAGAAACGATGGCGCCCTTTATTTATTAATTAAAAATTTTATTAAAAGCTTTTTAACCGGGTAAACCCTTTTAATAAAGTTAGACGAAGGAGGTATAAAAAACGGGGAAGATTTTATATATTATATTTATAATAAAAGCGATTACCCGGCGGTATACCTTTTTAACGACGAATGGGTTTATTTATTTATTAGTTAATTTAGAGGATAAGTAACTTTAATTTTAATATTTAGTATTAATTTAAATTTTATCCCCGATTACGTATTTTAAGGCGTTTGATTTATAAATATTAATATAATGCTTTTATTTCTTTTAGGCCTCCTTTATAAATAAACGGGCTTTAGCGGTAATATAATTTATACGTTCCTTTATTATTCGAACGTCGAATAGTTTTTAATATTATATTAGCGATATAGGGGCGTTACGACGTTAAAGGGGTTCGGTATTTATTTTTAAGTATTAATTATAATTAATAAAAAATAGGAAGAGGTTTATAATTTTTAAAATGTAATTATTCGTTACGAATTTAGTAAAGGGTAATTAGGTAAATTAATTATTTTAATAATAGGAGTAAAAAGCGTATAAATATTATTTAATATAAATATTTACAATTTTTATTTAATTATTAATTTTTAAGTAAATAAATAAAGAGAATTTTTATTAAATATTAAAGAATTAATAAAATTCCTATTAGAAAGTAACGACGAATTAAAAATTATAATCGGAGACGATAAAATTAAAGGTATTATATAAGTAGTAGATTTTGCGGAGGAAAATATTAATAATTCCCTTAATAATTAAATTATAAATAGGGATATAATATTATATTTTCGTTAAGCGGTTAATAATTATTATAATATAAATATACGTCCTCCCGCTATTTTTAATTTCGAAAAGGGGGTTAATAAAATTTATTAAAAGGTTAGATTATTAATGAAATAGGACCAGTATAGGTTTAAATAAGTTTAAGGGCGTAAATTTAGAATTTTTAATTTAAGTATAAAAATAATAATTTTAAACGAAGGTAATTATATTTTTAAATAGGTTAAATTAAATATAAATCCGTCGGATAAAATTATAGGTTTTAAAACGGCCCGGATAATTATTAAGCGTTAAATTATAAATATGTTAGAGAATTTAGAAGCGAATTTCATTGTAGGGGGGGATAAAAACCCGTTTATTAATTAAAATCCGGTTATAAAGGATTTTATAATTTATTATAATAATTTTTACGAATTTTTTAATATATTTAGGGAATTTTTTATAATTAGGGTCTTAGAAGTAAACGATAATTATAAGGGAATTAAATAAAGCAAAGTAAACGGCGTTAATATAATCGTTAATTAGTAATTTGGTATCGAAGATTAAAAACCTTATAAATTATTTATTATCGTTACCGCTATTATTATTAAAATTTAATTTTTTAATTTAATTTTCTTTCGATAATAAGGTATATATATAATTCGTTACCTAATTATCGCCGAAATTACGTTTATTTATTAGGGTATTTTTAAGTAACCGGGAAAGAGTATTAAAGATAATTACGTAGGCACCTAGGCGGTATATAATTTTAAAGCGGAAATTACTAAGGAATTCGGACTACTAAACCTACCGTTAATTAAGGAATTTTATTATTATAAAATATTAAAAGTTCTTATAATTAATAATAATTTCAATAGCGTCTTTAATTCTTTAAAATTCGGGGCGCTATTCTTTAAAGGCTTTAATAATAACGAAGAATTTTTTATTATAAATTTCGTAATTATATTCAATTAGGGAATATTTAAACGAAAAGAAGGCGATAAAGTAGCGTTTCCTTTCTTTATTAATTTAGGAGAAGATACCGCTGGACGTTTAATTCGAAACGTCGATTTCGATAACGGTTTAATATTCGGGGTAATAATATATAAAAATAGGGGCTAAAATAAAAGCGTTCTTTAAATATTTAAATACTGTAATTACGGTTTTAAATATAGGGTTAATTTATTTATTATAAAATATAAAAATTATAAGGGGTTAGGTAATTTTAAAAAAATCTTTAATAAACTTACGGTAAAAATTTGCGAAATTAATAAAATATTAAAAATCTTTTAAAATTTTTAAAACGCTTTAACCGATAATAGTATTAACCTTTTTAAAATTTATATATAAATTATCGTAGGAAATAATAAATTTTAAATACTTCGTTTTATATTTATAAAATTCGTACTTTTAAATATTAATAATTAAATTTACTTTTATAAACCTCTTTATAATATTTTCGAAATAACGTTTATATTCTACTTTAATCCCGCTATAAATAAATATATTATTAAAATAGGTTATAATATATTTATTTAGGATATTAAATAGGACGTGGTTAATATAATATTAAAATAACGCCGGCGCGCCTATTATACCGAAATTTATAATAAAATATTCGAAAAAATTAAATTTAATAATAAACGTAATCTTTTATTCGTTACCTTCGGCGATATATAAGCGGTTAAAGGCCGTAATAATATCGAATTTATTAAATTATTTCGTTTTATAAAGGGAATTAATTATTTTATAAATAAAGGGAATAAAATATTTATTCTTTATTATAATATTATTTAATTTATAATAATCGATGTAAATTCGTATACTACCCTTTAATTTTCAGGCTAAAAATATAAGGGTAACCGTAGGGGATGAATTTAAGTAAATAAAATTAGAGGTTAAATAATTATTTAAATATTTATATATAATATAAAGTTTTTTTTAGGATATAGGGCGTAAGTAATAATACGGGGGGGTTTAATTAGGGATAAAATCGATTTTATAATTAAAAGGGTAATAAAGCGGTATTATTTTCGCGGTCTCGAAGTTAAAAGCTTTTTAAAAATAGTAAAAGTATTCCGGTAAAATTTCGATAATTTTTATATAAATAGGTATTAATTTTCCGTCGATATATTTTTAAATATTTTCCGCCGAAATAGCCCGGAATTATAATTATTCTACTATTTAATCCCGGTAATTAATTAAAAATTAATAAAAGGGGATAAATATAGGTTAATTAACGAAAATTATACGAAATATAATATTATCGAAGTTATTAAAAATTTAATTAAAATTTTCAAAATCGGGGTCGGAGAATAAGATTATAGCTATCGGCGAATTATTATCGGTATTAAGGAAAAGTATTATAATTTCGGTAAAATAATAAAATTAATCGGGGGTATATTTAAAAATTTCTATACCGGATTCTTCGTACGCTAAAATAAAATTAAAGGTAAATAGTAGGCGGATAATTATATTTTATAATTAATTACAATTATTCGGACGGGAGCGGGCCTTTAAAATATAATAAAAGGAAATAAAATAGTAGCGAAATTTTTATAATTTAGCGGAGGGTCGGGTTAAGTTTTAAAATACGGGTTTAATTTTTAATAATATTTAAGGGGTTATAACCGATAAGGAAAGGTTTAATATATTTTTAATAGAGGGCGAAAGAGGTAAAGGTATTTCCTTAATAATAAAATTAAAGAAATTTATAATATTTTATAATTAATTTATAATAGGGTTATACTTTTTTAATTAAAGGAGGCTAAGAATAATATTAAGGCTATTAAGAAGTTAAATAAAGAGAGCGAAATAATCCGTAAAAAAACCAATAGAGTAAAATACGATATAAATATAAAAAATAGAACTTCCTTCGTAATTATTAATTAAACGGAGGGTACGGAGGCAATAGAAAAGTATTAAAAAGAAAGTATAACGTTATATAAAAAAAGAATTAATAAAATTTATTAACGAATACCCGGAATTAATTATTATAGAATATAATATTTCGGGGGCGTTATTAGAATAAATAAAATTTAAAAAAAAGAAATTAATATTTAATTTTATAGAATATAAATATAAATCTTTTAATTCCTCCGTATTACGTTTTTAGCGGCGATTTTTACTAAAAATTAAATTTTTTCCGCTTTAAACATTAACGTTAAAATTAGGGCGTTTTAAGCGGGAACGGGGGCCTAGGCTTTATATTTCGCTTTAATTATATAAATTATAATATAATAACCGGCTTTATTATAATATATATATAGGCCCTCCGCCTTATAGCGGGTTTATTCTTTTATAGAAATAGGGTTATTAAATTTCCTTATAAGGGTAGAAATTTTATTAAAGATTATAGGGTCGTTAATAAATTAAATAAGGGTAAACGGCGAAACGTTAATATAATAATTAGTATTTAATAAATTAGTAATAAATTCGCAAAGGAGGTTTATTTAACCTTCGAAATCGTCGGGGGCCGGGTAATTAGCGCCGGTAATATTAATAAGGGTATTTTAAAAGCGTTTATTAATTTTCGATTTAAAGGCGTTAATATAGCGGCGAATATTAAATTTATAGGAGTCGGCGAATTTAATAAATATAAAAATAAAATCGGCGAAGGGAAGGGTATTTTATTATAAATAATTTATTTCCCAAATTACTTTAATATAAATATTAAAAGTAATATAATACGGGTCGAATTATTTAAAGAGATTTTGGAAATCGGTAAAATTTACGGGTTAAATAATAGAATTTTGAAGGGAAGCCGTAATTACGTCGATTTTAGAGCGAATACGTATAAAAGCGTCGCTAGAAAGGCATTAAAAAATATAAAGGATTTAATTAATAAATATTAAATAAATAGCGTAATTAATAATAAATTTAATACCGATAAGAAATTTCTAATTAATATATTCCTTTTATTATTTTGCGAAGGAATATTCGGCGTTAATAAAGATAAGGGGTTTAGTGCCGTAAGTACGGCTAAATAGGGAGGGGGATAAAAAAAAAAAACGATAAATAAGGGCTAGAGGTTAATTTAATTAATAATATATTAACGAATTTAGAACGTAATTTTAATAATACGTTAATTAATCCTAAATTGGGTAATATTAATTCGTTAATTAATTATATTAATTTAAACGGTTTAAAAGCGGACGGCGGTTTCGAATTCGGAAACGTAGAGGAGGGTTTAATTAATTTATTTCCGTATTTTAATAATTTTTTAGACAAATTCGGCAATATAGTTACGAAATTAAATTTCGGAGCGGGAAATTATATTAAAATTTATTATAATTTAAATTTAGGTATTATAAATATAATTTTAAGCGCGGTTAAATTAGGCTTTAATAGCGTCGAAGTAAATATAAAATTAAAAAAGGAATTCGGGATCCGCCTTTATAACGCTTATAAAGTAAAAAAAGTCGTTCTATAGGTTATAAATAGCGGTATTAATATAAGGTTAATTATAAGAAAAAAAAAGGTTAATAATGAGGGTTTATCGTTCGCTATCGGAATTAGGGCCCGGGGTATTTATATTAGACGTTTCGGGGCTATTTGGGTTTATAATTAAAATTAGATTTAAATTTAAGCGGGCGTAAAGGTAGAGAAAAATTAATAATACTTAATTATAAAATTAATAAAAGGTTAATAATATTCGGTCGAAATAGTAATTAATAAAAAGGATAAGGGATTTTATAAAAAGGGGTTTAATAAGGCTTAATTAGAAAAAATCGGTACTATTTTTACGAATTAATTAAAGCGAAACGCTTAATAAACGTTAAATTATTAGTTATAGAAAAGTATAATAAATTATTACGATATTAATTTAGTAGAAGCTTAGAAAAGATGTATTATTATACAAAGAGGAGAAGATCGAAAGAGAGTAGCGAAAATTCTACTCTCGGACTATATATATAAATAAAGTGGAAATATAATTGTAGGCACGATTATACTCCGCTAGTAGTTCGGTGCTAAGACGCTTGGGGAGCGTTGCCGATAATTTGGTGCCGTGATAATTAAACGTAAAGTTAGTAGGGGATTTTAAGGTAGGCTCTACGAATAACCTTTTTAAAACCCTTATAAAAATCGCTAATAATAATAGTAGGGTTATTAATATTATAATTTTATTATAATCTTTTTAAATAATTAAAATACTAAGCGAAGTTTTCTTTTATTTCGCCGTTAAAAAGATTAAATACGATATTAAAATTACGGTATAAAGAGTCGACGCTAATTACGTTTAAGAGTAGAAGGTTAAATTTATTAATTTATATAAAAAAAAAAGGAGGTTAATTAGAAACCCCCTAAAAATAATAAAAAAGTAAATAAATAAATTAATATAAGTAATAATAGAAAATATTTATTTTATACGTATTATCGATTAATAAAATTAATGGATTTATTTTCTATATTTTAATATATTATTTAAAGGTTTAAAATATACGTTTTACCCTCCTCTCTAGGGTATTTTTATTATAGTAATCGACGTAATATTCGAAACTATATTTTATTTTATATTTAATAAATAAATCGAATAATATTTTAATTAAAAAGTAGTAGCTATATTTTATATAACGAAAGCGTTTTTATATATTATAGACCTCCTATATAATAATAATAAACTTATAACCACGTAATTCTATAATTAAATTATTATTTTAATGGACTGTATTAATAACGTAAAGGATAAAATTATTTTCTATTAATAAATTTAGGGTATTAAATATACCGTTTATATATAGAGTAATTTACTGTATAATTATACGAATAATATTAGATAATTTCTCGACGGTAATTTTAATAGTATATTTATAATCCTTCTATTTTTACCGACGAAAATTCGTATTACCTACTAAATTTACCGTATTAGAATGAAATTAGTTAATTAAATACCGAAAAAAATATAGGGAAGGAGTATATTAATTTAATAGGGTAATTATATTCTAAATTTATTTTTTTAATAAATTATTTATAATTTTTCTTAATAAGCTATATAATTTTTATATTATATAGGTAATTAATTTACTTAATGCCTTTATTACGGATACTTTACCCGGTAATTTTATATTTACGGTTATAGTTATAGCGAAGGTTTATTCGTATAACCCGTTTAATTCTTTTAATCGTCGATTAATTAATAATAATAAAGCTAATACGGGAGGTATATTGAAAGAGGGTATTTGTAGCCTTATTTTAAGTATCGAATAAATTAGTAATATAATGTAGCGTTAATAATTATTATTTCGAGGGTCGGGGTTAAGTAGGTATACGTTAGGGTAATTGCGACCGTAATTAGTATTCGGATTAGTAGGATTTAATAAAGAAGGTAATAAGAGACCGCGTAGCGCGTTAGGGGGTAGTTAGAGCTTTTATAACGATAGCGGTAAGGTTGGTAATAGTTTTAGAGTATTTGCGTAATTAATTAACGATTATTAATAAATAGTAATAATAATATATAATTTAGGTTGTACGTACTAACGTTGGGCGCTAGCGGTCTGCACGGTACTAGCGGTCTAGCTAACACCTATAAGTGGGGAAAGTCTTGCCGAATATGATTCAGAGTCTTGCCCGATACCGATTCCGAAAATTTTGGAGTCAGCCGCTGCATGCCAAGCAAAAATTTGGCCTTTTAACCAATCACAAATTGCAACGGAGCACAGTAAGGATCAGAAACGCAAGGAGCACCTTGGGGCCAGGTTCTTAAGACGACTAGCAGTCAGGCGGCGAAACCGAAGCGCAGGTGCAACGGAGGTACCTGACCGCCCGTCCCGCTTAGCACTGGCATAAGGCGGTACAGTACATTCGCAAAGCAGCCCAGTGGAGGCACTATCTACTCCGCTCTGCGCTGTCTTGACTCTTGAGCGGGAATGGGCAAGTTTGGGGACGGGCACGGTGGAAAGCGGGTGCGCTCTGAGCGATGTGAACCTCTGACGGGCTGGCAGCCCGAACAAGTGGGACTGGACATTTTTCGCTTCCCGTGAATAGCTTCCGCCCTCGAATCCCAACAATTGTCTCTCCCGCGGCGTTTTGCAGTTCAGTACACACACACACCTCGACCTCTCACCCATTCGAATCGCATTCCCTGCTTCCCCGGGCCTCATTCAGTAGTGTGCTCGTTCGTTCGACTTCATTTCCTGTTTCCGTTTCTAGTTTTTCCCTTCAGCACATATCTTCCACCATGCTGTCCCAGAGATTAATAGGCCGTGCTGCCGTCCGGTCCGCCTTCAAGCCCTCCGGGTAAGCTCAGCGTCCTCTCTCGGCTGCCGGCGGGTTTCCGACACACCGTCTTCCCATGCGCGTACTGAGGCTGACCTGACGACTACATACAGGCTCCCTGTCGTCGTTGCTCCCAGGTTCACGAGGACCTATGCGACCGAGTCTGGTCTGTTTGCCAATATCAAGAGCTGGTTCTCACCCTCAAAAAAGGATTCTGGTCGGCTGACTGTTGATGTGCCTGTAGAGGAGAAGGATCTCGTCATCATTGGTGGTGGTGTCGCTGGCTATGTTGCTGCCATCAAGGCCGGCCAGGAGGGTCTTAAGGTGCGTCGCGTCGCGAACCAACTACACCGCAACCCCGGCGAATGACGGCATTATCTGACTCCTATCTCGCATCTCTCCTGGACTATAGGTCGCCTGTATCGAGAAGCGCGGCACCCTCGGCGGCACCTGCTTGAACGTCGGCTGCATTCCCTCCAAGTCGCTCCTCAACAACTCCCATCTTTACCACCAGATCCTCCACGACTCAAAACACCGTGGTATCGAGGTCGGCGATGTCAAGCTCAACCTCGCCCAGCTCATGAAGGCCAAGGACCAGTCCGTCAACGGTCTCACCAAGGGTGTCGAGTTCCTCCTCAAGAAGAACGGCGTCGAGTACATCAAGGGCACCGGCTCTTTCGCCGATGAGCACACCGTCAACGTCAAGCTCAACGACGGCGGCGAGACCTCCGTTAAGGGCAAGAACATCCTTATCGCCACTGGCTCCGAGGTCACCCCCTTCCCCGGCCTTGAGATCGACGAGAAGCGCGTCATCAGCAGCACTGGCGCTATTGCCCTCGAGAAGGTCCCCGAGAAGATGCTCGTCATCGGTGGTGGTATCATTGGTCTCGAGATGGCTTCCGTCTGGTCCCGCCTCGGTGCCCAGGTCACCGTCATCGAGTTCCTCGATCAGATCGGTGGCCCCGGCATGGACCTTGAGGTCGCCAAGTCCATCCAGAAGATTCTGAAGAAGCAGGGCATCAACTTCAAGACCGGCACCAAGGTCGTCTCCGGTGACAAGACTGGCGAGACCGTCAAGCTTGAGGTTGACTCCGCCAAGGGTGGCAAGCCCGAGACTGTGAGTAGCTTCCGACAGCCTTCCTGCACGGGACGTATTCGTTATAGTGAGCCGTATACTGACCATGTTTGAACACAGCTCGAGGGTGATGTCGTCCTCGTCGCTATCGGTCGCCGCCCCTACACTGAGGGTCTTGGCCTTGAGAACATTGGCCTCGAGAAGGATGAGCGCGGCCGTGTCATCATTGACTCCGAGTACCGCACCAAGATCCCCCACATCCGCTGCGTCGGTGATGTCACCTTCGGCCCCATGCTTGCCCACAAGGCCGAGGAGGAGGCTGTTGCTGCCATCGAGTACATCAAGAAGGGTTACGGCCACGTCAACTACGGCTGCATTCCCTCCGTCATGTACACCTTCCCCGAGGTCGCCTGGGTTGGCCAGTCCGAGCAGGAGCTCAAGAAGGCCGGCATCCCCTACCGCGTCGGTACCTTCCCCTTCAGCGCCAACTCCCGCGCTAAGACCAACCTCGACACCGATGGTATGGTTAAGATGATTGCCGACCCCGAGACTGACCGTCTTCTCGGTGTTCACATCATCGGCCCCAACGCCGGTGAGATGATTGCTGAGGGTACCCTTGCCCTTGAGTATGGTGCTTCCAGCGAGGACATTGCTCGCACGTGCCACGCTCACCCTACCCTTGCCGAGGCATTCAAGGAGGCCGCCATGGCCACCTACTCCAAGGCTATCCACTTCTAAGCAGCTGAAGCTGGCCGGCGTTGGGCGGATATAAGCACGATACTATGTGCTGTCTGGGTTTCTAGCAATAGGAGTATGGGACGGGGTCGGAATGTGTGTACTTGTACTGTAGTTACGGGTTTCCCTCTAAAAGTTTAATAGGGGATGTTCACTACGATATGCTAAATAGACGCCGCTTGTTAGGTTGGACCGGGGTTATTTTTGCCTTGTTGGCCCTGGTTGGGTTTGAGACTCGATGAACTCACGAGATTTAAAAAAAGATACAGAAGAGCCAGTTGTCAAATGGGAGAGTTGGGAGCTGCTGGTTATCATTAGGTTAGCATTGAATTATAGAGAAACTGCGGGGTTTTGGATGATTCTTGTCTCTTCTCGGTGCTGTTGTCGTTGCTTCAGCCTGGAGCACCACTGATATCCACCAATTCACCTTCCACTTCAACTACGTTCGGTTCGTTCTGATGTTGTCAAGATTGCTTGGCATGACGTTATTCGCATTGTGAGTCGTTGACCATAGACCCTAACCCCCTTGTATCTCTTGATGTGTCATTCTTTCCGTCCTATAACTATACTTTCCTACCTCTATGTGCAGTATCCTCCAACAGCTCAAGTGCAGGCAGTGAAGGACTTGGAAATTCCAGGGTCCAAAGGACTTCAAATGACAATCAACAATGCGGTTAGTTTCAGATGCAAATGTTGGGGTGGCAACTGAAGAACCCTTGTGTTATCTCCTGGTTGTGTGGCCCCAGGGGCCCCTATGTGGTGCAGCAAACGCCAAGATGGCCTGGAGCGCGCCTTTGTGGACAGCGGTGAGGTTTCCACTCAACCAACGCCAGTGGCCACCAAGGAATAATCTCATCCAATGTCACGTCGTCCCCTGTTCCTATGCCCATTGTTTTGGGTACTAATGTCCACTGCCCAGGAACAGCCTCCGCATCGGATTCGATCTATCGAACCACTCACGAACCTCTGTGGCCCTATCCGTCCCACCTTCAACGTCCTCCCACCCCTCGATACGTACCTACTTAGTATCAACAACGTGCCCTCGGAACTTTTAATCAACAAAACCGACCCTGGGTTTCCTGGACAGTTGAGAAGACCTGTTCACAACCTTTTCCCCGTCCACAACCTGAATCCAGAGACAGCGGACGTTTTGTTTCATCTTCTGTATTCCAGTATTCCTTTGTTTACGACAGAGCGCCTTCCCGCGGAAACAGAACAATGGCTTCTGAACCCTCGCCATCACGCGTCGCTGCCGAAGATACCGGGACGGCTCAGCAACCTTCAGCCAAAACAACAGAGCGGACATACCCGATTATATCCCGCCGTGAAATCGAAGCATTGATCTCAGAAGGTCGCCATATCATTATTGTCGACCAATATGTCCTCAAGGTAGATCCTTGGGTCAAGTATCACCCTGGTGGTGACAAGGCCATCCAGCATATGATTGGGAGGGATGCTACTGATGAAGTAAACGGGTACGTACAACATGCCATATCCTCCACCAATCGAGGCAACTGGGTCGAGCCCGGTGTGTGTACAATGAAAACGATGTGAGCAAGTGTTGCTGACTTGGAATACGTGGACTTTTTGGGGAAATTGTAGGTTGCATTCCCCAGAAGCAAGAGCTCAGATGAACAGGTACCGAGTGGGGAGGATACAGGGAAGATGGAAGAATTTCTTACCCCCGATACAGGGAGGCAAGTTCAGGGCAAGAGGAGAAGGAGGTGAAGAATGGGAGGAGGAATCACCAGAGATCAGAGCCAGTGAGGAAACTGGCTTTGGGTCGTCATCAATTGCGAGTCAGGCTGCCTCAGTCGACTCGGAGAGCTCACGGACACCGTCCCCGGCCCCATCCCCGGTTTTTGATGGAGATGCAACTCTGGAGTCGAACCAGCTCCGCGCCCGTACCAATGGCCGATCCAAGTCGGGTGTAAGCCGGTCTGATTCCTTCACCTCGATCTCTTCTGTTGAGGATGAGAAGGCCAGTGCCAAGGGTGTCAAGGACGGTCCCAAAGATGGCATGGCTCATTTGGACACTCTGACGAGGCAGGAGATCCGACTCGATCTCGACAAGTACCCTCCTCTTGATGAGAAGACGCAAGATACTGTCATTCGAAAGTATCGTGCACTCAACGAGCGCATCAAGGCGGAAGGACTCTATGACTGCAACTACTTCGCCTATGCCATTGAGGGATTCCGTTATACACTCCTCTTCTGTGGAATGCTTCTTTTTCTGCGATGGGGTTGGTACGTACCAAGCGCCTTCTGTCTTGGTGCGTTCTGGCATCAACTGGTGTTCACGGCCCACGATGCCGGACACATGGGTATTACGCACCATTTCCATGTCGACAGTGTTATCGGTATCATCATTGCCGATTTCGTCGGTGGCTTGAGTCTGGGCTGGTGGAAGCGCAACCACAACGTTCACCACATCATCACCAACAGCCCTGAGCACGATCCGGATATCGAACACCTGCCCTTCTTCGCTATTTCGCACCGATTCTTCACCAACCTGCGATCCACCTACTACGATCGCGTCATGGAATACGATATTTTCGCAAAGTTCTTCGTCTCCCTTCAGCACTACCTCTACTACATCGTCATGATGTTCGCCCGCCTGAACCTCTACCGGCTGTCGTGGGAATACCTTCTCAAAGGCCAGGCACCCAAGCACGGCCCCGCCTGGTGGCACCGACATCTCGAACTTGCCGGCCAGGTCTTCTTCTGGTACTGGTTCGGCTACGGAATCATGTACAAATCAATCGACGGCAACCTGAACCGGTTCGTTTTCTTCATGATCTCCCACGCGGTCACCAGCCCGTTGCACGTGCAGATCACGCTCTCTCACTTCGCCATGTCTACCTCTGATCTGGGTCCTCACGAGTCCTTCCCGCAGCGCATGCTGCGCACGACCATGGACGTCGACTGCCCAGAGTGGCTCGACTTTTTCCACGGCGGCCTCCAGTTCCAGGCTATTCACCACTTGTACCCCCGCATTCCCAGGCATAACCTCCGCAAGACGCAGAGACTGGTCCAGGAGTTCTGCAATGATGTCGGCATTCCCTACGCCCTGTATGGGTTCGTGGAGGGAAACAAGCATGTTATTGGAAGGCTGGCCGATGTGGCCAGGCAGGCAGCCATCCTGAAGAAGTGCCAGCAGACCATCGTCGATAACAGCATCGGGCATTCTCATGCTCACTGATTGGGATATTTCCAGCAAGCGGAGATAGGTTGTATGATTTTACGAAAAGGTACAAGATACCAAGGATCCAGAAGGCCAGAGGTAAAGGACGAGATACGACTAGAGGAGGGTTGGTAAAGGGGAGAAAAGTATTCTGTACTTGGAAAAATAGACTTAGATGGTCGCTATCGTGGAATTATCACTAAAGACAGTCAGTCCATTAGGTTTCGGGGTAGTCATATTCACAGACCCTTACAGTCGGTTTCTCCGGCCTGGCCTACGAGGACATGGTGGAAATTTTCCCAACATGTTTTGGTGATGGCTTTAGGGTACCCGGGCAGAGGCCTGTGATCCTCGCCTGGCTGCTTTATGTGACCATTCGGAATGAACGGGTTTAATTGGAACACAATGACGAGATATCAGAAACCAGTCGTGACAGGCGGTGGCACGAATATGTGAATGTTCGGGTGGGTGCAACAACAAGTACATGATAGCATGAACGTAGCTCTAGGCATTTCTGTCAAAAAAAGAGAACAATGGATGAATCCTACTGCCGAGAGGAATGTGAAAAGTAGATAGAGGATATGCGACTACGTCTAGTTAGAATAATACCATGGAGTTGTCTTTTTTGGTTGGGTGGTGATCCGGCAGTCCTGTGGCCGGGGTAGGCAAAGTAAGAGCCCCATCCGAGCGGCAACAGCGGCTCGGTATGGGTTTTGTATGTACCTAACGACAATACGGCTGGTTACTTACCTTACCCCGCACAAAGAGTGGACGAAAAAACCATCATGGGAACCAACGCTTACACCATGAATGGTTAGAGTTGGATGGATAGTAGTAGGGTATGGTAAAGAGGTGATGGCTGCACCGCCCCGCACGAGGTTGAGATAAACTATGGACGGGAAACGATGTGTGGGGGGTGCGGTGGGTGGTTCGCTTGGGCTGGCCACATGACAGGACTGAATGCTCCCGTCGTCATGCTGTGCTTCGTAACGGGTGGTACCGATACGTAACATACGCAGTCCCCCCCTTTGCCATCAGGGTTCCTAGTTCCTACGACAGCCTTCATATGTGTAATTTACTTTGCCTGATAGATTACGGCAAGCAGCAGGGTCCAGACGACGACGTCACTGCCACTTTCCATCCTTCTTGCCATCGCCATCTTCCCACAAATAAACACATCAAGGTGTTGGGTTCCAAAGCCGGTACAAATAATTGTAGTTTCCTTGTTGTTTGGACGAAAACAAAGGCTGCCGCTAAAGTGTATCGGGTAGGCACAGGTGGTAACTTAGCTTGGCTACCTACCTGTACATCAGGTCTCTAGGTGTATAGAGGTAGGCAGAACAGTTGTTCACGGGCAGGCGCGCGTCAGTCATCCAGCCCGACGGACAAGACAACCGACCTTCTCCAAACACCCGACGGCCGGGCATTCAAATTCTTGAGGCTTCCATCCCGCATCCGCATCCGCATCCCGCATCCCGCATCCCGTTGAGTGTCCAAAGTTTGGAAAGACGTTTCGATTGCAGATCATTGCATTCACATAACCTTATAATCGTGCATTGGATCTGCATCAGGACAACTCCTCACCTCTTATCTGTCTCGTTTCCATATTACCAAATTACCTGGAGGGTTCCCTAGACCCCACCTTACCTACGCCGCAACACCATCCAGCATCATCCAGCTTCCCGTGCCAGGAAGATCATCCAAGGCGTACACGATACAGACGACAAAGACAGGACCTCCAAAAAAGAGCGTGTGATCGGACCGAGCTGGTGACAGGTTGGACTGGCACGACAGCAGCCATCCAATCTTTGACATATAGCCCGCCGCTTGCTGGAGGTACGCTGCTCGAAACCCCGTCGGCCTTGCCTGACCACTGTTACCCTATCCATCGAAACACCGGTGCACACAGTCGACGTAAGCGTCCTCTCCTGTCCTGTCTCGGTCAACTAACGGGGTCTGGAGCGGTCGGTGTCATAGCAGCATGCGTTCCGAGTCACCAGGTTTATATTATTGATTCATAAGAGCACGCCCGGCGACACCTGCACCATGGACCCAAACATCCAGCGCTTTCTCAATGACAAGCTATATGACAAGCGCAAGATCGGGGCACTCGAGTACGTCGTGTTTCCCCTCCTTCTCCATCACCACTTTTCTCCAGTCTGCCATTCCGTGGGTCGATATGGCCTCGGCTCGCGGTTCCGCAGACCAGCCTCCCGATGGAAGCATTGACCTTTCGTTCCTCTGCCTTTCCTCTCTCGATCGAGATCCTAGACTTACACAAACTCGCACTGCCAGTTTGGAGCGTACCATACGTGAGCTGATCGCCGCCAAGGACTATGCCAAAATCGAAGCCATCCTCGATCAGCTCTGCAATGACTATGCGTATGCTGTTCATCAACCTCATGCTCGCAACGGTGGCTTGATAGGCCTGGCTGCTGCCGCAATAGCACTCGGCCCAGTAGGTTAGCTCCTTTCAAGATTCCACACTTTCCTTACTCACTCTTCCAAGCAGGAGCTTCCCAAGTACCTCGAGATCATTGTTCCTCCCGTCCTCGCCTGCTTCACGGACCAGGATGCCAGGGTAAGGTATTATGCCTGTGAGGCCATGTACAACATAGCCAAGGTGGCCAAGGGTGAAATCCTCGTCTACTTCAACTACATCTTCGACGCCCTATGCAAGGTAAGTCAAGTTCGAATCTTCTGCTCAACCGCACAATGTTGCTTACGTGTTCATCCGTGACACCTAGTTGGGTGCCGATTCCGAACTCTCTGTCAAAAATGGCGCCGAGCTCTTGGACCGCCTAGTCAAAGACATTGTTTCTGAATCGGCCGCGACCTATGTTTCGGTCCTGGAGCAGCCCCAGGAATTTGACGGAGACGATAAGAACGCCAACGACGATCAGCTAGACCTGCCCACCGCCTTCTCCTTGAGGAAATTCATCCCACTGCTGCGAGAACGCATTTTTGCCCTGAACCCCTTTAGCAGAACCTTCTTGGTCGGTTGGATTACACTGCTCGACTCGATACCTGATCTTGAGCTTGTCACTTACCTGCCCGAATTTCTCGGCGGACTTTTGCGCTTTCTCAGTGACTCCAACCGAGACGTTCATGTTGCTACCCAGGGCTGCTTGGACAAGTTTCTCGCCGAGATCAAACGCATCGCTCAAGTCAAGAAGGGGATAACCGATAGCAAGCGGTCTAGGGAGGCGGCAAGACAAAGCAGAAAGGGTTCCATCGGTAGTGGCTGTGGCCCCTCCCTTGAGGATGGAGACGAAGTTGACTCTATTACGGCAAACGAGGAGGATGAGGATGATGTTAGCAGCGAGGATGATTGGGTTCCTGGCCAGGACGTGCAAATCAACTACAAGGCCATCTTGGAGATACTAACAGCCACCCTCGATTCGCCACTAGGTACGTCTACCTCTCACCCTCGGACCAGTCGCCAGAAAAATCTGATGGATTTCCCAGAAGAGGACGGGCTTCTAGAGTCGCTACGCTGGATTGTCGAATTCCTCGAGATTTGCCCGGAAGAAGTATTGCCGTTTACGCCCAAGATACTGGCTCACCTGCTGCCGGCTATGGCTAGCGGTGTTGAATCGATTCGCCAAGCCGCCGCCAGGGTCAACAACTCGCTGATGGACTACGTGGTTTCTCTTTCTGACGAAGCAGATCTTGTATCGGCCCCGCCGGTTTCTTCTGAGCGACTGAACGGAAATGCGAGCAATCGGGTGTCTCTGTCTAGTTCACGAGACCTCGACCTCCGCAGTCCCACACCAGCTCAGTCGGCAAGGCAAAGTGACCGTGCCCCTACTCCGGCAATGCCACCCCCTCCGACACCTCAGGCGACTCCTCAAGCTGATCTAGACTACGTTGCTGCCGTGAACTCGCTGACGCTATTGTTCCTGAACGACCACGAGGCTACCCGTGTTGCTGCACTGACATGGTTAATCATGCTGCACCGAAAAGCGCCCAGAAAAGTGTTGGCGTTCAATGACGGGACGTTCCCAGCTCTGCTCAAGACTCTGTCCGACCCTGCCGAGGCAGTCGTTACCAAAGATCTACAGCTTCTTTCGCAGATTTCGCGAAACAGTGAAGACGACTATTTCTCCAATTTCATGGTGAACCTATTGCAGTTATTTTCGACCGACAGAAAACTCCTAGAGACCCGGGGAAACCTCATCATTCGCCAACTTTGCACAAGTCTCAGCGCTGAACGGATATACAGAACACTAGCCGATTGTATCGAAAAGGAAGAAGACGTCGAGTTTGCGAGTATAATGGTACAGAACCTCAACAATAACCTGATCACCGCACCTGAACTAGCGGAACTGCGCAAACGACTCAGGAATCTGGAGACCAAGGTAAGAGGATCATCATCAACAGCCCTTGTGGAAGCCTAAATAGGAACACTAACAATTTACAGGATGGCCAAACGTTCTTTGTAGCACTCTTCCGATCATGGTGTTACAATGCGGTGGCAACTTTCTCGCTCTGCCTTCTAGCGCAGGCCTACGAGCAGGCATATAATCTCTTGCAGATATTGTGCGTATTGCCCCTTGTTCGCTGAATCTACCATGCTGACTAGTTTCATAGTGCCGAGCTCGAGATGACGGTCAATATGCTCATCCAGATCGACAAGCTGGTTCAGCTGTTGGAGTCGCCGGTTTTCACTTGTACCTTTTCCTTCCATAACCCGCCCTTGCATGTAGCGGCAGCGAACTAACAGGTATTTTTTGATTAGATCTTCGTTTGCAGCTACTCGAGCCGGAGAAGTACCCCCACTTGTACAAGTGTCTTTACGGGCTTTTGATGCTCCTACCACAATCTTCGGCGTTTGCGGCCCTCAAAAACCGCCTTAACAGCGTCAGCTCTATCGGTTATCTCCATATTGCGCCTAGACCGTATGTCAACTCTGCCACAGGGAATGGTGTTAGCGGAGGAGGTGCTCATTTGTCTCACTCGCGACATGGTTCAGTCGCCGAGGCGCTTGCCAGCTCTCCTTCTTCAACACCGCTACCGTCCCCAAACCGTAAAAGTGCTTCAGGAATCGATGCTCACACGTTTTTGGCCCGCAGCACTGCTACTACGCCAAGTGCGTCCACCTTTGACCGCCCTAATCGACTTAAGGGCAGAGACGACAGCATCATCCGCTGGACTGAACTGCTAGAGAAGTTCCGATCTGTCCAGGAACGTGCCAGGCGCCTTCAACGAGGAGACACAGACGACGCATCCTCTGCGTTAAATGATCTGAGGATAGGAGGAGGCGAGGCCGCAATGGATGCCAAGGGCACCGGCAGGGAAGGAACAGGGGGGCGGGCCCCTCCTGTTCCGGCAAAGGATCCGCCAGCGGCAGCGCCTCCGACCAAAACGCGAACACTTGGAAGACCATTTGGAAGACTCGGAGGGGCGGTGGCAGGTCGAGGCAAGCGAGCCCAGCAATGAACACGTCCTGAGTTTGTTGTTCTGCTTTTGTTGGTTTTACGCCTTATTGACTTCTGTAGCTTTGGCATGCATGCGTCCCTTGGTCAAGTTTTCTTTTTATGGCATTTGATAACAGCTGACTACCTCCAGAGCAGACACCATGCTCGCGTGTAATGTAATGATACCCACCGACGACGATACCGAGGTGGATTCAACGGATTGGAGAGATGATACGAGCGAGCCTGACATGATATACATCAAGAGAATATAGGCTGTGTGCGAAAGGGATGGATGGAGTGGCAATACGAACGTATGGGACGAGGTCGCTGATGTGATGCACTGGGGAGGGTCCCAAATTGTTTTTGTCATTACCATAAAAGGAACCAAAAGATACCTCTAGGATACAAGCCATGTGGCATACTCTGGTGCTGTTTGCCGCCGGAATTTAAGCCATTCCCCTTCCACCCGTCTCTTTTTCCGGTGATAAGCCCCCTTCAACCAAGCCTTCGAACACTTCATCCCTCCTGCTCGTTAACGATATCAGCTCCTCTCTCAACGCCTCCAACTCGCGTCTGGCTTGCTCCGTATCAGGCGGCAATCCCTGGAACGCCCTGACCTGCGCATCCACCTCATGCCTCTGCCGCAGCAACTCCAAGTAAGCCCCTTGTTCTCTGCGTACTTGCTCTACCTTTACCATCTCTCCCCCTACCTCACCATCATTTCCAGAAGCAGCAACAACACTCGCCAAATTCGCCACTTTCTCCCTCAGCTGCGGCAACGACTGCGTCGCCAGCATCTTGATCCGTCGCTGCACTTCCAAATTCTCCTTTGCCAATCCCGCGGCCGGACTATAACCGGGGTCCCTACGCAGCTGCACAAGGAGTTTCTCGATAGGGGCGGTCGCGCGGGCAATGTGCGAGCTGAGTAAATCCAGTCGCTGCTTGGCCTGTTCAAGGTCGTTGAGCTCGGTTGATAAAGACAGCAGAGAAGAGGCAAGATGAAGGGGCTCGGCTTGTGATGGAGGGAGTGAAAGGGTTTGAGACAGCTGGGAGAGTGAGGTCAGGGATTCTTTGCCGGTGGAGGTGAGAGAAGACGAGATGGCGGACAGCAGTGCTTGTTTGGCTTCTTGGTAAGTTTTTGACGCTGACGCTGACGTTGACGTCGTTGAAGGGGAATGAGAAGGAGGGCGATCTTCTGGGTTCTCGTTTAGTTTTGCCAGTGTGGCAGATTCCAGGTCGGCAATTTGCTGACGAGAATCATCGGCTGCTTCGTTGGCGGCGGCCAGGGCCAGAAGAGCCTTGAGGGTGTCTGGATTGCGCTCGAAGCCAGGCACTTTGAGTTGAAGCGGGGCGTATTTGGAAAGAAGCCAGGAGTCGACGAAGGACCAGTCTTTGGCGGCGGAGGCGGCGGCGCGGGCGACAGAAGGGGAGAAGATGACGGGCGCGGAAGGTGGTAGGTGGGACATGGTCCGTGATAGTGCATGTGTGTAAGTTTGTAGAGGAGTGGGGGATCTGCAGTAGTTGTGTGTTCTTTTTGTGATTCTGAGTGTTTTCCCCCTTTGGTCTTCGGTGACGGGAGCTTTGTTTTGTTCGGTTCAGGGGTTTGTTTGTTCTGTTGATGGGGCGACAAGAGCTGTTGTTGGAGGATGTGGGCTGCGACGATGCCTCAGCGGGTGCGGACTTCTTAAGTTCCGTCTGTCTGTCTGTCTGTCTGTCTGTCTGTCTGTCTGTCTGTCTGTCTGTCTTTTCAAAGTTCAGGACAAGCTGGGAATGGATTGATCTGATACTATGAGATGTCTCTGCTCGTATCAGCTTCTTGGTTGAAACCTGGAAGGGTATCTATCTACCTGTCTGGTCTTTCCAGCGAAAACTGTTTGGAGCAGTCGCGATGCTGTGGACTCGAGCACAGATGACAATGCGCTGGCCTTGTCAGTGTAGCCAGCAGTTTTTGATAGCTCGATACGATATTGTGAGCAAGAATATGGATGTTCCTAAAGTTCATTAGCACGAACCAATGTTCACCATCAAAGCTCCTGGCTTAGGCTCCTACAAGTGCCTTTTCAAATGTACTCATCTTACGATGTTCAGATTTCCTTATTTTGTGTAAAAACCGTAGTGTAAATGAGCGATAGAGGTAGATTCCTATTGCTCGTATGGACCTTCTCAACTCTTGGGCACCAAGGATTCAAGCGAGTGCCGGATACAGTCGCTCAGTTAAAAGAGTCGCTAGACTTACTCGCTAGTGGTTGCTTGCCTGTGCGTTGTCCCATTGGCCAGTACGGCGCAAGTAAACAAAAGTGGAAGCTGTGCTGGCCATGCAGGGCACCCTGTCGCAACGCGCTTTCACCACGACATGTACAGGGAGCGCTCACTGTACCGCACAAGAACCTGACGTGTAATTCTCAATTCTTCCCATCCGGCAAATGCCATTCATGCCAAACCATGTCCTAAATTTTTTGTCCTCTACCTTTATTGCTTTTCGTGTATTTTGTCTGGGTTCGTCTTTCCCCCACAAGTGAAGTCGTCTTGCTGCTTCTGGTAGCTGAAGGGAATTGTAACCATCAGCAGCAGCAGCAATATCACGGACGACAACAATAACGCTCGAGTACAACCGCCGCCCACTACATTCGACCATCATTACCCACCACCGAACCGTTGCTGCCACCACCACCACAACGATTACGACGACGAGCGACAACAACAACAACAACAACAACAGCAACCACACAATCTATGAGGAATATATACCCAGCAGAAAACACGATATTGTTAGTTAGGGCCCGCCGCCACAATGGTCCAGCCGGGCGTCGAGGGCCTGGGCACGCCGCGCACTGCCATCGGCGACGCGACGTTTCTCGACCGCCAACCCGACTTCGACCTGTCCCAAGAGCTCTCTTTTCAGTCGCCCTCTAAAGATGCCAACATTGCCCAGCAGCTCAGAAACGGAAACCGACCGAACCTTTCCACACCACGCGGCTCCCGTGCTCCCTTTACGAACCGGCGCAATGTCCAAGCCAACGGCAACATCAACGTGGGCGGTCCAGAATTCACGCCCCTCCTCAAATCTGCCACGAGAAACAGTGCACGGCGCCTGCCCGGCAAAGAGAACGGCCGGACGACCCCGAACTTCTTGGAGAGGATAGACGAGGACATAACGCCGCTACCTAAGCTCAACACCTCGGTATACAGCTCCCATACACCTCTACCCAACGATGCGACTGTTTCCAGTACAGAAGTCACGACACCCATCACCATAAGGCGGCGAGCCGGTGCCAAGGGTCCCCTGGATGACGGCAACCAACTGTCACTGCGCGAGCAAGAGAACGTGGTCAACAAGATTGAAAAGGAAAACTTCGGCTTGAAGCTCAAAATTCACTTCCTGGAAGAGGCGCTACGGAAGGCGGGACCGGGGTTCAGCGAGGCTGCGCTCAAGGAGAATACGGAGCTCAAGGTCGACAAGGTCACCATGCAACGAGACCTGCAGCGCTACAAGAAGACTCTTACCACCGCCGAGAAGGAACTCGAAAAGTATCGGGCCCAGATGATGGAACTGCAGGAGAAGGCGACCAAGAGATCTCCAGCTTCAAACAACAACCAGAGCGCCGAGTTGGACCGCTTGCGCCAGTTGGTGGAGGAAAAGGAGGCCGAAATACGACGTCTTCAGCAACTGCTCGAGCAGGGCCAGGGTGAGAACGAGAAGCTGGAAGAGCTACAGGAGCACATCGCCGACTTGGAGCATGATATCCGACAAAAGGACCTTACCATCGAGGAACACGAGGAAGAAGTGGAGGAATGGAGGGAAAAGGCTGCTGAGTTTGAAGAGCAACTAAAAGAAGCCCAAGAACGGATCGCCGAATTGGAGGAAAAGGCACCATCAAATGAAGCATTACAAGAAGCCCAGGAAACCATCCAAGATCTCCAGCACGATATGAGACGTCTTGAACAACAACTAGACGAAATGAAAGACAAGGCGGAGGAGGCCATTTCCCAGAAGGACAGGGCGGAGGCAAACTTGCAAGAACTGCAAAGTGAGATGGCCAACAAGTCGGTCATGACCAAGGGCCTATCGAGGCAGGTTGAGGAAAAGGTTGCCCGCCTACAGAGTGATCTGGAGAACGCTCGGCAAGAATGTGTTACAATCGCACAACAGCGCGATGCGCAAGCTGCCGAAGTTGAGAACCTCAAATCGACCCTTCGCCAGGTGCAACAGGAGCGCCAGTCGCTTGAGCAAACCCGCGCATCCATGGCGGCGAGGTTGGAACGAGGACAGGCACAACTTGATCAGCTTTCCAGCGAGAAGCAACTTCTCCAGGAACGACACGATGCCATGGCCAATGAATCTGCCTCTTTACGACGCGAAATGTCTGGAATGCAGACTGCAGTCTCAGCGCTCGAACTTAATATGGAGCGCGAACGGCAGAATGCGCTCAATATCGAGCAGAACATTCGGCAACAGTACAAAGAGGAGATGGACCGTCTAAACAACCAAGCGCTCACCGTTGAACAGAACCTTCGAGCCCAGTATGCAGAAGAGATGAAGCGTCTCAACAACGAGATCTCTGATCTACAGGCCGAATGCCGTGAAAAGGATAATTTGTACGATAACGACAGCGAGAAGTGGGAAGCTGAGCGTCGACAACTGCAAGCCGAGTTGAATAGGGTCCAAGAACGGGCTTCTGGCCTTCAGATGTCACTTGATCAGCTGCGGCAGGTAGAAGGAAATTTATCCAATAAGGAGGCAAGGATGCAGCAGGCTCTTCAGCTGGAAAAGGAGCGGCATCAGAGGGAAGAGGCTCTCTTGACCAGGCAAATCCAAGAACTACAACAAAACCTTCAGTCTCGTCAGGGAATGCTAGAGGATCTTCGGAAGGAAATGCGCCAAGTGCAAGACCAGCACCGCCAGACCCAGCTGGATTATCAAGCACAAACGGACAAGGTTGCGGCGCTGGAAGATGAAGTGGAGGTCCTGCAAGCTGCTCTGGATGAGGAGTCTGAGAGGGCCGACCAGGATCTCGAACAGATTCAAAAAGAGTGCAACGACCTCAAGCAGAAACTGGCATCTGTCCAGGCTACATCCAATGCTAACAGATCGTCAATGAATGCCTCGAGTGCCACTGCCCAACTCTTCAACGAAAATCCCACAACTTTGAAGATGCAGCTGGCGGATGCCAACGAGAATCTAGCTCGGATCACAAAAGAGAGGAAGATGCTGCAAGACCGGTATAACAACCTAGATGCCGAGGCACGCTCCCTAAGGATAAACCTATCTCACACAACGGCCGAGCGTGATGAGCTGGAGGCCGAACTTCAGCAGTACAAGGACCAAGGTCCTGACCAGGACACCTTCCAGCTTGACCAGGAGAAGCTTAACTTGCGCTCTGCGAAGACGAGGCTGGATAACGAGGTCCGTAGGTTAAGAGAGGAGAATCGGTCCCTTCTTGAGCAGCAACGTAACATGCAGAAATCCCTCGAAGAGGAGATCGAGAAGGCGTCCGCTGAAGAAGAGCGCCTCAATCAGGAAATTCTTCAATTACAAGCCAGAGTTCGCGATTCGTCGTCATCGGCGCCGGGAGAGTTGGTGACTGCTCGGCGAACCATTCGCGAACTCGAGCGTCGCATTGCGGAGCTTGAGACACAGCAGGCCACTTCTTCCATGTTCCCAAATCTGGGCGGGGCTGAAGGCAATCATGAAATTTCTCTCTTGCAACGCGATCTCACTGCTGCGAGGAAGAAGGAGATTGAGCTTCTTCGACGCGAGGCCGCCCAAAAGGAGACGATCAAGCTGCTGAAGCGACAAATCACTGATTTAGAGCGCAGGGTCCACGAAGCGACAATCAGCAAACTCGCCGTTTCGCCTTTGTCCTCCCACGGCGGCTCGGCCCAAAAGAACGAGATCTCGGAACTCCGACATCAGCTGACCACAGCACATCAATCCATTTACGACTTGAAGAAAGCTCTTCGTGAAGCGGAACGCAAAGCCGGTAGCTCTGCCGAAGAACTTCAAAGGCAATTTGAAGATCTCGAAGACGAGAAAATAGAGCTCGAACAACTTCTTGATGAGGCGCAAATCGCCGCCGAAGAGGCCCACCATGCACATGAACAGGCACTCAAGAAATACAAGCAGCGAAGCGAGAAGTACAAGCGCGAACGCGATGAGCTCGTGGCAGCCTCCCTCGAGGACCAGAAACAACGCGCTAACAAGCTCGGCAAACACCACGTAGCTGATCTTGACAACAGCCTCCTAAGCGACATGTCCATGTCTCTTGAAGAGCGTCGCGACCTGTACAACATGCTGAAGGAGTCGCAGCTTGCTGCTGATAAGCTCGATCGCGAGGTGAGGGAGCAGCGTGAGACACTGGAGGAGATGATGGCTATCGAGGTCGCGTTGCGCAAGAAGCTCGAAAGGGCACGGAGCGAACGAGCTGCATACCGGGCTAGCGCAGAGAAGCTACACCGTGATGTCAAGACGCTCACATATGAAAAGGAGAAGGCTGTCAGGGAGGCTGAGATGGTGGTTAATGAGGCTGTTGAGGAGATCGCCAAGGCTAAGGGCCACGATCCAAAAGCTTTGGTGCACACCGCCAAGATCAAGATCTCTGATGGAAAATTTGACATGGACACAGAAGCCATCATCCGCGCTGCTGAGGCGGCGGAGAGGAGACACGAGAAGGAGATCAGGGGACTGGTGATGCAGATGGAATGGATGAAGGCATGCTGGGATCGTGAAGCAAGGTTGAGAAAGGACGCGGCATTTGCGAAGAGATATCTGACATTGGAGGTTCAGATCCGCGATGCTTGGTATGTGAAACCACCTCCCCTTCTGTTCAGTAAATGACAGATTCAAACTAACGTTAACCCCTTCAAAACAGCAACAAGGCAGATCTAGCCATCATCAACCGGATTCGCGCCGAACTAGGCGCCAACAGTAACCTTTCCTCCCGCAAAGCCCTCGGTCAACTTTCGTCCATCAAAAAGACCCAACAGCAGCACGGCCTCCTCACACCCCCCGCGAGTTCCAAGAAACAGCAGCTGAGGCCGGCTCCAGGCAAACTCCTCAAGAAGGCACTCACAGCCGTCCGGTTCATCGTCCGGATGAGCATCGAGGCCAAGAAGTTTGCAGAAAACGACAAAGTGCGTCAGCGCCTTGCCGATTGCGTGGAGCAGATGGAGCGCGAAGATCGCATCCGTCAAATGCGCGATCAGTGGAGGGCGAAGCAGGCCGGACCTTCGGGGGGTTCCTCGTCCGGCGGTGATGGAAGTGGTGGTGACAAGGGCGGCAGCAGTGCCATCCATAACATTCTTCGGAAGAGCAAAGGGAAGCAAAAGAGTAGTGGTGCCAGTAGTAGCAGGAGGGATCTCCTGATGATGAGGGGTGGCATTGTCTGATTTATTACACATCATATGGAAAGAAAGAGGAGGACGGCACGAAGCAAACGTGCGAGGTCATGGATAGGGGCTTGATAGGGTTAAGAAAGGAGTTTGGTTATGGGAAGATAACGGACGGCCTTTCATGTTTTATGGAGTAGCAACGGCAATGCATGGAAAAAGGACATCTTTCCTTGCGTTGCACGACTCCTGAGCTTGATTTATGTTTATCATCATGTTGGGCTGTTGTTTCGCTGCTGTTTGTTTGTGTCATGATGATGGACTTGTTTCTAGGCGTTTCTGCGGACCATGCTTGCGGGACTTGGATGGTATTGGAAGAGGCGTCTTGTGAACTGATGAATATGCTATGTAGTAACTTTGCCCACACCATCAGACATGTCGTGTTCTTTGAAATGTGAGAGAACTTGTTATGTATACACGAAATGCTTACCGCCACTTTTCTCTGTCCTCCGCCCGCGCCTCCTTGATAAACATTCGTTACTAAGAGATCTCTTCTTAGATGCTGTTCTTCTTGAACTCGCCATGAATGCTCCGGGTTTGTGGTTTAGAGAGGCATAGATTCAACATAAGTCTTACATGAGAGGTCGATCTTTGATTTTTCTTCTGACTATAGTAGTATGTGACTATAGCTGGACTTTTATCACCGTCCGACTCCTCATCGCAGCATGGCTCACCAAAATATCCTAGAACTAGCAGGAATGTGTCTGCGGATATCGTTGTGCATCGTTATTTGAAGGCGCGCGATACTCACGCCTCGGTATCCACTGTTACGCATTGTACTTGACTTTTCCGGTTCTCACCAGAGACATGAGGCAAGAACCGATGGAAGCTGTACACAAAAAGGCCGGCTCAAGACAATGTGGAGAAGAAGTAAAAGGGAATGGCATATTCAGATTTTGCCACCGTCGATAACGGTAACTGGGCCAGTAACTGAATTTGTGCTCTACACGACACCATATTCTCGACTTGTTTGATGTGCCCAACATATTCATAAAAAATCTGACAAAACCCGTTGTGGAACCACGTGTTCAAGGCGATTATTCTACGCCGGATGCCACTTAATAAGACAGGATATCTTGACTTCCAATCCTTTTTCGTACCTCGTAAATTTCGTCGCCCTTTTCAACCATCCCTTTCAGTCCAAAAGCCCCTATTCGATGTCACTGACAAACAAGCCAGCCAACTCAAAGAAAGCAAGAAAATAGATAAGAAAGAAAAGCCACCCCAACACCAATGGTATAGACAAATAACTCCACCCAAGCATCATTTTTTTGGTCGATCATTATGAAGCATCCGCTAAGGTCACGAACCCTTGGTCCTCCATCATCCCACCTGACCCGTGCCAGCCGTTATCAAGTTTCGACTTTGCGTCTGTCGAAGGCGTTCTATACGGCCGTTGACGAAGGGGGTGATGGACTGGCTGATGAGGGACCATAAATAGTCTAGGTCAGGAAAGATATGTAAACTCCCAAAATTCCAGGCAAAACTCAAACCCTGACCTGATAAGTTTGCAGGTCTCGGTAGGAACAGGGTTAAAAAACAGAAAAATAAAGAAAAAAAAAAAAAAGTCGCGAAAGAGAAGCACTCGCCGGCATATCCAGGTGGCATCGCGTCCAAACCCACACGGGAGGACAACTCATGCTACTAAGAGCGTAGATAAGTGATCCGACGTGTGATGTAATGGTATTTTTAGTGAAACAGAAGTGGGGAACAAGACCATATCGGGAAACAAACCAAGAGAACACCAGATAAACGGAGATTCATAAACATCAAGACTACTCATCAACCATGAGACGTCTGCGTGAAACGCTGAGCGGTGTCTTGGCAATTGGTGTCTTCCAAGGCTTCTGCGCCGGACTAGGCGTCATGTGAACGAAGTCAGAGAAGTCGAAGCCAAGGCCGGGGGTATTGGGAAACGGATTTCCGCCCCCAGGTGTGGTCATCATGGATGAGGGCAATGCCAACCTGCTGCTGCTCAGAAGGCCCACGTGCTTTGACGGCGGAGTCGACGGAGGCTCCATCAAGAGGTGGTGGCTGTGGGTAACATGATGGTTACTGTCAAACCGTCTCTTGATCGGACGGGCAGGCGACGGCGAGGCTGCCAGATAAAGAAGTAAATCCGCACCCTCCTCGTTTGCCTTTTCTTGGGTTTGCTGACCGCCCACCGATGTATTTGTCCCCAAGGCCTTTCGTATAGTCGGTAAGGGGGGTTTATTCTCCTTCTTTCTTCCTCCAAGGACATTACGAGTGCGCATCGGCGGCGTCCTAGGCGGCGATACCCGCACGTGGGAGCGAGCAAGCGAGTGTGTAGGGACATCGTCTTCATCGTCCGAGGGATTGGCACCGTAGCCGGGCGAAGCCAGAGCGTTGCTCATTTGTCGCGAAGTATCGAACAAGGCCACGTTGGGGCCTGTCGAGGTCGTAAAATGTCGTTGCCGGTGAGGTTTCATGGGGGATGACTGGGCCATGTCATGATGGTCCTTCCAGGAGGAATGGTTGCCGTACGTAAACGAACGGTGTGCAGTGGGTGACTGGCGGAACCTCTTGCTCGGACTCGACATGTTCTGATCGTACTCAAAGGATGCCAGATACGAGCGTTTGCGGTGACCTGAGCTGCCGTTGCTGGATTCGATGGCATCAGAGAAGACGGGGGCCTTGAGTGGTGAGCTCATCAGGCCCCGTGTAGGGTATGGAAGATCGGAAGCGCTGGAGGAGGAGTCGGACAAGATATCACCGTCGGGGAGCCTGCTTCGGCGCAGCTCTTTTTCGAACCTGGGCTCAATGCTGTCGAGGGTGAGGTCTTCGAGGCCATGTTTCGTCTTGAATTGAGCTAGGGCAAGGCGGTTCTGAAGTCTTGTGACCATCTGATGGGAAACAACAGTTACTAACCAGGCTGTTGAAAGCTCATTATGCTATGTAAGGGGAGGATGTAGGAGCGGAAGCTGCATGACGGGAGATGGACGATGACATACCCTACTTATTTCGACCCTCTTGAGCACCCTATCGGCCACAACCTCTATGTCATGCTGTTTCTTTAACGGCGACGACATGGTCCTTGGATCCGAGATGGCCATGCGCGATGCGGAGTGCCGTCTTCTGTCCAGAAGTGACGCTGCAGTGTCTGTTTGGCGAACAGTTGCAGGTGGGACTTTTAAAAAGAGATTGCAGGCCTGCGGATTGACTGGGAAGGACGGGCTGGAAGGCCAGTGGTCCCTGGTGAGGGAGGACTGACTGTCGCCTAGCTCGACGCAACGGCAGGGCAGCTCAACACGGACATATGGAATATGCAGGTAGGAGCTGTGCAACGCAGCAGTTTCCGTACTAGTAGAAGCACTCTGCCAGGAGAGGTATCCAAGTGGAAGTTGTGTATTTGCCGAGTGGACGGCCTCAAGGGAGGATGCGACGACGGGAGCTCTTGGGAAGGGAGCCGTGGCTGGCGTAGGAAGTCGAAGGATCGAGGCGGTCGAGTCGAGGTGATGGCGGAGGAGCTACGTTTGCAATGATGGAAGGGAACGAAGAGCTGATGCCAAACGGATAATGGATGGACTTGGGCCTTTACTTTCCCCCCAAAAGCAAAAGGTCTTGCATCAGGCTGTCAGTTGAGGCTGCGCCGAAAAACAAGATGCGAGGAATTGGTTGTTGTTGGGAGGGCCAAGGGACAAGGGACCAAGGGATCTGTTCGATCCAATGTCCAAGTTAGACAGCGTGATGGAAGGGAACGAAGGGAAGGGAAGGGAAAGCAAGACGGGACGGAGATGATTACCATGTCAAGCGTCAAGACTCGACACTCCAGCCTGCCTAGGTTAAGGTAGCTACAACAAATTCACCCGACATTCCTGCGCGGTGAAAAGTGGATCCTGTACCTCGTTATCACCAATCTAGGCATAGACTAGCCTCCCGCTGCGTGCTGTTTGCTTGTGGTGTACAAGGACGCATGTATCGGAGGTTGGTTCCAATTGGTTCCAATTGGAGCCAAGCACAAGTTAGGATCCACCATGGACTTCAGACAATCGTAGGCATACTACTGGAACTTCTGAAATAAGGTTCAGTTGGACGCAACAAGTTGGGTGACCGAGCAACGAGGAGGGGAGTCCATCGATTTGAACTCATGTCTTTGAAAGGCTATCTGTTGACCTTCTGTTCTATCGTGGAAAGTCTACAACACAATGATACGCCATGGATGGTATTGATTGCTGATCCTCGAACTAGTTGGGTATTCAAAATTCATATTCAGGCCAAGCTGCTCTTGAGACTTTCTGTCTGCCGTACCATGACACTATATGAGTGTCTGAGCCCCATACCCGCAGTGTTCAGGATGACAACAGGCCAACCTGTCATAGGATAGAACCAGTCCCAGCAGTTCCCCACGGCGGGAGGTTTCACTGGTCCTAAAACCAACAGGGAACGCGTTTCCGGATTCATGAACAATCAGACATGTCGTCTTGGACCAAGAGTCGGTTCAACATGGGCATATAGGTGTGTTGAGTCCTTTCTCAAGGTCGGAAGCTCGCGGTCTCATCGGACGTAGCAGGTGCTGTGCATAATAGTCTGGACAGACGCATGCCAACGACACCCAGGGTGTGTCCGAGGTGTTGTTCACTTGATCTGTGGAGGTATGCCCGTGAAATGCGCCGTCTCTGGGGACAGCGGTCCTTGTGTCGGACTTTGCATCCCAGTAGTTCCTTTGGGAGTTGTCGAATTTCCATGTCGAACGACTGGAGAAATACAACCAGTACAAGATCTCAAGGTAGGGAGCTGCAGACTCAAAGAGAATGGAAGGTTGAAGAGGTGAGAAACAAAATCCAGGGAGAACTGGTATACGAAAATCCGGAGAGCGCAAAGGTTAGAAATAGTCACGGACTCCGGTGCCTGCGCTTGACCGCCAGCGACTACCTCTACCGCATGTATGGTAACAAGTGACTTCAGTTTCGTGCCCAATGTCCGGTCCGCAGTTGACGCCCGAGTTGCCGGGTTGCCGTTTGCCGATCGGCCAAACCCCACCGTGAAACGGAAACGCAACGGCGGCGGAAGCTATGAGCCTGTCCGGATAGCCTGGGGTTCAAAGTTACTGAGGGCCGCGTAAGATACATACAGTCGTTCTTTCGCTCGGCTGTACAAATGTGAACGACCTTTCTATTATGATCTTTACTTACAGCCAATTTACCGCCGTTAGAACCTCAAAAGGGCAAGATTTGCACCTTTGCGGGCCAAGTCGACCGTGCAATACACATCTGCCCGTCCTACGCTGGAAGTGCTGGTCTGCGAATGCATATACCTAGATCTTCTCATGCTGCAGAATCTACAGAGTTTAGAGAGAGTGTCAGTTGTTCACAATGTCACCGTCTCTTTATCGTCTTCACTTATTAACGAACATACGCATCTGACAGCTAGCAGATAACTTCAGAGTGTCGCACCACTGATGTTGATCGATACCGAACTCGTCGTAGCTAGCGCACCATATCTACTAAGTGAACTCGAACACAGCTCTACGGTATGGTAACAGCTCGATACCTAGTGTAGGAATGGCCACGGCTGTAGCGCAGTGGACTGCTTCTCACTGCTGGCCGATACCCGACCCCCAGCCCCAGAGTCCTGGTTTCGTCCCTTCCAAGAGGCTTTTATCACCTACGACACTTCTCGCCCAAACAATGCGAAACTCGGAACTAAAAGCTAATATCTATGTACTGTGCAAGACGGTGCACGCGGCGCCGTTTCACCATTGGCATGAAGTACCTGCTCACATGCGTAGTACATAATACATACCTCTGCCGGTATTTACAGGATGCAGTGTTTTAACACTAACTTAGAGGTACCTTATAGGTACACGTTTTGAAATTCTCCAAGTCATTAAAGTACTCATTTTCTGTCCTGCTTCGGGTGCGGAATGGGCGTTCTTCTCACCCACCTCATATCCAAGATCAACGGAGTGAACCCTGTGTCAGTATCAAAAGCCAGTTTACAGTCAGTGTCGCTGTAATGTTCACCCGTCAAATGGCCCCAAGAACGGTGAGCGTGGTGTCCCTGATCTTCAGCCCGGCATCTTGCGGGCCAACCAGCACTGGTCATAAGTTGGACATGTGTACAGATGAGCGGATGGTAGAGGTAGCTGTTTGGGCTGTTGCTGAAAGACTCCCGCCTTCAATCGCTGACCATAAGGAACGCTGGCCCCCGCGCCACTAGGTTGTGAGATCGACGTCGGCATGGGTCGGTTGTGCATTCGGTGCCCTGGCGTGCCTGGTCTTGCAGGTGTTGCCCTGCTTGTTCTTACAACCGACGTATGCCTAGTAAAGGCACAGTCTGTTGTCTGGTGCTCCGGGCCGCGAACCAAGGAAGCAAAGAAAGGCAGAAAAGGACTACCACTTCGACGAAGCATAATGTGACCCGAAAACGAAAATCACCCCCATGTCGGCTGTTCAAAGAACGGTTCCCCATTTTCGGTTGTAGGAGTGGTGAGAGTCTCCCCCCCCCCGAAGATTCATCCACGTACTTGATCTCACCGAGTTCGCAGAACCGCATATGATCGCATGTACTATCTGCAATGCACACATGCTAGGTACTAGCAGCATACCTTGCTTACAATGCACTTGTTGTGATATCTAGCATGTTGGGATAACATCCACCCAGTGGTTTTCCCGATCCGATAAAGACCTTGTTACTCCCACTCTTGTGTGAGAGATAATGTTATTCACGGTCTAAAAGGATAGTGAGGTCTAGAGGTACCTGGAGTCTATCCATGGTAGTGTATCGTAAAATACAAACCGTGCAGTGTTGGTGAGGAACTGTTGGCACGTTGTTCGTAACGGCACGGACTGGAGTGTGGATGACATCCTCAAGTGATTGCTTTTGTCGTTTGATTCGTGGAGACTTCTCCGTTTTCGCACAAGACTTTCTCCGCAGTAGGGATTCCTCTAACACGACGAGCGAGATGCTCCCATGTCTTGGAGTGTTTCGATTGCGAACTAGTACAAAATTTGAACTTTCCACGTCCAACCGGCGCCGCATCGAGGGTCCATTCCTTACCAAATATCCAACCCCGGTTTACCCGCCTCGCGAGTCCCAAGTCTCCACGGCAGCGATCCTACCGTCTCTGGTGTGCTGTCGAGACTGTGTACTGGCGTGCCTCTACCAAGCGAACAAGGCTTGCTAGGCTCACCAAGGCAATTGAAGTTGCCGCTCGTGATGGCTACTGCAAGTTTTTCGCCTGTTTCCCGGAACTTGGTCAATCATACTGTGGCTTGCCAGTCTCGGACAGTCGTACCCTTCCCGAGTCCCGTCCCTACAGATTGAGCTATTGTGTCACTGACCTCCAACCCACCTCCTCCGCCGTAGACAGTGCTTCCTAGTTCCTGATGCCGAGGGGGAGGGAAAGGGCACGCAACTCCCAAAACTAGGTACATACCAGACAACGAAAAAGGTCCGAGGCGCCAAAAAAGCACCCACCCCTAATTGTCTCTTCCAAATCCCAAACATCGACTGGATCCACGGAAGAACGAGCTTCCATTTTATTTTATTTTATCATTTATATTTTTTCCCCTCTCCCCACCAGCACCGTGTCCATCCAGCCAGTCAAGGTCCCTTGTCTCTGATTCGCTGCCTAAACGTTACCCTGAACTCGACCACAGTCTCGAACCTTTTCTTTCGACCCTTTCGAGCCTCTCTGAACCTAACCTTCCATTCCTTGAGAGGTCGAGTCCCGAATCCCTTCAGCGACACCCGAAATACGGCCTTGGGACGGACCGTACGCCCTTCGCCTGCCCGTCTGGTCACCATCCTGCGCTGGGCTCCAACAACAACCACCTTCCCATATCGCAATCATCCAAGTGTGCCTGGCTTGGCCGTCTGCCCTATCCTTCTCAAAGCAAGGGCCCTGTACCGCCTTTCTGTCTCATCATCCGCTGCGTGGACCGTTTAGGTTCCCCGCCGCCCCGGGTGCATTACGTCGCGAAGCACCCGCGATTCGACCACCTGGACGCTCGACCCAGAGCATGCTACGTGACCTTGGGAAAAAAGTGGAAACAACTTTCGGCTCGGACCAGGGAGACCGCATCACGTCGTGTGGAGATGAGAAGAGGAGCAGAGCGTGACCAGTCCATCAAATTGTGCTCTTGCTTCGCTTGGGAGAAACTCGTGCCTTCTGAATTGGCTTGTTCTTGATTCTCGGCCGTAGTCTCTTATCGGCCGCTGTTATCGGCTCGACTGTTCGGGGGCATTCGCTTGTCTAGACCTCCGTGTCGCGAACTACGCTGAACCACACACAGCCATGCCGCCTCCCGAGGGTGACTCGGCCTCTGCGCAGGCTGGTAACAACTCCAGCGACTTTGTGAGCTCCTCCAAAAAAAACAAAAACAAAAAAAAGGCTTCCCCCTATCTATCTATCCACCCCTTCTTTGCCTGCTAGCGACCGCCCAGTTTGTCAAACAATAGGAGCTAACCTGTGCTTCGTCTCACCTAGGTGCGCAAGCTTTATAAGTACGAAACCAACCTATTCCCCGAAGCCTTGATGAGGCGCCAAGTCCCCGCCTGTCTACCTACCTACCTATTGCGAAAATGCATTCTAACAAGCTTGCAGGATGCTCGAAGATCCCACCTACAATTCCGTAGTACGATGGAGCGCCGATGGTGATAGTTTCGTCGTTCTAGAGGTATGCGCTGAACAGCATTTCACCTGGGGAAAGCCGACCGACCCTCCCCCCTTGCTCTTACTGACGTGTCCCATAAACAGAACGAGAAGTTCACCAAAACCATTTTACCCAAACACTTCAAACACAGCAACTTCGCAAGCTTTGTACGACAGTTGAACAAGTACGATTTTCACAAAGTGAGGCACAATGAGGAAAGTGGCGAAGCGCCATACGGGAGAGATGTGGGTTGTCCCGAGCCATAGATCCTGCAAAGGGGGTTTCTTCAGCTGACCGTATTCAGGCATGGGAATTCCGGCACCCCGAGTTTCGTGCAGATAGGAAAGATAACCTAGACAACATCCGCAGAAAGGCGCCCGCGCCGCGCAAGCCCGCGCAAGCCGATGATGCCTTTGGCGCATCGCAGCAGATCGTGGTCCTAAGCGAATCGCTTACCGCGACTCAACATCAGATTCAGGCGTTGCAGGAGCAGTACTTCGAGCTAGCCCAAACGAACAAGGTGCTTGTCAACGAGGTCATCAGCTTGCAAAAGATGGTCAGGGCCCAGAGCCAGGTCTCCAACGAGTTGATCACCCACCTCAGCAACATCGAGGACCGTCGACGGAACAGCAGGCACTCGGCGCATTCCAGCCACTCGAGTCATTCAGGTCCGACCTTCCACGCAGCATCCCTCTCGCTACTACCGGACGGTGCTGATGAGCCGGCAGCCGAACTTAGACGCGCGCGCGAGATACTCAATGGCGTTTCCCCCGACTCCCAGGCCGACCGCGAACTTGAACGGCTATCGGTAGCTTACCATCAGAATGGGTCACCATCGGATTCGGCCGCCTCGTCAGTCATGTTCACGCAGAGCGGCCCTGGGCCCATGCATATGCTGCATGATCCCCTCAACGACCCGAGACACATGGTTTATCCGGTAGGGCAGACGACGGGCATTGACCCGTTCCATTCCGACCACATCAACAACATCCCGTATACTCGTCCCTTGAGCAACCCGAACCCGATGGCCGACGCTGCCCAGATTACGCCTCCCCCCAAAGATCAAGGCAGTTCTATGTGGAGCCACAAGCGGCCTCGTATTCTGCTCGTCGAGGATGATAAAACGTGCGCAAGGATCGGTGCAAAGTTCCTCCACGTCCTTGAGTGCTCGGTAGATATTGCTGTAAGTTCCAGGTGTCCGGGTCTGAGGAGTGTAAGGTCTCGGCAAGCGGTCGATGCTAACATTGTCGTAGAAGGATGGGTTGGAGGCTGTCGAAAAAATCAACAACCCGGAGAACAACGAAAGCTTCGACCTCATCTTTATGGACATTATAATGCCCAATCTTGATGGCGTATCGGCAACGGCAATGATCCGGATGGTGACGGCAAGAGTACCTATCATTGCCATGACATCGAATATCCGACAAGAGGACATCCAGACCTACTTCCAATATGGTGAGTCGAGGCCCCTCCGACTTTCAGTCCGCCTTTTTTTTTTTCCTTTTCTTTTCCGGGAAACTGACATTTCCTGCCCTCAAGGCATGAATGATGTGTTAGCAAAGCCCTTTACAAAAGATAGCATGATCCGCGTTTTGAGAAAGCATCTGGCGTATATGCTCAAGGACCCGCTCCAGGGCGGCCTTAACTCGGACGACACGGGTCAGACCGCGGGTGCCCCAGGACCGCCGAACCAGAACCAGGCTTACGCCAACAACCAACAAGCTCAAGCCACCATGATGGCGGCGGCGGCGGCGATGGCAAACTCGTCGATGGGCAGCGGCGCTCAGGTCAAATTCGAACAGACCCCGGTGCCTTCACCTACCACCTCCTCCTCGTGGCACTCCCCGGGGCAAATGAACCAGACATCGCCCAACATGGACGGCGGAGGGTATATGAATGCTGGAGGCAGCGGGCAGGGAGGAATGGTTCTGACCCCGGGAGGCACACAAAGACCGCCGCCCCCACCATATCAAATGATGAACAACCAGGTGAACAACCAGCTGGCAGGCGGGTCGGTGGGCTTCCAAGGTGGCGGTCACATGCAGGCCTCGGAGAGCATAGGAATGGGCGGTGGATCAGAGGAAAGTCGACCAGAGAAGCGCCAAAGGTTGTATGGGCCCGGCGCGAACCAAGGGCCGTTTGTGCAATAGCGAGCGATCGCTGATGGAGAAAAAACTTTGGGAGTAGGGATGTGAGCGATAAGGTCGGGAAAAGCGCTGGCACGGAGGAATCCCGCATTCGAGCATGGTGGTGTTGACTTGATTTTCATGGCAATCGTTCTTGGTGTCGATCTTGTGCCGTTATGTGCTCGTTAACGAAGGCAAAGAGCTGTTGAATATGTGACCAGGCGTTGTCTCTCGGAATTGGCTATCCACTGAAGAATTCGAAGCTTTTGAAACTCGTACCAAAGCCTGGTTCATATGCACCAGTTCAAGTCCGTAAGTGGCCGGTTCTCCTTCTGTTGGCGAGGTTGAAAATGGGTTCTCTCCTTCGATGTTTTGAGTCTGCTGACTCGAGTCGTTGACGACCATGGTAACTATATGATGTTGATCGATTCGCGACTGTCTTGAAAGAACGGTTTTTCGTTTAACTGGGAGTCGGCGGATTGAGATAGCGATGGTATTGACATGTCGTGCACCTGTGGGAAAGAACAAAGAAGTTGATGAGGCTGGGAAAGAAGATGAGTGTAGCAAGAGAAATAGATGAAGAGAACAAGAACGTAATCTGAAGTTGAGAATGAGAACTGAGGAAATGAACAGGATACAGAAAGCACGTTGCCAGCTGTGGATGGGTGAGCGTCGCGGAGAGGGAGAAAGAAGGCGGAAGGTTCGTAGGTCGATGTACGGGAGTGGGTTTGCGACTGGGGTTGTTGTTTAAAATATGAACAGGAAAAAGGCCGGGAGACGGGTAAAGAGGAGGGTAGCTACCAGTCGGTGGTACAACCACTCGGTACTACAACCTAGGTAGAATGGCTGGTGGGTTCCAGACGAGCCTGGACCTGGCTAGACGCAGGATCCCCGGGTGCCTGCTACATGTTCCTGTACCAATTGTGGTGGGATGCGAATTGTCTATGGTGCCGTTGAGACTGGGTAAGCATTTTTCTCGCAGCAAAGGGGCTTGGGTTCAGAGTATTGGGGGTATATCCCAGATGATCCCTATGTAAATGTAGGGATGACTGGAAAAGGACCGGGATGGGCAAGGCTCTTGCTACCTACTACTCGGCCGACTTCTGACCGACCGCAAGACCGACGGAAGGGGGTTTTGATCCCGATGCCTGCGGTGTTGTTAGAGAACCACGCCTGGATATTGCAGGATGGGGAAGTGGAGTGAACTTGATATTACCTCGGACTGTAAATACCTCTCTTCGAGTTCCAGATAAGAAGCTGGTGCTGCAGCGAATGAGCCCCCGTAGGTCCGTTATGAGGTCCGTTTGAAGGTGGAGAGGGTTCACTTTCGGATCCGTCATGTCATGATGCCCTGTTCACAAGAGCATAGGTGGATAAAGATATTGGGACGTGAAAACGACTGAAGGGTCAATGGAGAATACGGAGGGGTGACGCTTTACAAGTTGTATCCGGCTGGTAACACAAGGGGCAAGTATATCACGGAAAGAAAACGAGGTTGAAGAGAACGGAACATCGATGGGGAGGTAGAAAGGGGTTAAAACCAGCCGGAGCCCTCTCCTAGTCTCCTCTGACAGCAGCCTCGGGTACCAGACTGTTGTGAAGGGCGGGAGGGGCCCGGCACAAGCTAGGGAAAGGACACTTCCCGATAGCTCGGAGCCCAGGCGATTTGCATTTTAAGCAGAGGGGAGCGGTCTTGGAGGCGAGAACCCTGGCTACGCGTGGCATCGGGAATGTTTGACTGGCAGTATGGACTGAGCCATCGTCGGAGTCTGACGGTCTGAGCCGCTTTGCTGGAGAGCCTGGGGGATCCATCACGAACCCCAGATGCGGTACGGTGCATGTTCGATTGCGGTCTAGAACTCTTGGGGTCCACCTAGTGCGGGTCCGCCGTTATGCATCGGGCGCCGTGACGTCCGCCTTTGTGAACGGGAGAAGACGGTGTCGGGTTTTTGGACATCTGTGACGAGTATTGTCGGGTACGCAGAGGTACTAGGTAAAGTACCTCTTTAAATCCATTCCATCGTTCCTGTTCCGAGTCTTTGTGAGCCTGGACGTGCTGAAGCTGTAAAGCTCAGGTTCCTCCATAATAGAGGTAGGTACCCCCTCGACGAACCCAAGTGTGCTTACCGTTCCATTGCTGTGTCTTTCCGAAGCTCCTGCATACATATAGACTCTTTGAACCTCCAAAACCGTGGTAAAATACCTCTAGACATGAGATAGGTACTGTACCCAAACGGTACAAATCACGGCACTTGGGAGAGATGGGTTTACTGTATCGCTGAGCTGAGATCGGATAACTTCCGAACAGGACATCCTAGTGATTGAAGACACAGGCTCCCAGAGGCCAGAGCTCCTACATAAGGTACCTCTAGTCCTCTACTGTAGCCGCAATTCAACGTTTGGCTCCACTAAAATGGTTGGATCGCCGATCACGTCTCGGCAGGCACTAACACTGACACTGAAGTCCGAATCGACCTTTTGAAAGACGGTTGTCGCGCATCAGGATTCGGGAGTCTTCCCGGTGCCAAATTTTTCCAAACACAAGAGTGCAAGACAAGGACAGCAATTAGCCAAGCGCCCGTTGTCAGGTCATTGTGGACTACTGGTAGGTGCGACGTGACTCGGGTCTACTATCCCAACAGAACCTACCTAGGGATGTCAAGGGCAACTTAAAGTTTCTAGACGTCGGGATGGTTTCCACCACTGGGACTGGGCAATCGCGCCAGCTATTCCGCGCAAGAGCCATAAAACTTGCCAGACATGAACGTGAAGCTACCTCTACCTCTATGTACACTATCAAAGTTTCAAAGTAATAAACACCTTCCCTTCATCGAATACGGTTTTGTCCGGCCAAGGAAGGTGCAAAGCATTGTACTGTTCCGTGCCATGCCCAAATGCGGCTGTGATTACCAGCAAAGTTACCTACCAGCGCCACGAATTTTGCTGCAAGTGCAAGTTATTTGTGTACAAGCCACAGGTGATGGCCCCGCACCGGCTCACCCCCACCCGCATGGAAGCATGTAGCATGTAGCATGTAGCACGGCGGCGGGCCTAAAATGTGGAATGTTAAACTTTTTTGAGCGGCAGCAACGTCAGGACGGATTGAGGGCCAGTGCGTTGACTCATCACTACCATACAACAAGTGGAAGGGTTTGGTGCTACACATCCACAGCGGCCGAGCAGGCACATTGTAAACTCCCCTCCAGCTTCGAACGCGTCGGTGCTCTCTTGACATTGTGTGCCCTCACCCCACTACAACCAAGCCCGCCTACCCCTACACCATCCTTCCCCGCGCTTTCCCGACCCGCGGCCATTTACCCATACGCTTGATCGATACTCTCGTCAACCTGTTTCTGTAGAATCTCCCTGCTACCAAGAAGAACTGGCAATGTCGGGCAAGCAGGCCAGCAAGGCCGGAGGTGCCAACAAGTCCAAAAAGCCCGCCAAGGGCGGCGCCGAAGACAAGAGAGAGGATGCTCTGCAGGCCGTCATCCTCGCCGACTCCTTCCAGGACCGCTTCCAGCCATTTGCACTTGAAAAACCCAGGGTAAATGCTTCATATCCCATGCCTCCTGCTCTCATGGCCCTTGTTTCCTTGGTGACATTGGCGTACCTCTACTGACCGTCTCCTCCTCCCGCCAGTGTCTCCTTCCCTTGGTCAACGTGCCGGTTATCGAATATACGCTCGAATACCTAGCCTCCAACGGTGTACAGGAGGTCTTCATTTACTGCGGCGCCCACTCCGAAGATGTCGAAACCTACATCAACGAGTCCGACCGATGGAGCCCCGAAAGCAACCTCTGTCCCTTCTCCTCCGTCGACTTCATCCGCGTGTCCGACGCAGGCTCTATCGGTGACTTTCTGCGAGATCTCGACAAGCGTGGCCTCATCTCAGGCGACTTCATTCTCGTCCATGGCGATGTTGTCGCCAACATCCCACTCGACGGTATTCTGGCCCGGCACCGTGCAAGGAGGGAGGCCAACAGAGACGCCTGCATGACCATCGTCTTGCGTTCAACAGGCGACAGTCCTCACCGAGCTGCAAAGGCCCGGGGCATTACTCCTGTCTTCGTTGTCGACCCCACGAACGGCCGTTGTCTGCAATATGAAGAAATGCACCCCCTTCAGAAGGACAAGTACGTCAAGCTGGATGAGTCGGTATTCGAATATGGAGAGTTTGAGATGCGCACCGACCTGATTGACTGTGGCATCGACATCTGCACACCGGATGTTTTGGCTTTGTGGTCCGAGAGCTTCGACTACGAGCTTCCCCGCAAGAACTTCCTTCATGGCGTACTGAAGGATTGGGAGTTGAATGGCAAGATCATCAATGCCGAAATCCTTGAGGAAGGTTACGGCGCCCGTGCCAGCAACCTCCAGATGTATGACTGCATCAGCAAGGACATCCTCCACCGCTGGACGCTACCATACGTCCCCGATAGCAACCTTGTCCACGGCCAGACTTACAAGTACAAGCGGGGGTTGTGGTTGGAGGATGGCGCACACATCGCAAAAAACAGCACTGTTACCAAATCCGTACTGGGGAAGACCGCCTATGTCGACGCTGGCAGTACGATCTCGAGCAGTATCATCGGAAGGAGATGTCAGATTGGAAAGAACGTGAGGATAGAGAACAGTTATATCTGGGACGATGCGGTGATCGAAGACGGTGCCACAGTTCTACATTCCATTATCGCCAACGACGCTGTTATTGGCAAGCACAGCTACATCCCCCACGGCTCTCTCATTTCCTACGGTGTGCGGATCAGCGCGGGGCAACAACTCCCATCTCAACCTCTACCGAGAATTTCCCTCCTTACCAACGATGGAGAACCTGCCAAAACCGATATCAAACTGGTCGGGAATGACGGCAAGGGAGCACAATATGAGGAACCAGAAGAAGAGGAGGATAGCGACTCCGAGGATGAGGCCGATGCGGATCCAGCAGTTCTTCAGAGCTCTCTCATTTACTCTTTGGCCGGCCTCAACATCTCGAGCGAATCCATCTCCACACTAGCGACCCATGACTCTGACGATGAGCTCTCGGACGACGAGTACGAGCAAGGTTTCCAATCCAAAGCCAACCGCGAACGCCTGTCCTCCTTCGCGTCCGACGATTCCGCCGCTGCCGCCTTGAAGCTCGACCAGTTCCATGGCGACGCTGTACACGGACTTGTGGATGCCCTCCGTGCTGATGACAACGAGGACTTCGATTCCGCGAAGCTTGAATTCATGGGCCTGAGACTGGCCAACAATGCTTCGGATAGCATGATGCGCAAAGCCATTGCCGTGGCCTTTGCCACTCGCGCAGCCGAGCTCATGAACCCCGAAAACGGCGGTCTTGAGCCTACCAAGGCTGCTGGTAAGGCCCTCACGTCCAAGAAGGGTGCCGTCAAGTTCATTACCGAGGTTGGTGTTGGCGGAAACAAGGTTGACCTCCATGCCGAGTTTGCCCTCGCGCTGCAGAAAGCTCTGGCGGCTATCAAGGGTCTTGATTCTGCCCGCGCAGGTACGCTCCTTGCGGCTCTCTTACAGCAGCTTTACAGCCTGGATGTACTCGAAGAGGAGGGTATTCTCGCCTGGTGGGCGGACTCCAGGGCAGCGGAGAATGACACACTGTCCAAGATCAAGGAAAAGAGTCGCGTGCTGGTTGAGTGGCTGGAGAACGCGGATGAGGAGGACAGCGATGAAGAGAGCGACGAGGAGGATGAGGATAGTGACTAGACGGTTGCCCCCAAGGAAAGAAAGAAGGAAAATTGGGGCTGTTTAGGCAGCTGAGGAGCATGGGAGAAAGTTATACCCGCAACACTCGCGATGTCACATATTTTGCGCGCCTGTTGTTTCTTGGGGACAAGGGAACATGGAGGGGAAAATAGAGGCGAAATTCAACGTCCGCTTACTCCTCACTTTGCACACATTCTTTGTTGTATACAACCGTCTGGTAATGATACTGTTCAGCCGGACTAGTTAGTTTTACCCTAACGATGTCTTGATCGCTCTAGATATGCAATGTGGGACCTCATGGTCCAATTTTCAACCCAACTTTTCAGGCCAGAGAATCGTGAAGGACATGATATGTATGGCTGGCTACCTTCATGTCCGGACTGTCTTGAAGGCGAGGGGATATGCCGTCATATATTGACAAAGATGGGATCTGAAAAGGCCAGATGCAATGGGAACGAGAAGGCTCATTTCAGTTTTGGTACAACTGGAATTCCTGGCAGCAGACATTCGACGGCTCCCTTAAGCAATATGAATAACATTACAATTATACATATCAATGCATTACTCGTCCATTCCTGGTTCCCTGTTCCCAATCGAGTGATTCAGTCCAGTGTAAATACTTTCATGGTGCAGTTTCGTGGCTAAGTGTTACTAGGACCGACTGGCAAGGCGAGAAAAGGTGTGGACTAACAGAAAGCGAGAGGGTATATAATGCGTGTATTAGGTTTATAAAGGCTCAGGCAGGAATATGAATGGAGGGTATCAAAGAGAGAGAGGCAGTTTACTGATGACAACAGAAAACCCGTCAACCCAAGCGCCGCAGGACCCGGTAACTCCAACAATATTAAATCCTCTTGGTGGTACGAGTGTATGTCTGTACAACAGAGGTTCTGGTTAGCAGGATGTTTTCTTGGGCAGGGTCTGAGAAGCTTAAAAGGGGTCTGTAGGTCGCAGAGTAACGTACCCAGAGCCGCCGTTGGGATTGCCGTAAATTGGCGATTTCCTCCCGGAGCTAGTGAAGATTTGAAGGCCATCGATCCAGAAGCCAGCTCTGACGTAAAAGCCGGTAACGTATTCACCCCGTCGAATATCTGTATATCATCAGTCAGTACGTTTCTGTGAAGGTTGTCGTCTGACCTTCAAGTGTATTCTTACCCATTTCAAAAACGTCACCCCCTACCTTGCCACCCTTTTTTCCAAATATCTGCGTTGAGTTGTCATCATATACGAACTCCAAACCATCCAGAGCCAGCCCGTGGTATACAATAATCCTGGAGAGGACTATGCCTTGCTTCACCGCACTCGTGAACACAACTTCTTGGGGCTCGCTTCCTTCCAATTTGGATGCTCCTAGCGTCTTGCCACGATATGCCGTCTGCGCCAGGACAGGCACTCCCGGTACTAAGCCCATGGGAAGCTTGAAGCTGGATTGCTTGGAGCACAACTGATGAAAATCTTCAATATCCAAAGAGCCGCCGCCATGCGACCGGACACTGATCTTTAACTTCCCCTTCTTCCTGTTCTTGTCCTCGCCCAGTTCTTTCCGCAACTCCATCTCGCTGAGTGTTATTTGGCGTTGGATACCCGATCCATTACCGCTACCACTTTCTCCGAGATATTCTATCCATTTGTGACAGACGTCCTTATCATCTTCTCCAAAGATCTCCACGTACATGATCCCTGAGGCGGCCGTTATCATGACCTCGCCTCCTCCTACAGGCCAAGCCTGGACACTGTCATCGAGGCTTGGAGCTGGATCGTTGGGCAGTCGAAAACATGGGTGGCTCCGAAACCTGAGGCAGTCCAGACGGTGCCAGGTACATTCATCTTCCTGCGACACCGGGCCACCTTTGGAGCGCGTGCGTGTCGAATACGCCTCCCGAACAAGGAAAGTACGATTTAGCTTCACGTAGTCCCTTAGCATGACACCACTTTCGCGGTGAGGGAGGCCGAACAAATGGCCTGTCTCGTGCAGATGAGCGCCAATGCCGATGTTGGCTGCCTCCCACGAACTCCCAGCCTCGTTGCAGTCGTTGGCAACGTAGTTCGTATCTGTAGGCGTGCAGTCACTAAATGCCGGGACCACTTCCTCGAAGCTTGTAGGGTAGCTCTGCAGGCAATGTGACCCGAATATAGCAAGCTGCAGATCGCCGGTTCCCCCTCCGAGCGCGGCGTGCGCGGTGATCGTTCTCGAGCTCGTATCCCATTGTGAGTCTAGCAACAAGACAGAAACGTACAGCTTTTGACCGGGGAGCGGCTTGAAATAGTCTCTGACCGCATCTGCAGCAATCCCATACAAAGCATCCTTTTCGTTGGCGTTTTGGTTCTGCTGGGCCTTGTTCAAGTCGCGTAGCTCTGCTAGGGTATGGTTTGTTCTGATTATGTGAATGCGTGCTTCAGATCGTAATGTTCCCTGTTCCCTATCCCTCTGATTTGCCGAACCGGTCGTCCACTCTTCCTCGAACCGAAACACGCGACGGCCAAACTTATTGCGCCACATCTGTTCTGCAGTGAATGCTTGCCACAGATAGGCAGCCATGCGGAACTTTCTCACTGCCGTTTCCAAACCGTTCCCTTCTCGCTCGATCCTGGCTGGAACAGCATCGTATGTGGCGGGAGAGTCCTTGGCGAGCAAAATGGCGAGCTGGAGAGGAGGGGCATTGGTCGTGGGAAGCATGTGTATCGTGAGATAGGAGGCGTGGATGGGATTTGTTGATCCGCTGTTGGCGAGTTTCGGGCTGGCAAAGTCGAAGCGCAACCGGTTTGCGCCGGGCGTCATGTAGACCAGAGCCTTGAACTGGGAATCACACACGGGCCAGCTGATTGGGGGGAAGCCGTCGTCAAGCCGACTGACAGTCACAGTCCCGTCAATAGACTGCTGAGAAGGCTCCCCAACGGTGCCGTAGACAAGGAGGACCTTTTGATAGACCTGTGACGGGCTGGTCAGTCAAGGCGAGCGGCGAGCCATTGGCCAAGCACAATTCAAGTCCAACTCACCCAGGAGTTATCTTGGATACTGGTGATGCGCGGAGAGTACTGCGAGACGGGCAAGTTGGGGCCCCTGCCGTTTGGCATTGGCGATCCTAGGCCTGTCATGCCCGAGACACTATATCTGTTTGGGTTTCCCGTGGGGTAGGGATGTGGCGCGGGGCGTGAAGGGGCGGTGGCAGGAGGAGTTGGGGACGTCGGCTGCTGAGTGTTGACCTGCACATTGAGAGCCGGGTCCGACTGGTGCGAAGAAAAGGACGGAGGAGTCAAAGAGCCGGTTGTGGGAGCAGTGCCATTGCTTGTTTCGCTCGAGCCGTCGGTCGAGCGTTCCGTCCTGAAGCTGTTTCGCGATCGCCTGCGGATCTCCTTGAGGTTTAAGAAGGACGGAGCCATTGTTGCGGCTGAACTCTCCTCTTTGCTCTCGGAACAGGCAAACCCCAAGAAGATAGCCAAAGTCCGGTGTTGTGATTCAGTGTTATGCACCGAGACCGAGAGACTGCCGCGAAACCAACGAGCTGAACCGGGTACAGGGCAAGTGGAAGACAAATGGGACCTGGCTTCCTGGAGGTAGCCGAATCGGAAATAAATTACGAGGACGAAGGTATGAGATTGTGCGAAAGTCGTGAAAAAGCGAACGTGTTCTTCTATCTGTCGTAGTATTCGATGTAAAGGTCAGACTGGCCACCAAGGTAAATAGAGCAGAGTAGAGTAGAGGGATGGACGGAACGAAGGAGAGCTCGGCCTGCAGCTCTTTTGGGTCGCTTGAAACTAGGTAGCGTAAAGGTTCAAAGGGAGCTGAGCTTTGACAGGACAGACCAGAAACATGTGGTGGATGTTTGATGAGACGGGGGATTCGGGAAGCCTTCAACACGCCGGTCTGAGTGCACTGCGCCGATGACTGGAAGAAGACGGCCGGGCAGGGACCCTGGAGTGAGATGAACCCTTTGGAGTCTGGACGGAGAAAGTAGGTGGTGATGTACCATGGTGTATGGATTATTACCCACTGGCAAGTCCACACCCCGAGATTGTTGGCCGTTTGGCTGATGAACCCACGGAAAGTACAGTAGGTACTGTACCTGTCAATCCAAGTACGACTTGGCCGTGTTGTATCCGGATAGGCACACTTTTCCCTGATTGCATGTATCATTCCAATGCATGTATCGTTCCTGGCATTGTACATAGCTTGCTTGACCGAGATCGTGTTGGCCGGATGCAAGTCGGAAGCAGAACCGCAGAGTGGAAACAAGGTGCATACCTACCTACCTCTAGTGTAGAGGGCCGATCTTGGCTTCGGTATCCACTCAACTACCGCCGGGAGTTATGAAAGGTACGGTGTTGTTCCGGTCTGCATTTAATCTGTTTTACCGCGGTCACTTATAGAAACACCCAGCAAAGCAAAGGAATTGCGAAGTTACGGAGCGTATTGAATCGTGGACTAATTTGATCGGTACAAGTACACATCACATGTACTCGATACCTACCTTAATGTTGCAACGCATCGGTCGATGACGTACATAACCTGCTGGGCACTGAATTATCCAGATAAGCGCTCCCGTTCACAGTCTGGTATTCAACTTGTAGAGAAAAAAAATAGGACAAGGAGCCAAGTCGAGATTGGTGACTCCAACAGCAAACAGTGGCCAATACCCACAATGTATCAACGAGCATTGACCGCCACATTGTCCATTTATAATACCAAAACCCCATAACACACAAATTGGCAGGTTCGTAAGACGCAGCAGATACTAGCAGATACCTCCATGTAGAAGTAGGGGAGTGGAGATTGTGGGCTTGGTGGAGAGCCCTTTGCACGTGTACCTAGTACCCTACCGAGCGTTGGCAGGGGACCGTGGAGGTGATCCGACGGGAGGCGTGATTCCAGAAGCTCAGGCAGCGGGTCACTCATATCTCTACATAATAGCCCTAGTTTCGCTTATTGTCAGAAAGTTGTGATCTGTGTTGAGGTCGGTGGCAGTGTCAGGAGTTGTCCAAGGCAGCTTGGAATCCGAGATTGAGAAATCCTGGAAAGGTCCAGTAAGATGCACCAGTCGGATAAATCGGCTGTGGCCATAAGAAAACTGATGGAAAGCCAAGTACGCGGAAGCAGGATTCGACTTCAGTCACGTCCAGCATGCCATTTCATCCGAACAAGCCCACTTTGCAGCGTACAGTCACTTATCCAAACAACACTTTCTTCTTCTTCTCCTTCTTCTTCTCCTTCTCCTTCTCTAGTGTTTGGATTTTGATTTCTTCCTAAATACACATTTGCCTGTTTGACGTTCCGACATATAATGGCAAGAACCGTCCCCATTCAAAGCATCCAAAGCTTGTCCTACAAACTCAGCTGTTTAACTGTAGCTGATATCAGGCTTGCCCTTAGAGCCAAGAGGGGCGTCAACAAGGTACCATGACAGAAAAAAAAAGCAGGGGGGGGGGGGGGGGGGGGGGGGAGGGGGTATCACTTAGTACGAGAGCCTGCAACGAGAGAAAGACACGGGGAAAGAGAGAGAAAAGAGAAACAGAAGAAAAAGAGGAACGGCCACCATAACTTTTACTGTGGATGACTAATCAAAGTAAACAGTAGTCACCCTTCCATGTGCCTTCCTGCACTTTCATTGCATCCACATTCCACAGACCGTCTATTGCCGTCCCTCACTATATAAAGTCTGCTTGAGAGCGGCTAGCCGACAGTCATTCGTCATAAACCTTCGCCTTTGCTGCATATTCGACTATATTGCTGGCAATAAAGTCCTTGATTGTATCGCCTTGACCTGCCGCCACTCTAAGGATATACTCGTTGAGATTCTGTCTTCCCAGAATATCCACATGATCGGCCGTGTTTGGGCCTCCTCTCGGATTGAACCGTTCTGGCTCATGTGGCATTTCGACCACGGTGATCTTTGAGCCCGCGGGATTAAACCTCTTCATTTTCCACCCCTTGTTGCACATGTACCCCAAGCTCATGAGGTTTACTGTGCCGTCGCCTTCGCCCAGAATCACGCCGTGGTCAACATGCCCCTGAGTCAAGGTCGTATCGATCGTCATGTTAAGATGTCTCGTCGTCCCCGCATCCGGCGCCCGATAGAAATAGGCTCGCTCCGTCAGCTTCCCTACACCATAGAAGCAGTAGATTTTGAGGCTGGGCGCCAACGGCAACCGTGTCTCGAGAGGGTTGATCCATTTCCGGGGGTCATTTTCGTTTGCCTCTACTTCCGCGCTAGTCGTGGCCACCCCGTGGGAGTAACTGCCTCTAACCTGATCGCGGTACCAGTCGTCAGTTGTGTTGAGGATATAATCCATCGCGTCCTCAATGGTAAAGTTTCGATCCGGGATTGTTGATCCGTTCTGGCCGGTGCGGAAATTAAGCAACGAGCCATAGCTATGCCCTTGGCCTGATTGGTCGTCTGGAGCCCAGTCCAATTCTCCCCAGATGGCATTGCCGCCCATAGGAAGCATGGATGATATGCCAGGCATGGCACGGAATATCTCTGCACGTTCCTCCTTGCTAAGGAACTTTTCAAGTCCGTAGACCGCGAATGCGTTCATCTGAGCCGTATCCCGCATCTCGCCCGAGAGGATTGCTGTCACATCTTTCACAGCCCCCAGCATGCATCCGCTGATGTTGATCCATGAATCAACATGTCTCTCCACCCAATATTGGCCACCCTTACCACCTTTCTCAGAGGCAACCCAGTGAAAAAAGTAGAAGAGGACCTGGCTGCCCATGCTGTGAGAAGTCAAGACCACCTTTTTCTTGTGCAGAAACACGGCCTGCTCAATGTAAGATTTGAGCCTGGAAAAGTAGTGATCGCGCACTTCGAGATTTGCATATGCTAATCGCCAGTCGTAAGCAGCTGTGTACGAGTTGGTGGGATCATAGCCAATGGACGCTAGATTTTCCAGGATTTTATTCCAAATCCAGTATCCCGTGATAAAGAAGTCGGTCGCGTCGAACCCCTGAGCGGCGCGTAGTTTGATGCCGGGAGGATCTAAGCCCGTTTCTTTGTCGAGCATGATGTGTCTCTTCCACATCTCCTTGTCCATGACAAGGGCCCGCATCATGGTCCAGCTGCCCCAAAGCCGCTTCCGAAAATAGGGCAACGAAAGCTCAGACGTGCCCCATGACTCTAGACCCGTAGATATAACCCCGGGGATCATGACAATCGGATGGTCGGCCGACAGGCCCTCGGCGCGCATTTTCAGGCCCACCGAGAAGGCATCATCGCTCTCTATGAAGTCTCGTTCGCCGTTCTAGAGGCCGGTCGGGAAGGTCAGATGGGTCAACAATAGCAAAATTGCCCACATCGCCATTGTTTTCACTCACCACCAGGTCACGCATCTCCTTGACAAAGCCGGCCGGCAGCACCTCAAATAGGCTGTCCATGCTGAGCTCCTTGAGCTCCGGTAGAGGAAGATCAATCAGATCATTGCTCTTGGCAAAAAATCCGGCTGCTATAATGCCAAACAAACTCCCCAACAAGAAAATCGCTGTCGTCTTGCGCTTTCGGGTTCTGGGACGTTTGTGTACAATCTTGACGGTGGGTGAAGCAGCCTCATGCTGGATATCGGGACTCGGCTCGCGCGATGTCGCAGTCTCGGAAGCAGTTTCCGACGCGGTCTCGCATTCCATGTCTTTGCCGACCAGCCTGCGCCGAACAGTTGTCGCCATTTCTCGGGGGTGCTGGTGGCTACCGCCGCCGCCGCCGTGGGTTGCCGGTACGACGCGAGAGAGACAAATTGTCAGAGGCTAAGAAAAGAAAGGAAAAGATGGAACCGGAGCGAGTGCGGATGGGCCGGGCTCTCAGACTGTCCAGCTCAGCGGTCCCGTCATCAGCAGTGGGCGGGCGTGATGTTTTTTGAGACGGGCAGCGGGCCTGCTCGGAATCTGTGATATGGGGTCCTGGGTCCTGATAGTGGGCTGTTATGTATGGCGCGGCTTCCGGTGACGCCACGGTCGTAGGGCTGGAGCGGGGAATGGCACCACGCTTGATGATACCTATACAATAGGTAGAGGTAGTGTAAAGGTATGGATCACTTCACGATTAGCGGCGGTATAATACACGTCCAGTCTGGCAAGTTGACGCGGCGATCTCGGGCGTCGGTCCCGACCTGGACTACCTTTACAGAAGTCGAGGAAACATTGATGCAAGGAGGAATACCAACCAGGCAGCGTTCGGTGTGAACGTCGAAACGCGCTCACCTCCTGAGGCATATCAGCGGCACCTACCTCTCATCTCTACCTATGTACGCTAGGTACCTCTAGGTACCTGAATGGGGCTCGAGCTCGAGCCACGTTTCTTGCACTGAATGCACCTCGGGCAGTTGCTGTGCTCCAGAAGTCTAGAACCGTAGAGGTAAGTAGGTAGGTACAGTACCTAGCTTGCTGGTTGCTTCCTTCCCCCAACACAATCTAACCATGCCTGGATACTATGCAGTCTACGCGTGCTGTAGCCCCCTGACGTAATGCCGGCTCGGATGTGAATGAACAATTTGGAACAGGTGCAGATTTGTGAACTCCCGATCCTCTTACCTCTAAAGTGGGAGGCACCTTTTCATAGTTTTGGTACGTACCGTTTATTACTCTGCAAAGATGTTGAAGTTGAAATGCGCTATCGACCTCTGACGCAAAATGTTGACACGCAGGGGAAACTGCTTGTCCTCGCTGTTGTTGTATTTGTTACTGCGTCGTCGTACTAGTAAGCTACGTTCTAGAGGTTGCGACTATAAAGACATGTGAAAATAGATCTGCCCTTCTATTAAACCTTAGAGGTACCTAACTACACCCCGGTTCGCCCATTCAGCTGAGACGGACCAGGTACTTAAATGGACCGTGACACTACCGTCTGAACGTCACATTCTCTCCATCTTTATTCGGCCTCGCCAACCATTTTTTTTTTTTCCCACTTTCTCGTTTTTGTTCAATCTCCCATAGCCCCGACACGGCATAGACGTTTTGGATCCTGCTAGAGTCTCTATATCGACATGGAAGGAACCACGGAAAAGGCGGCAGTGACAGAAACACCGCGGGTCGACCAGCTTCCTGGAGAGCTCAAGTACATCAAATATGAGCATAAGCTGGAAGCAGAATATCTCCCAGCTATCCGCGCGCTGATATCAAAAGACCTGAGCGAGCCGTACAGCATCTATGTCTATCGCTATTTCCTCTACCAATGGGGGCATCTGTGTTTCATGGTATGTGCATGATCTCGATCTGTTGAGGCTTGTGTATGGGCTTGGGGCCAGGTGAGCTGACCGCTCAATGATCCCGATAGGCCTTGCACCCAGTCGACTCTTCTCTCATAGGAGTTATCATTTGCAAACTCGAACCTCACGCCTCTCATTCCCCGCCCACTCTCCGCGGATACATTGCCATGCTCGCCGTCTCTTCTCAGTATCGCGGACACGGGATCGCGACGGAACTGGTTCGGAGAGCCATCGACGCCATGGCTCAGCGAGACGCCGACGAGATTGTATTGGAGACAGAAGAGACCAACATCCCGGCCATGAGACTCTACGAGCGCCTGGGTTTCGTTCGGTCCAAAAAGCTTCACCGCTACTATCTGAACGGAAACAGCGCATATAGATTGGTCCTGCTTCTCAGATCAGTCGACGACGGTGCGGCGACCCACTACCCTCTTGATGATAGAGGCATTGCGCTTCGATGAGGCTAGTAATTCAAGAGTCTCCGAACCTTTTATTCAAAGGAGCAGCGCGCTGTCACAGCCCGCCTGGTGTCTGCCCTGCCCTTCACAATCAACCCACCACAACTTGGTGTCCTAACGATGGACGTTTACGGCATAAGGTGTTGGACAGGTTAGCGAAGAACACTGATTGCCGCTAGCCCCATAAGTGTTCCCCCGGTTTCCATGACCGCATGCTGTGCCTGATAGAGAATACCTATAAGGGAGTAGGATGATCAGGTCGAGGCACGGAGCTTTAGCTTGAGCATATTGGCCCTCCACTGGTTTACCAAGGGCTTTCGCCTCTCTGTATACTGCGCGGCTCGAATGTTAATAGGTATCAGTGCGAATTGGCCGACCTGTTGACATCTACTTACTAATGAAGGCCAGAGCGCTGGCAGGGTCTGAGATGTAAGATAACACATGAAAGTTGAAAGATCCGTGGGTGGTCGACGTCGAGCTCAATCATCCATGGAGCAGATAGGTACAACACAGCGTCAGAAATTCGCCCGAGAACATGATAGCAGGCATGGATGGATTGATCGGTTAGCGCAGCGGAATTACTGAAATTGGTCTGCTGGCAGATGGACCTGTAGAGGTATGGTCGAATTCATCAGATACTTTCATCTTCGGTCGTCGACACTGCCGTGCCTGCATATACCATACCAACCTAAGTGAGAGTGTTGAAGGAACAACTTGAAAAGATGCACTTGGTAACTCCAAAAAGGCCGCCCCACTTGCTTAATTTGCTTATCATTGGGTCTGTACGCTATGCTACATGCTGTACATAAGGTACTACATCCGGGGCCAGCTGCCACCCAGGGCCGGACGGCATCGCATTCTGAAAAAATCCGTACAAGGTACCTCTAAGACGGCACGGTACGTTTTGAGGTAGCATGGGCCACCTGATTCCATGTGGTTGTACCCTAGATTCCAAGTCTACACGGCATCGATCCACTTGGAAAAAACGGGCTCTACAAGGACGGCCGTCCTGTGACAAAGGCCGGCAGTTTTAGAGGTTCCAAAGTACAACAAGATGGGACGGCAGATGGCTTTGAAAAAAAGGTACAGGTAAGTAGGTAAAGTATTTTGTGGAAAACCTCCACGTGTGCAGGCGGTACGTACTCGGCGAAGCAGCCTTGAGGTTTCACCCCGGCCCCTTCTCCCCCCACAAACCAGATGTCACTGGGGCGCCCGCCAGTTTTGCATGGATGAACTGTAATAAAAGTACCCGGCTCCCCAGAACTACCGAGCGGACCTCTTCCTACTTAATACAAGCCCGCCACCTTCAACTGTTCCTTCTCTTTTCAACACAAAGTACTCAGCTGTAGCAAGTGACGACATCCGCCAGTTATTCCCACACAGCCTCAACAGTCCAGTACAACTACCTCCAAGCACGCCCAACGGTGGATCAGGACGGCCAAGGTATACGTGCCCATGCGATACCAGTAGTCGCCGTTCGGGATGCCCAGTTCATCGGTGTCGACAACAAGATTGGTGCTGCTCGCTGGAGAACATGGCGGACCTCGAGGTGACTGAGCCTGTTGAGAACGAGCAGCAGTTCTGGCATGGTGAGCAAGCCCGCCGAACGGCATTCATTCCCTTTGCATGTTGCCTTTGTTTCGATTGCTGATCAATTAACCCTCCCTAGCCCTGAACGGCATCCTTTCTACCCCTTGTCCAACCCCCGAATCTCTCGACGACGTTTTGCGGTCATGGCTCGAACTGGTCGCGATCGGCCGGGACCGCTATCTTGACGATGAAGACGACGTCGCGACTTGTTCCCAACAGCTTCGAGTTAGCAGTATCTTCAGCCAGAACGCCGACTATGTGCGGACCCAGATCATATACAGCTTGTTGCAGGAGGACGAGTACGGGCCGTTGCATGTCATTTCAAATTTCCTCCTGCTAGACGGCCGGGCCGAGGAAGAAACCTTCCGGCGCATGGTTAATGAAGGCTGCTTTCTACGACTGCTCGAGCTGATCAAGGGCTGCGGCAATCATGACGGCCGCCTTCACCGTCTACTTCTCGAGTTGATGTACGAGATGTCTCGCATCGAAAAGCTGCCCCACCAAGACCTGGCTCAGGTAGACGACGAATTTGTCATGTATCTCTTTCAGCTCATCGAAGCCTTCTCCGACGACGTGGACGATCCATATCATTACGCCGTAATCCGTGTTCTAGTAGGTCTTCGGCTTGCCTTATCTTTGTTCAACCACATATCCACTAACGTTAGCCATGGACAAGTTGGTACTGAACGAGCAGTACATGGTTGCATCAGCGTCTGGAGCTGTTGACCCAACTGCGCCTGTTACCCATATCACGAACCGAGTCGTCAAAGTCCTCAGTCTCCATGGCCCGTCTTTCCGAACCTTTGGCGAGAACATTATCTTGCTTCTCAATCGCGCTACCGAAACGTCACTTCAACTCATCATATTGAAGCTATTATATTTGCTATTCACCACCAAGGCAACCTATGAATACTTTTATACCAACGATCTACGAGTTTTACTTGACGTCATCATCCGTAATTTACTCGACCTCCCGGTGGAAATGAACACCCTGAGACATACGTATTTGCGGGTTCTCGCTCCACTGTTATCGCACACGCAGCTCAGCCAACCGCCACATTACAAGCGCGATCAAATCCTGAGCCTGCTCGAAATACTTCGTGGCTCAGGAAGTGTGCACTTTCTGCCGCCCGAGCCAACCACGCTCCGGCTGGTTGAACGTGTCGCAAACACTCCGTGGCTGCTGGACGATGAGAGCATGCTGAGCCCTGTCTCTGTAGGGAGCCTCAGCCAGGCCCAAAGCGGTAGTACCGTTAGCGTCATTGCAAATGTCCACGAGAAGCCAGGCATAGAAACACCAAGCAGGAAGTCAAATCTGGCTCGTGAGCTCAGACATGAAGAGCAAGATACGGAAGGCACCACAGGGTCGATAATCGCCATTCCTGCGAGTGATACGCCGGAAACAGCGGCTTCGAACGTTCTGGCCTCGAAAAGCATTGAAGGTCAGAAAACAACAGGCCGTCGAAAACCATCACCACCACCAGCGAGACGGCTAAGGGCCCAAAAATCGCTTCCCATCGTTCCAAAGCATCGCCACGGTGTGCCGGTCTCCCCGCAACCACCACCTACGCCAACAAGAATGACTAAGGGCACCACTTCTGAGCAGAGTGACGGAAACGGGGTTGCTGTTGCTAGCAGCTCATCGCCGACAGCGGCTTCGGCTGCGGAAGCCGTATCTGGCGACGGCAAGGTGAGTGGGCTAGTGGCCAAAAAGCAGCCCCCCAAGCTTCCCCCTCCGCGGCGTGGCAAACTTAGGGCTGTCAATAGTCTGTCGACATTACATCCGGTGACGGAGTCCCTATCCCAAACCGGGTCAACGCCAGCAGCTTAGTCGGCGTCACATACGGTAACTAGTAGGGACATCCTTCAAGCCCTTTAGTATCGCTGTGAAGTTGGCTTCATATGAAACAACGATTGGCTTAATCCCATATGACGCGATGCTTGCGAACATCAAAAACAACCCGCAGACAGAGAGTCAAAGGAAAACGTCGTGGCAAAGCCCAAACTCGCTTAGCTGGACAATCGTAAGGTTGAGGGCGCAAGCTGCCTTATCTCACTTCTTTGGATCGGCTTATATGTCTTCGAGGGTTTATCGCCGAATAACAGAATGGGGTAGCTTGAAGAACCGAAAGGTACTTCCGGTCAGGCGACGAAATACCACTCCAATTGTCGCTCTTGCTCGACGGTAGAGAGGTTACTGATTTTCAAAGAAATGGCAAAGAGACTAGGTAGGTAAGCGTTGCACGAAGAGCTTGGGAGCGGGATTATGTTGGGTGTTGGATATTGGAACCGCCATGCTGCGCATCACTACCTATGCCCAGGAAGGTGCAGAGCGGAAGCGACCATGCGGCTCCATAGGTCCTTTGTAATGTAATGGCAAGTTGTAGTCGTTCTGTTCACGACGGAAACGCTTTCCTCGATTGAACTGGCAACTGGCATTGGACGAACAAATCAGATTTGTAAAGCTGTTTGGACTGGAAAGCACATAAAACCATGGAAGAAGAGTTGCAAGGCTACTGGTAGTTGTCGATAGACGATACTACTGTTAAGGCAGCGGTTTAAGTGTCGAGGTACATAAGGTAAAATGCCCAAGAGGGAAGAATGAAGTGTTGTACAAAGGATAGTGGAATTCACCGGACGAAACTGAACGTATCAATTTTGTTCGAACCGTCTCCGTGTCCACTAGTCGTACAATACCTCTACCGTCTTGGCGGTGCAGCGGACGGCGGGGCTGCGGGGGATCCACCCGTCCGGACCCCGGTCTTTTCTCGACCGGCTCCAATTATTTTTCGGGCGGCCGACTGCGCGACCGTGCCTCCCTGTTGGAGCATTGTCTCGCTCCCAGCGTTCCCACCCATAGCAGCACCATCTCCCATCACTACCGCCCCCACGACCCAGATCCTGTCCCCTTCAGTCCGGAAGCTTTGAACTGCGCGCAACTAGCGACCTTTGCGCAGCACACATCGCCCAAACTCTTCCCTCACGCGACGACTGTATCGAGGGACCGAACTTACGAATTGACCGAGCGCCTTGAATCGTCGCATCGAGTTCGACCGGCCCCGAACGCTGCCCTGCAAGTCCCCTTGTTACCTCAAGAAAGACTGTGACAGAGGCCGTGGACGTGAGATCAACCCTCGAGGTTAGACAGTTATAGACCCGAAGAGAAAGCAAGGGATAAACGAAATCGGCAACAATGGCCTCGGCGATAGCAGCGGCCACCAAGGTCCCCAGGAAGGTCTTCCGTGAACTCCACGGCGTCGTCGTGACCTCTGGCTTGATGGATAGGACCGTCAAGGTCCGGGTGGGCGGACAGAAGTTCAACAAGTTCCTCCAGAAGGTGTGTGTGCATCCCAGAAATAATACAAAAAAAAAAAAAAAAAAAAAAAAAAAAAAAAAAAAAAAACTACGGTTGTACCACTTCCCGGACGCCGGGGCATAACGGCGAGAAGATTAATAAGCTAACCCTCCAATTTCCTTCTTTCCACCCACCTAGCACTTCGACGACCCAAAACAATATCTGGTACACGACCCCAACAACTCCCTGCGTACTGGCGACGTGGTTGCCATCATGCCCGGCTTCATCACCTCCAAGTCCAAGCGGCACGTGGTCAAGCACATCATTGCGCCCGCTGGCACGCCGATCGAGGAACGCCCGCCCATCCCTACGCTAGACGAGCTCTGGGATGGCAAGGACGCGGAGAGGGCGGCCAAGAAGGAGCGCAAGCTGCTGCGGGAGAAGGCCCAGGCAGCCGAGGAGGCGATCGAGCTTGCTGAGAGACTGGTCCGCCACGCCACGAAGGAAATTGCATTGCGTGAGAAGATCATCAGCTTGCAGAAGGTTGACTGAAGAAGATTGTGTGGACATGTCTTAGTGGTGGAAGGCGAGGGAGTAGGATTGGAGCCAAATGCATTCAAATACACATGAGTTTGAATGCGCACATACTGGCCACGCCTCTGTTGAAGCAGGGGGGTGAAAGGCATCGCGCCGCGCTTGGGGTGGAAGTGGTGGTTGATGTGGTCCGGCGTGTCTTGCATTGCGTCAAGAATCGTATCTGGAAGGGGAAAATAGACTCCGGAGCACAAACCGTTGATAGATACTTGTAGGATTATCGCATTAGGCATGCTGTACAATATAGACGCAAACGATAGATGCCACAAAGATATATGGGAAGCTTTGACGGCCGGTACCTTTTCTCAACCTTGTGAAGTAACCGGACTAATAACCTCGCAACGTAGGGAAGGTTGATTGGGTAGTTGGGCACATGGACAACAGTGCTAACTGATTTCGATGCGTGTTGAACGGTTTAGTTGGGCGGAAGTAGATAACAAAGCCACGCTGCCAGATAAACTAAGTAGAATTGCGCCCACTACTTTTGCTGCTACACATGGGTGCTCTCCGGATAAGCATCGCCATTCTTCGCCCCGCTCTTTGCCATGCCAGCCTATAGAGTATGGTGATATCCCCGTGACACTTTGTAGTTCAAACTACCAATCAACCAAAACCAGGGCTGCCGGACTTGGAAAAATCCAGGCATTAACCATTGCCCAGGAGGTGCCTTGTTCTGGTTCAACGCCTCGTGGCATCTCCCCTAACCACCTCTTTCACCGAAATCTCTTGCCCAATCCTCATAGAACTTGAGGTTGGCCTTGCTGACGCTAGGCCTGATGGTAGCGAGACTAGTAACAAAGTCCTGTAACTCTATCGGGCGTATCTGATCCATGGTCGTTTGTAGCAACGCCTCACCCAAAGATCGCAGAGGACCCATGGCGGCATCCTTGGCTAACGCTGTGATATCGGATCCGGAAAATCCTGCGAGATGAACGTACTTAGCAAGATACACTGGGCGGCGAGTCTGCTGGCGAAGGTCCCGAAGGATAAGGTAACTTACCATCAGTCAAATTCACAAGCTCCTTGATATCTTCGTTGGTCAGGGTATGCTTTTGCTGACTGAGGAGCGTTTTGAATTGGATTGCTCTTGTATCGGCTTCGGGGAGTGGAATATACTGTCTCCTCACAAATCGTCGTCTTGCAGCCTCGTCGATAGCCCACGGAAGGTTCGTGGCAGCAAGCACCAAGACTCTGTTCACATCACCCTCAGTGCCGTCTTCCTTTGTTCCTTTCGCTGTAGTCTCTCTGCCGGCAGCAGCTCTCTGAAGATCACTCCATTGGATGAGGAATTCTGTTTTGATCCTCATCGTGGCCTCATGTTCCCCAGAGCCAGATCTCTGTGAAAGCAGCGAGTCAATCTCATCAACAAAAATGATGCTCGGCGATAACACCTTTGCCAGCGCAAACAATGCCCTAACAAGTTTCTCTGATTCGCCGAGGTACTTACTTGTCAGACTACTAGCAGAAATGGAGAAAAACGTAGATTTGGACTCGGTGGCAACTGCGCGGGCCAGCATGGTCTTGCCTGTTCCTGGTGGTCCAAAAAGCAGCATACCTCGGGCGGGCTCGCGAAGGCCCTTGAAGAGATCAGGGCGGAGAAAGGGGTAAACTACGGTCTCCCGAAGTGCGTTTTTAGCTACCTCGAGGCCGGCTATATCGCTCCAGTGAACTTGATCACCCTGGACGACGATATCGTTCAAGATTTGTTTCGCAGCATGTTCATCGACCCCAGGAGGCAGGCGGCGCAATATCTTTGCCTTTTGCTTGTTCCACCTGGCGGCTTCAGACCTTTGTTGAGCCGCCCCATCTTCGCCTTCAGATTCTAAGCTTTCAGGGTTGTGGACCGGTGTATCCAAAACCAGTGAAGCTTCCCTCTGCTTGAGTCTTTGTCTTCTGAGGTGTTGCTGCCTTGCCGTTGACCGTCGTGTGGTTTCATATTCGGAGTCCTCGGAGCTTGACGAGGTTGGGGGTTGTTCAAGCTTCTTCCCTCTCGACCGCGCACTCATTCGAGGGGTATCAACGTCCTGTGCCATTGCTGATCTCCCTGGCGCGGGCCTTGTTGTGCTCGTTGAAAAAGAAGACCGGCCAATGGGCTTTCGCTGACCGAGCATAGGGTCTGAAATCTGTCTGTTCGATTTTCTAGTCGTTGCTGCGCTTCCTCTTGCGGAATGCAAGGTGTCTTCGTCATCCGTGTCCCCCGTCCGAGGCATAGGTCTCCTCTTTGGTGTCTGTAACGGAGCAGTTCTTACCCGGAGCCCTTCCTCCCCTTCCAACAGCGATCGCCCATTGCTGTCCTTCAAAGTCAATGAATTGAGCGCACTTGATGCAGCAGCAGCGCTAATAGTAAAGGATGATTGGCGTCTGTGGGTATGTTCGTTAGAGCGGCGGGGTGTTGATGACTCGGGAGTATGTCGTCCATCACCAGGGGCCTTGGATTGGCTTCGAGGACGACCGGTGACCAATCGCCTAGTATGCGTATCCCACTGCTGCTGGCGGCCTGCCAGCGCTGGGCTTTGAAGTAGCCTTTCCGACGAGTAAGGAGAGCTCGTGGACGGTGCCGAACCAGCCTGATCAGTATTTCCGGCCCCACCACTATTACCACTTGCACTCCCTGATGGACTCGATCTTTCTCTTTTCCCAAGATAACTCCAGGCAAGCGAGGCCGCCTTACTGGCACCGGGCCGTTCTGAAACTGAAGTTGAAGGCGTCTGGCGATGGCTGGCTTTCTTGTCCCCCAAACGTCCGGTCCGCAAGGTCGTGCGCATGGTATGCTTCTCTGGGCTGCGCGTCCTTGACGATGTCACCTCCTCGAGCGAAGACCTTGACGCCAGCAACGGCGGAGCTAACACTGGCCGCGGGGATGTAAATGGAAACTCAGCGCCTGGCGTCGCTGGCTCGGCAGAAGGCCCAGGTGTAGGCATGGTTTGTTCCGAGGTAGACCTAGTCCCTACAAAGGGGCGCTTGGTGGGATTTGGTCGAGAAAGGTCCGTATAAGTGGCGGCCGGTACCGTTCCGTCACCTATCCAGCCCTTGAGGGTTTCTGAAGGGTTCGGCAAGGGTGACAAACGTGATGCGGATGGTGTAGAAGCTTCATGCTTGAGCGACTCGAGGCGCGAAAGACGGAGGGCCTCTAGGAGATCAATTCGTTCCTTGCACTGTATCTCGAGCTGGCGAAGGCTTTCAACCAGCGCCTTTTCCGTCTCGGAACGTGGGGTGAATGTTGGCAGGATTTTGTTGGTTTGCTGGTCATAGATTTGCTCAAGTGCCTGTTTCCAGCATCTCATAGCCTCATCCTCATTACCCTGGATGTCCATGCAAGGTTAGCAGATGGCTAGAGGCAAACGGGACAGACGGGAAAGCCGGGCAACAAAAGCCTGAAACGTCATACTGACCTGACCTTCATAATAGACAGCAGTGGAGCATGTCAGGTAGCTCTCGTCATATGTCTTCTGCAAAACTGAAGCGGCCGATCTGTTGCGCAGCATCATTAAGAGCTTGAATGTATCAACATGACGGCCTCTCTGCACTTTTCAAGATGGGCGTCGCGAGTTCTCCAAGGGACGGCCTAGACAGTCCAGGAGTGAGTGTCCGACTGGTCAAGAAAAGGAACTAGGCAGGTGCTGTGGATCGTGCCGTACAACGAATCTACAACGCTACGCGCAGAGGTGGCATTGCGGTTGCGCTGGTGTTGTTGGAGACTGGCAATCGCAAACTGAAAAGGTCACTCCAGAGGGCAGGGCGGTTGCCAGATGAAGGACGGCTCTACCGAAGCCTCGTTCGGTCCCAAAGAAGGCTCAATTCTATGTTCAACTGAAGTTGCCTGAAGCGCAGAGAATGTAGGGCAGTAGCCGCAGGTAACGTGCTGGTAGGGCACTGGAATTCAGGGATAAAGACGTGAAGGTAAGTAGGTCCGGCGGTACGATGTGAGGTTAACGGAAGGATCAACTGAAGTTGGCTGTGCGTCGTTGAGTTGCGAACCGTGACGTGCCAATTTAAGTAGCCTGTAACTTTGGGTTGAAATCAAGATACACAACTTGAATGTACTGCACAGTGCCTGGGGCCCTTAACTGTGAAAAATACACCGTATGTTTTTGGCCGCAAAAGGTGAGGTAATCTTACAGCGGAAAAACACAAAGAGTAATGTACTGTAACACTCAGAGGTTTGGGGAGCCAGGCACGGCGGGAGTCGGGTATGTTTCAACCACAATACTGTTTTTGGAGAGCGAAACCGCAATTTACGTGGAATCCACAGTAATTGAGCCAGCGCCATTACACACATGGCACAATCTACCTAGAGGTAGCTTTTGAATTGAAAGCGGCCAAAGACCTCGGGCCGTCAAGCGCGGTCCAAAATGACGTTGATATCCGGGGAGCTACCGTACCACGAGCTTCGGAGATCGGAACGGCTAGGACGCCCCACACCAACCCACATTTCGCAACTTCTAGGCCTTCATTTCTCACCATCATGGGGGCTCCGCGACGTCGCTTCACAGGGTTAACAAAGATTGCTTGATCGCAGAGATATCCGAGTGAAAGGTTATGCAATGAACGGCTTTCCCAACATGCACAGAGTGCTACGCACTTGGCCTCAATTCTGACTACAACTACTTGTTAGACCTGATAGGGTGCAAGTGAAGCCACATTCTAGGGTTGCATGCGATTAAAGATTTAGACTTACGTTGATAAGGACCGGCAGCTCTGCGTCCCGTCAGTGGTAGCAATACTACCTGGCTGTTAGGTATACTACCCCATTTCGATCGCCCTACGACAGCAGCACGCGTATTTCGCTCGATGTCCTAGGGAACAGCGCTCGGAGACTGGGGACGTGCTCCTTATCAGCGTCCTCCTTGGCTCTCCTTTGCTCTGCCAGCTCGTCGGCCGCCAACAACATATCCTCCACATGTTCAAAGTCCACACAGAATCTTTCTGCTGCCTCTTCGGTCACATCGCTCGCCAGCTTTGAGTCGTGTAGGTTCTTGAGCTTCTCCGTCGCATCAATCAAAGCCGACGGCAAGAAATCGTCGAGCTTCTGACTTGAGTATCGCAGGGCTTCAGGCTGGAGCTCCTCTAGCGTCGAGACCATGTCAACATCATCCTTCTTCTGTGCGTCCAGCCTTCCCAGCGCCTCGATGAGGGAACCCAGCCCAGACTCGGCCCTGAAGAACTCGTACTGTGCCGTGACCAACCGAGCCTTTTCCTCCTCCATCGTCGTTTGTATATCGGTGGCATGTTTGCGCACAAAGGTGAAATCCGAGAGTGTTGTCCGTGCAGCCAAGAAGCAGTTAATGAGGAAGATGGATTTGGACAGTGGGCTGGCATTGCTCGCCATGTGAATGCAGCCAGCCATGAACGGGTCATACGCCTCGGCCATTATGGGCTCAAACTCTTCTTCTGGATCAACACCCGATGAGCTCAGCGACGTTTCGTATGTCTTCATTATTGCCGATAGCTGCTCCAACGCATCCGTGAGAAACTCGGGGGGGCCAAGATCTGGTGGGGTATGCTGAAACTCGGTTTGAAGAGTGGCGACGTGGTCTCGCGCCAGAGATCGAAATTGGCGTAATGCTTCCGTTTCGAGAGTACCCATCGCCTCGACGAGAACCGACGTAGGGCCCAACAATCTTGAGAAGGTGTTTTTGTAAAAGTTGATGAGATTCGCAAGTCTGAAGGCCAGGATGGTCTCTTCGTTCGTCTGGATGACCTGTTCGACCCTCTGCCGTAGGATACGGACTGCACCGGACATGTCTCTATCTACTAGTTGATTCAAGGCCATGACAGGGTCAAAGGCATCCATCTCCTCGCCGTCCTCGGCTACGAGCCGCCAGACTTCAGCCTCGCGACCGACTTGAATGCCTTTAGCGATCTCGTCACCCTCTGATACAAACAAGACTTCGAGCGCCTCCCTTTCGCCCACCGTAGCCGAGTGACACCAGGCGAGCATGTCGCCCACGTATCTCAAAGGGTCATGGGCTACAAGCTCGATGGGCTTGATCGAGAGGTCGGCCGATGCGGCAGCCGAACTGCCCGTCAAGGCAGTGTAGAAAGCTTCGGAAAGGACATGTTCGCGAGCCTCGGCAAAGAAGTCCAGGCAGTTTTGGAACAGGGCCGGTCTCTCAGCCAGGACGCGGAGAGCTCGGCGGATGGCCGAGCCAATTTGGGGATTTTCGAGGTTGAGCGACTTGAACTCCCTCTGAACCCATCGGTAAAGCTTCTGGAACCCATGATTCAGGTTACGCGTGACTTGCTCCATGATGCTCAGCCCTAGCGTCTGATCCTCAAAGCCCAAGAGAACCTCGCAGTCGCGGCTGATCCTTTTGGTCTTGCCGAGCACTGTAAAAAAGAGGTCGTCCACAGGCTCTGAGGTCAATGTCAAGGTATCAACTTCGTCCTGAGTGAGGATGAAGTGGGTTTTGAATGTAGAGAGCAACTCTTGCTTGCTCTCGATCTGCCGCTTCTGTGTCATGAGCTGCGAAGCCTCGCCCAAGGCAGATGCGGTGGACCCATGGGCTGCATCGATCTGGGTTTTCATCTCATTGTAGCTCTCATTAAGTTTGCCGACAGTGTAGCCGATGCGTTTGAGTTGCTAGAATCGCACCATCAGTGTGTGGCTCATTCGTTTGCTGTTGAGAAAGACGATTTGCGTGTCGCTGCGAGCAACTAAAACACGTACCTCGGCGACCTTGCCAAACTCATGAATGATATCTCCATTGCTGTCGATGACCTCTTTCTGAAGATCCAGTCGAAGCTTGCGGCGGTTCTCTGCTCCGTTCTGCACCCCTCGTTCATCTAGCAAGAAGAGGGCCTCGCGGAACTCGGTGTCGGCATATGAAGTGGACAGAACGCTGGCGATCTTGGATGAGAAGGCACTCGTGCCCGCACTCTTAATCGACGTGGGAGTCAGGGGGCCTGTTGGCGACAAGAGCTCAGAACTGCCTCGCGGCGGCAGTACCAAAGACCGCACCGGGGGCACGGATGTCGAGCCTGAGAGCATGATTCTGAGCTTGTGGTCAGTTGGAGAAATTGGTCTCCAGTGTCCTGGGGGGTAGGTATTGGTGATGTGTCACGGTGACAGTAGTTGTAGGAGCGAGCTAGGGCCGCGGGCTCAGGCACTCCGTACAAGCTTCCCGCGTATCCTGTGCGGATCTACACCGTCGCCTGAGAGGGTTGCTCAGAAACCTTGTAGATCTTGCGTCCCGAGGTGCATTCCCCGTTGGTTCGTCTGCGATGTCCTAGGCGTCTGTGTTCAACGAAAGACTAAACATATGGATAACATGTACGCCGATAGAGAGCCTCTCCTTTCTGGGCCCCTGAATATGGAAAGTGGAATGTGTACGTTGTTACTAGTACTCAATCATGACGGGACGTACATATATACGACACTCACTATAAAGTGCCCAGGGCAGGCGTGGAGCCCCAAGTGACATATGATTCGTGGCGCGCCTTATGTCCCTTCCACTTCCTTCGTACTATGGTAGGTACAAGGAAGGTACCTCCCTGAAGGTACTTATATACAAGGTATGGTTGTCACAATACTGGGTGGCTGGCCTGCAGGGATAACAGGAGTGCACGTGACCTAAATAACCGAGGTCTGGAGTCTGAGGGATTTTTACACAGTAGCCAGAGATCTACACGTCTGCAGAGTCTTATACAGTTATATATAATCAAGCCTTCTTTACTCCCCTAATATTATCACCATTATAATAATTAAAAGTCTCATCGATTCGCCTGAATTACGGCATTAACAACGTTAATAATAACGAAATTAATAATAACGATAATATCCTCGAAGATCAATAATATTCGTCTCAATTCCCTTAAAGACTAGCCTACCTAAGAAGATACCTTCATTTCCTAAGCCTAAAACTTAGGCTTATAGGAATATATTAATCCTATAAATCGCCAACCCTGGCTAACGAGACCCTCTAAACCCAATATTCTCAATTACATCGGCTAAAAACCCGAAGGAGAAACCGCCGCTAAGAAGAAGGCTCGTTTCAAAAAACTATCCAATATTATAATTAAATACGGCTTTTATTATAAATGCGACTATCGCGATTATATAATTAAGAAAAACGATTAGCGTGCAAATTTGAAGGTAATTTCTAATTTAAGGATTAAAAAAACCTAGTTAAATCTATAAATAACCGAAACCGTTAGAGATTTATACCGCGAAATTAATTTTATTAAACGCTTTAATATCTATAAATAATATAATAATTTTACTAAAGCCGTATATTTTAACGATCGAGAAGTTAAAAAATAAGTTAAAGCCTAATTAATTTCTATTCTACGCCCAAGCTATATTATTAAAGATTAAATTATTTAATCGTTCTATTAAAAATAGGTTATAATTTTATACGAAGCCTACGGGGTCTTTAAATTTAATAACCTAAATATTTAATTTATAGAATTTAATTATATAATTAAAAGAAATCCTTTTTCCTTATAGGTAAATATATATTAGTTTTAATATAATAAAGAATTAGAAAAGGATAATTATATAAAAATAGGATTCCGTACCGTTATTAAGGATTTTCGTAAAGTAATAACGGTAAATCCTATTTAAAGTAAAGGCCGGCTAGCCCCTTTATTAAAAAGTACGGCATTTACGATTATATTAAGCGGAGAGCCTATTAAGGAGGACGTTCCTAATAACGAAGAAAACCCTAATACGAATATTAAAGAGGGGTAAGGAGAGGTTATAGTACTAATAAAGAAAAAAGGAAGTAAAAAAAATACGTCTTCTAAATTTATTAATAAGAAACGTACTTCCTCCCTTCCTTAATAAATTCGTAAAACGAAATGTCCTACTTATAAACTTTATAATTAATTCGGTTACGAAGTTGAATTGTACTATTACGTACGCTTATAGATTATTTTCGAGGGTTAAGTAATGAATAAGGATATTAAAAAACGTACCGCCGTTAATATAAAAAAGGATAAAAAGCTTAAAGAGGCCGTTCTTTAATTACGTAAATAGAAGGAGGATGAATTTAATTAAGAATAATTCTATAATTGCTTAGTAAATAAAAGTAATTTTTTAGTATTTATAGATTACCGCGCCGTATATTTATTAAGAAATTTTATAATTTTCGATTTAAGTACGATAATTTATATTTTTAATAAAATTAATCAATTTAAAGACCTTTTCCTTATAAATATAGGCGATTATATATAGGCTAATAATAGCCGTATCTTTATCGAAGGGTATAATACTATAATAATTAAAATTTAAAATAACGTAAAGTTAAAGGAGTTAATCTTCTTTAACGTCGCCCTAATATCGAATATAATTTATAATTTTATTTCCTTAAAATAATTTGAGGATAATTACATTTTTTGGGATTATAAGAACGGGTGCCTACGCTCCAATTTTACGAACTCCCTAATTTATTACGTATATTCTATTAATAAATAATTTATATTAGAATACGTCCTTCTATTAAAAGATAATATTAACGAATTTTCTTTTATAATATATATTACTTCTAATTATTTTTAACGGAGGTTATAGGAGGGCGTAGCCCTCTGCTAGTACTTTCGATTTAGTTACTTAGGATTAAATACGCTCGCTAAATTAATTGAATAGGTCTATAAGGTTCGACTTAAGGGTCTAGATTTAATATATTACGAATTATATATTATAATTAAATTAAAGCGCTAAATACGTAGAGAATTTTGCGATTATTCAAAAGGTTTAAAACTACGCTTCGCTATCGATTTTTTCTCTTATAATAAAACCAAAATACGAAGTAGGGAATATTTAAGCCTAATAATAATTATAAATCGATAGTTTAAGTATATTTAGACGTATTATTTAGGTAATTAAAAAGTTGATTTTATATTAGTATATTTCTAAAACCTTTTTATAGGTTTATAAACTTAATATAAAATCCTCCTTTATATTATAGAATATAATAACGAAATAAATAATAATCGAAAGATTATAATATAGTTAATTAAATGTAGTATTATAATTAAACCCTTTATATTTTATATATAAGTATAAAATAGCGGCGTAAAGTATTTAAGGGGTGTAATTAAAATTAAAGCGGCGTTAATATATATAAGTGCAAATTTACCCGAAGTATTTTAATTAGAAATTATATACGTAGCCGCGTATTTCTATAACTTAACGTTTAAAGTAGATTATTATTAAAAGGTTTTTAAAGAGAGATTCGAATCGTATTATAGTTTTAAAAATGGTAATATACTATTAGTAGATCCCTCCCCTATAATTGCGTATTTAAAAGTTTACGGTTATAAAGCCTTTACCCTTATTACTACCGTTATAAATAATAAGGAAAGGATTAAAAAATTCAAAAGATATACGTAGATCGGATATTTGGTCGGCTATTAATTAATAAATTAATATAAGGTTTAGAACCCTTATACTAATTAAGTTATAATAATACAAAATATCGTATTTAACGAAGACGAGGTATTTTTAAATAAAATTGAAAAAATTTATAAATCCTTATAGATTTCCCTTAAAGAATTGGCTATATAATTAAAAACCCTTTATAATATAAATACCGCCGAAGTAGATTAGTTGGAATTGCCGCAGGTTCTCCCGACGCTTAATTCTATAATTATAAGCTTCCCGACCGATGCGAACGAAGCGATCGATGCGATTAATACTTTAGAGGAGGGGAAATAAGAGGAAGAGGCGATCGTAGAACTATTAAGGGATTAATATTAGGTATAAATAGGCTAAATCCTATTAGATTAGTACTACGAATTAATAGGCTAATTCCTATTATAAATATAAGGGCTAGAGATTTTAACCGAATTTCTAAAGAAACTAATTCCAATACTTTTATAATCAATTATTAATTTCTAAAATACGGTTATAAACTTAGAGGATAAAGGGTACTACTCTACGTCCCTAACCTTAGATAAAATACCGGTATCGTTCTTAGTTAGTAGATTTTTAAAATCCAATAAGGATTTATAATTAACTATAGATTAATATTTTAATTGGGCCGTATTTTTTTTAACCGGACGGAATAGCCGTTTTATAAGTCTTTAGGGAGATTAAGTCGTCGATTAGGGTTTCCTAAAAAAGATACAAGAGAGGGGTATTAAAATCGATCCTAATTATAACCCTAAATTAAAATTAATAAAGGAAAAAGTCGATTGGCTATAAAGGTAAGGATTCCTAAAAACCTTTTATCGATTTAATTTCCTACCACTTTTAAAATATTATTAAGCGTTCAATTTTTATCCTATAGGGGAATTATTCTAAATTGTAAAGAAAGAGTATTTAACTAAGTACAATAAAATAAAATCCTAGGAATAGGTGAATATTAGGGATATAAATAGGAAGGAGATCTTAGGGTTACAATAGGTCTACGTCTATAAATTTAATTAAAATAGTAAATTCTAAAAGTATAAAATTCGTTTAATAATGTAAGGAAATTAGTAAATTAAAAATAGAATTTATAAAACTTATATAATTACGTTAATAATTAAGTCCTTCCGTATTTTTATAGCAATTGTAGCCTACTTTAATTTAGATTTGACTTAATACGACGTTAAGAATACTTTTATTAATATTTTACTAAATAAATTAGTCTATATACGAATTCCTCTTAGGTATTAAAAGAAGGGCTAAGTAATCCAATTATTTTGAACGCTATATAGGCTACGCAAATTATTACTCTTATAATAATAGGAGTTTATTAAGACCCTTATAGCTATAAGTATATCCTCTATCCTTTTTAAACTTAATATTCTAATTAAGGATAACGTATTCCTTTTCTTCTACGTTAATAATATTATAATTACTTACTTAAATAGGGATAAGGAGGTGGCTATAATTAAGGGGGTAATTATTACCCTTAAGAAGAAATATTAGTTAATTGGCGGAGAGGAATTAAAATAGTTCTTAGGAATTGAAGTTATTCGTAATTGTAAGAAATGGTTAATTTGGTTATTATAGCGCGATTATATTAATAAGATTGTAGATAAGGTTAAAGGGATAAAGAGATTCTTTTAGACCCTTATAGCTAAGGAGGAGTTAATTCCCTACGAGGATAAGGTATTACTATATAAGATTACCGTTTATTAGGTCAAAATCGGCTCCATCCTTTATATTATTATTACTACGCGCTTAAATATTACCTTCCCTATTTCTAAATTGATTCATTTTAATTCGAACCCCAATTCGATATATTATAAGGCTATAAATCACGTCCTTCTATATCTATTATTAATTTAAAATTACGCTTTTTAATTAAATAGATTAAACCGTTAGGATTTTTACGTAATAATTAATTCCTCCTTCGCAAATAATTCCCTTAATTGCAAAAACTCCTAAATATTTATTCTAAGGCTCTTAGGCGCAATTATAAATTAGCGAATTAATAAATAGGATATAGTAATTACCTCTTTTATAGAGGTAGAATTATTATCTTTAAATTAAAGCGCTAAAGAAGCTATCTATACCCGCCGTCTATTTAACGAATTAACGGTAGGATTCGATTAAGAAATTATACCTATAGATTGCGATAATAAATAAACGATCCGCTTCGTTATTAAGGAGGGTATACGCTTAATAATTAAATTAAAGTACGTAGATATTTATAAATATTAATTACATTAAGTATAAGAAAGGAAGTTTATCGACGTTATTTATATTTTAATTAAGGAGTAGATTGCCGATGGCCTTATAAAGAATTTCGGGCCTATAGATTACCGCGTATCGATAGAGTAATTAGGATTCGTAGAATTCTAATAGCTACTAATTAAGCTATTAGAAATTACGAGCGCGTTTATTATAGTAAGGATGCTTAAAAGGGTAATAGATTTAAAGGATAAGGATTAGGAGGAGTTAGAGGATAAAGAGGCTATAGATAAATTAGATAGGAGACTTTACAATTTATTTAAAAACTAATATAATAAATAAAGACTTTAGGGAAATATTATTATATTGGGAATAGAAGTATAAAACTCTTAGAGGATTATAGGGCATTTCTAGGTAAATCTAATATTAATTTATAGTATAGATTTAAGGGGGTGTGTTATAATATTGGGTGGCTGGCCTGCAGGGATAATAGGAGTGTACGTGACCTAAATAACCGAGGTCTGGAGTCTGAGGGATTTTTACACAGTAGCCAGAGATCTGCACGTCTGCAGAGTCTTACACAGTTACACACAATCAAGCCTTCTTTGCTCCCCCAATATTGTCACCATTGTAACAATGGTAGGCGCTACCATCGATAAGCGTTTGCACGTGTACTATCGCGTTCACCGCCTGCCCGAGACGCTCTAGCATGACATGCGAGATCCACCAATCCACGTCCCGTCGTCATTTCTATGGCTACCTCAACTCCTCAAGAGCTAGCGTGCTACCGTCGCACCCTCGCAACCGGCGTGCCCTTGTCACCTGCCCCCCATCAACCGTCTCCCGACCGCCCAACTGCCTTTGTAAGACTGGTAGAGGTAGCTACATTACAGCCTGCTACTCTCACTCCGACCTCAACAAATCTCAGTCCAAGACTCTTCTTACATGAAAGACGAGAAGAGTAACCCCTGAAAGGGACAACTTCAACTCAGGGCAGTTCGTGCACAGCAGGGTCAGCATCCACGTCGTTTCCAGTTAACGACCAAGCAGGCGAATCAGGCAATCGGTTTAAGGTGTGCTTTGACACAAAGGTTCAAGGGCAGCGGTCTGCCAAACGCCTACCCATCAGTCTTCGTCTCCCACAACAACAATCAACCATCAAGCAGTCTATTTTCGAACCGAGAAACGAACGCCGCCCCCCTCCCCCCGGAAGCATATCCTTTCTCGAATTCCACGCCGTCTCCGAAGCACCCAAGTTCTACCACCCGCTGTCCGATCCGTACCAGATCGGTCATTTGTCTGGATGCTCGCTCGCCTTCACCTAAACGAACTATTGTAGCCTGTGCAGGCGTCCAGCACCGAAACCAGAGCGTTAGCCAACGCGTTCATGGCTGACGGCGTCATTGCCAGGCTCATGTCGGGTGGCCGTGGCGGTCGTGGGGCGCGCTCCTTCTATGAGGAGTTGCGCGGCCGCGGCAGCGCCTCTGATGTTGACGATCGCGCTGGGCTCTTGGATGAAGAGAATCTTAACCAGCATTTTAATGATTATGATATCGAGAATGCAGAAGGATTAAGACTTGACGACAGTAGGACCACGGTCGACGGCCAAATCTCCCGAGGCCGAGCCCATATATCTGGCCGTCCACCCCGTCCAGATGCTACTACACATTGGGGTGCCGGCCACGATGACGACGGTGATAATGACGTACCCGCCTCCCTGCTTGTTGAGCATTATGATAGGGGAGCTGCTCCCTTGGGCTCGCCCGGAAAGTCGAGAGGACAGCAAGCAGGACCGCGTGCACGCCCTGCTCCGGGATTGTCCAAGGACCGTACGCATCAACAAAGGCCACTCGCCGACCAAGATCTTCAGCCTCCACTACATGGCAATGCCGCGCCTAGCTTTGTTCTCACTGGCGCTGTAACAGGCAACGCCAAGAAGATGGCCGAGTGGAGGTGGGCTAACATCACCAACCTCGACAGTTTCATGCAAGACGTCTACAACTACTATCGGGGGAGTGGGATGTGGTGTATCGTGGTTGAAAGGGTGCTTCACCTGATGTGAGTGGGCCTTTTGTTGATCGCCCGTCTTTGGAACAGAAGAATTGGCCCTTCGAATGACTACTGACACGAGTCACAGCAAAGTCGCCTTTGTAGCTTTCCTCTTGACGTTTCTGTCCCAGTGCGTTGATTTCAAGAAGATTCCGAGCAACCAGAAGCTGTCTCAAGTCCTCGTTCCGCAATGCACTCGGAATATGTCTGGATTGTGGAACATCGGTCTCTGGCTCTTTGCCTTTTATTTCATGTGGAAGTCAATACAGTACATCCTCGACTTGCGCCGGCTGAGGCATGTTCGAGACTTTTACATCCATCTTCTCAACATCCCCGATGAAGACATGCAGACCATTACATGGCAGGAGGTTGTAGCTAGGATAATGGTGCTCAGGGACCAGAATGTAAGGACGACCAGAACCATGACGCCGCAAAACCAGCGCTGGGTCCTCGGTAGCCAATCCAAGGAGAGGCTGGATGCATCCGACATCGCGAATCGACTGATGAGACGGGAGAACTACATGATTGCCATGATAAACAAGGATATACTCGACCTGACCATTCCATTGCCGATGCTTCGCAACCGTCAGCTTCTTTCACAGACGCTCGAATGGACTTTGATGTTCAGCATCCTGGACTTCGTCTTTGATCCCAAGGGTCAAGTGAACCAGGAATTCCTCAGGTCCGATCGCAGGGGGATTCTTAGTGCCAAACTTCGGAGCCGTTTCATCTTTGCGGGTGTTATGATCCTCATCCTGTCGCCTTTCGTCGCAGGTTACCTGATCATCGTGTATTTTTTGGAATACTACAATGTACGTCGCCTCACGTTGACTGGATGGTGGACATGTTCTTACTGACGTTATTTGCAGGAAATCCAAAAGAACCCATCGATATTGTCCGCGAGGAGCTACACACCTCTTGCAGAGTGGAAGTTTCGAGAGTTCAACGAGCTTCCCCACTTATTTAAGAGACGACTGGACATGTCTCACCCCTTTGCCAGTCATTACATTGATCAGTTTCCGAAAGCCAAGACGTCCATGGTGGCCAAGACTGTATCATTTATAGCAGGCTCCATTGCTACAGTCCTCGCCCTGATATCTGTTTTCGACCCGGAAATGTTTCTGGGCTTCGAAATCACGCACGATCGAACCGTGCTCTTCTATACCGCTGTTTTTGGAGCTATTTGGAGCGTGGCTCGCGGGAGTGTGTCGGAGGAAAACGCAGTGTTTGATCCAGAATATGCGCTCGGCAATGTCGTGGAATATACGCATTATCAGCCGGAGCACTGGAAAGAACGGTTGCATAGTGCCGACGTCAAGGCCGAATTCGAAGAGCTTTACAAGTTGAAACTCGTCATCTTTGTGGAAGAGATTCTCAGCATCCTGACTACCCCCTTCGTCCTGTTTTTCAGCCTCCCCAAGTCAGCCGATCAAATCATTGACTTTTTTCGCGAGTTCACGATCCATGTGGACGGCCTTGGCTATGTCTGCTACTTTGCCGAGTTTAACTTTAAACAGGGCTCCAAAAACCAAGCACCGGCGGTGGTCACAGGCGAGGGAGATGTGCGCGACGACTATTATTCTACAAAGCATGGCAAGATGGAAGCGTCCATGTATGGATTCATTAACAACTATGCTCGAAACCCAAAACACCTCCCGCCTGGGATGCGCCAACAGTTCCACTTACCGCCGGTCTTTCCCGGTATCACTTCGCCAACGCTGGCGGGTGATCTGGCCGCGTCGCGAATGGGGCACAGTCAACGGGCGAGGAGCAATGGACCCGTGTCTTCGCGTGCGGCGCGGCCTGGAGTGGCAGTAGCAGAGCCTTCACCCATGGCATCTATTCTCTTGGACCCACGCCATCAGCCGAGCCTCCCAAACAACATGAGCTTTGTCAACACGGGGCGCCAGTTCCGCCAGAGTAATCGGGGTGCAGGCCACGCCATGGGAGGCTCAATGGAGGAGGATGGTAAAGGGGCTGCACGCAACGGTCAGCAAACGCACGATGACGAGTTGGAGGACAGCAGGGCAGAACTGGATGAATCAACATGGCAGGTGTCTCCAACCAAAGATCTCAGCAGGGAGAACAGCAGGCAGGATCTGGACCCGGTTGTTGGCGAGGAAGGTGGAAACGGAGCTGGAGTGGTACAGATGCTCTACCAGTTCAACCAGGCGCATTTGAATCGAAGGCTCGGGGGCGTGCGATGAAATTAGGTAGGGTTCTAGAACTCAGGACAAGGCCGGAGGATTGGATATAAGAGGCATGATGATTACGACGATATGATTTCTGTCGGGCTACTAATATGGCATGGCATGGCATTGGAGAAGGGCAATGGCGATACCGGGTGCTGTAGCATGTTGCATACCATAGCATTCTCTTAGTGTTCATTTTTCATCCTGAATTTGCAGCTTCGCTTCTTTTCTCTCCCTTTTCTGCTACGTGACGGCGCCAATAGGTGTCGTGAGTATGCGCAAATGAAGCCCTCGAGAAAGTATTACTGTAGTTCCAGTCGTGGGAAGCAGATTGGGAACTTGGATAAGTACGTACAGTCGAGACCCCTGATTCTGCATGTAATCCAGCAGCTTAAAATATATGCATTGGATGGAGGTTATGCAGTTTCAGGACCCGTGGTTTGGTGAGGGCAGGGGAATTCAGACCACGGAATTCTATGCACCAAATGGCGGTTATGCAGTATCTAGAGTATGCAGTTTCAGGGGTCTCGACTGTAGGCGGTTCAGTTCAGCTGGTTCATCACTTAGATAATTAGATTTGATAAGACAAAGCGGATCTGATAACGGGTAAATGGTCCCTGGAGGCCGGCTGTGGCAGCTGCAAATCTGCAACCTATCAAGGTTCTTTATTAGATACACAGTACATAGGGTGCATGGCGGGATTCATGGGTAGCTATCGAACCATTATAACGGTGCGAAGGTGTTAGATTAGAGGGTAGACTCGACCAGTAGAAACAGGCTTACGTAAGGCGCCCTAGCCACCAAATTCTGGTTATAGACCTTCTTAATAGTCTGGGCACCCCCAATTCGGGTTCTATAGAACTCTTCTAAATATATATATTAATTTTTAACCCTTAATTACGATATTTACTTTATTATGTAATTTAATAATTAATAATTTGATTTGCAATTTCCGCGCTACGAAAACTTTAGTTACATTAATTATAATTATTATCCCTATTATTATTATAATTTACTACGTTATTAATTATATCCTAGTTAATCGATAAAGAAGTCGTTATTAAGTAGGTTTATTTAGACTTTATAAATAAATTCAAGGAGTGGAACGACGAATTTATAGCCTATATTAAAGTTTTAGATTTTATTAATTATATATTAAGGGTATAACTAATTCCTTTTGAATTTATAAAATTAATTATTATAAATTACGTTATTAAATCGTTTGTCCACTATTATATTAAAAAGGCTAAAGAAATTTTTAACGATTTCGAAAATAGTATTTTTATTACGCTAATCCCTCTTTATAGCGCCGATAATATCTTTATAAACGTAGAATTTATCGAAAAATCCTTAGAGGAATAAATTAACGACGTTACTACTAAATTTACCGACTTTATTATTATAGGGCTATAAGAATATAATTATAATATTAATATATTTAATTACCGGTTTAAGAAATACGAAACCTTTTTGAAATATTACATTATATTTACTAAATAGATACGTAAAACCGTTTATTAAGATTATAAGTTTAATTATTTCCGGAATAACGAAAATTTCCCTTAATAATATTTTACCTTCGTTAAAGGGTTATAATACCGTCCTAAATAAACTTTTATCGATGCCCGTAAAGCTTACCGCGATTATATTAATAAACCCCTTATAATAGAACCTAAAATAGGAATAATTAAATAAATTAACGGTTAAGAGATTATTATAATTAAAATTTAATTCTACGCGGTCCCTAAATCTTTATTAATTATTACTTAATTTTACGACCTTATCGAATATTTATACCCTATTTAACCGGGCTAAATTTCCGACGCCTTGCGTTAATACCGCTTATAAATCGTTAATAATATTTTCGATTTTTATATTTTATCCGGGGATTTTTGTATTAAAAGCTTTAACAATAAAGTACCTATAATTGTATAGATTAAATCTAACTATAAAAGTATTCGCAGGGCGTCCTTTAGAATTGGAGGCGATATTTTTAATAGGTTAGAGGATATTAATATTAAAGTAAAGGACGTTTAATTTAGTAGACTTTAATATAATTAATATAAAAGGAAGTACGTAGTGTAAATTAAAGATTTTAAATAGAGTAGAAATTTATTATCGTTATTTCGTTATAAAATTTACGAAGAGGGTATATATATTATTAAATACTATTAATATTTCTTCCTTAGTAGGGCTTTAAATTTTTATTAGAAATTTAACTTTAAAGTATAAATTCGGGTAATTAAAAACTTTAATAACGATTTAAAATTTAAAAGGGAGGTTAAAATTTAAAAAAAGGAAATAATTAAGTAATTAATAAATCCTATCCTTAATATTAGTAATTAATTTTAAAATAATTAACTCTTTAGTAAGAATATTACTATAGACTTTATCTTTACTTTTATTTAAGTTTATAAAACCGTTATAATATAAATAATATTCTAAATGGGAGAAGGAAGTTCTAATATTTACCCGTTTAAAAATTACGCTTTTTTTGATTCTAGTAGCTCTTTATACGTATTTAACGAAATTACGTATTTCTTTAATTTTTATTATATACCCTATAGTAATAATTTGTAGGCTGGAGATTTACGTATTATAATTTAAAGTTATAAGGAGGTTAATTTTATTATTAATAGAGAAAACGGGTTTAAAAAATTACGTCTTTATAATATAGCCTTTTGCCTTAATTTTATAATTAATTTTATTTCCTTATACTTATTACGTAAATAAGGTTTCTTTTAGAATTATAAATTATTTAATAATTGCCTTCATAATATAGACTAATTATTATTTTATTATCTTAAAATTTATTACCGCTAAATTCTATTTAAAAAGCTTCCCTATTTATTTATTCGGGCGAATTTCTATACCCGTAAGAATATAATTAACTCTTATATAAGCCGTAGGTATTACTGTAAAGACCCCTTTATTTAGCATTTTAAATTAGAGTACCCTAGTCCTTAAGTATTATCCTACTTTTATAACGTATTAGGAGTTAAAATCTTATTTAAAAATAAAAAGGAGGAAGACGAAGAAAACCCTAAGACCGAATAATATAATATTTATATTTAAATAAAAATTAAGTAATAAATTAAACGAAAATTTAAAAATAAAGGGTATAGGGTTAAAGAACGTTTTATTATAAATTTTCTCGATTATAAAGAAAATTACTAAAGCTATATTAATATTATATTTATTATTTATAAATTTACTAAATATATTTAGGAATATTTCCTCTACGACCGATTCGCTATTATAATCGTAGCTTATTTAAACGACCTTTTTACTCTCTTTAAAATACGATTTAACGTTATAGTACGAATATTGGAATACAATAACGAAATTACGAAATTATAATTACTCTTAAATTTATTAGCGTAACGTAATATAGTTATAAAGCCCTTTACCTTATATATTTAAGTATAGAATAGAGGTGTAGAGTATTCGGGAAATATAATTAAAAATAAAGCGCGTACTATAGGTTTAGGTATTCGTTTTCCTAAGGATTTTTAACCGGAAATCGTTTTTATAGTAATATATTTTAATAATCGGTCCTTTAAATACTTCTACAATTAGAAATCTCCTTATAAAAGATTCTATACGGCTATTATTAGGAAAATTAATAGTAATAACGACGAAATTACCCCCTATAAATTTAATATTTTTTACCTTCGAATTTATAGTTATAAAGTATTTGTAATAATTATAACCGTTAAGAATAAATAAAATAGGCTTTAAAAAATGAACTTTAAAACGTAGATTGGATATTTAATCGGTTATACTTTTATAATTATTTACCGAATCTAAAACCTTATTATTAATAAAATTATTAATACCCGCGACGTTATTTTTAATAAATATACCCTTTTTATTAGTAAGGTAGAGAAGGAAGCCGAATTTTTGAAATTTACTTTAGAAGAGTTTATTACTTTATTAAAGAAATATACCGCTAAAGAATAATTATTAAATAATTAATTTCCCTTCGATTTTATAATTAGCCGTACCGATATAGAAGATACGAATATTTATAATCTTTTAAATTCTCTTTCTTTTAACCCGGTTTAAAAAAGGGAGGTAATAATTATTAGGGAGGTATAAATTGAAGAAGTAATTATTCGGGAGGTAGAAATTGACGTACCGCCTCCAAACCCCCTCAATAAGGTTGTAAACTTAAAGGAGGACCGAATGGCCATCGATTATTTCATTAATTACGATTATTTAATACTATTAAATATATTATTATTAATTTCCTTTCTTATAGGGGTATTCGTTATAAATTATATTAAATACGTTAAAAAGGAATTATTAAAAGGTTTCGAATTTTAAAAAGTAGTATTTAATACCGGACGTTTTTATTAATTTATAGCTATAATATACGGGAAGAAAATTATTAAAGTAAAGTTGTAGTATTCTATATATAAGGAACGGGTAATTACTAAAAATACGATCGAATCTTTAATCGCTATTAATAAATTTTAGAGCTTCTATTATTATTAATTGCCGTTAATACCCTATAATTATAAAGACTTCGATAAATATCCTTTAAGCGACCTCTTTAAATAAGCCGAGCGAATTTACTTCGAAAGCTATAAATAAATGAAAATTTAGGTGGAAGTAAATTGTAACGAATTTAGAGTTAAAGGTAAGTAAATCTTCGATTATATATAGGTATATATTTATAAATACTTTAAAAATAATTATTTTAATAAAGTTAAAGTTCGTTTAATTATATATAGAAATTAATAAATAAGGATTGTAGGGTAGGAAATTTATACCTTTACTTTAATAGGAAAGTCCTTTTATACCTTTATAATTATAATTTTACGTTTTAATTTTAAATTTATTTAATAGGACGTAGTTAACGCCTTTGTAAATATAATAATGGACGAAGAGATTTATATACGTATATTATTTAATTATTATATTTAGGGGAAAGTACTTAAAATCCTTAAGGTATTATATAATTTTCGTCGTTCTTTATTATTATAATAACGAGAATTTATAGGGATATTTAAAGTTTTAAAGTTTTACGCAATCTTTAAAGATTTTTATATTCTAATTAACGATGGTATTTTGGTTTTTTATTATATTAATAATATTATTTTTTATTATTACCCTATTAAGGAGGAAATTGCCCGGTAATATATAAAGATTCTATAGTCCTAATATAATTTAATTAAAGGAGAGGAGTTATAATAGTTCTTAAATATTAAAGTAATCCGTAATTATAAGGCCCGCAAAATTTAGTTATTTTAATAGTTATACTTTTAAAAGATTTATAAGTTCGCCGACGATAAACGTATTACTTAAATTCTAATAAATAATATCGAATTAATATTTTACGATTATAAAGCTATTAATTAATTTATTTATTAATATTAAATTAAAATCGGGTCTATATTCTACGCTACTATTATTATTAAATTAAATATTACCTTTATAATTAATCGATTTACTAAATATAATTATAATTTAGGATTAAAATATTATAAGGCCGTAAATAAGGTATTATATTACTTCTTTATTACTATAAACTTAGCCTTATATTATAAAAGAAATATTAAATTTTAATTCGCTTTTAACGCTTCTTTTACTAATAATTCTATCGACCGTAAGAATTCCTAAAGATTTATAATAAAGTTATATAGTGGATTTATCTATTAGGGAGCTTCTAAATAGTTAATAATAATTACCTCTATAACCGAAATAGAATTCGTAGCCCTTTCTAACGTCGCTAAAGAAGTATTATATATTATAAAGTTATTTAAAAGTTTTATATTGAAATTCTCTAATTTTACCCTAATTTTCGAATATAATAATATTTAAATACTTAGAATCCTAGACGTAGAAGTATTAAAATTGGTAATTAAATTCCGCTATATTAATATTTATTAATATTAATTAAAGTAGGAGGTATAAATAGGGATAATTAAAATATAGTATTTCGAAATTTTAAAAATACCCGTAAACGGTATAATTAAAATATTAATTATAAAAAAATATTAGGAATTTAAGAAGTTAATAGGGATGGATTCTATACGAAATAAGGAAGGGTATTAGCGGGTAGAATACTTAAGAATTAAGGAGATAGATAAAGAGGAGTAATTGGTTTTATGTAAATAGTTTTAGATTTATTTATTTTAGAAAATAAATTGCATTTGGGGAGGTATATTAAATTAGAGGGTAGATTCGATTAGTAGAAATAGGCTTACGTAAGGCGCCCTAGCTACTAGATTCTAGTTATAGACCTTCCTAATAGTTTAGGCACCCCCAATTCGGGTTCTATAGAACTCTTTTGAATATATATATTAATTTTTAACCCTCAATTACGATATTTACTTTGCTGTGCAATCTGATAAAAGGCGCTCCCGAATCTGAATGAGCGCCGGTACGTTGGGCGCACATTTTATCCTTTTCCAAATTTTGCCATTTGTTCCAAAACCCCACCATCCTCCTCCGATGACCGGTGGCATGCCGCCAAGCTCGGGGGTGCATGGGGTTGCACATGGCTACAATAAGGCCATACTGTGAACTGTACATATATAGAAACACAAATCTATTTGCATTTGCGAGATATAACTCGCGGCTAGTTTGTTCAGATCACATACTGATTAGTATTATTTTTTTTTATATTTTTTTTTTCAACACTGAACCGGATGGTCCGCTGATATGGCCCAGAGCCGAATGAAGAAAGAAACCAAGCCCGCAATCAGCGATCCGGCCTTGTCCGATGTTAGACAAGGTTGTTTAATTGGCCGAGGGGCCTCGGGACTTTTGATCTGATAAGCCCGGAGCACACAGGGAAAAAAGGACAAAAAGCCGCTAGCGGAGACGGATACGGCGCGAACAAGTCCCTCAACCGCTCCGTCAACTGCGGGGTTGGAAGGTCACTACGGTACGGTGACTTGTATGCACTGTAGAATAGTGTAGCGTCGGCAACTGCTGGATGAGCATCATAAAGCTGAGGACGGAGGAGGCCCAACTGAGGACGAGAAGACGGTTGGGTTGGGAACCGGGGGGGGGGGGGGGGGGTGGGGGCTACTGTTGTCTTGGTAATACCTCACTTTGAAGAAATGGAATGGAACCTTTTGCGTCTTCTGTCTGAATGGCTGCGCATCATGAGGTGGATTGTATGTACCGTAGTGAAGCCATCTGGCATCGTCTTCATATGTACAATTGTTGTATGTAGATGGCGACCACCTTGACGGACCAGTGCATGGCCGTTTGTCACCCTTATACCCATATCCAGGTTCCCCGGCCTCCGATTGCTCCAGCTGCCCCGTCGAGTGTGCTCTGCCATTGGAGGTGTCGGTTCTGGCTGCGATCCATGTTCCCACGGTCCGCGGCAGAGCACTGGCCTTCATGTTCCATTCCAGAGGGAACTTTACTTGGAAAGCCGAGTAAGATGCGGGTGGGCGTGGTGGGTGCTGTGTGCCGGGACGGGTCTGCGGCTTTCGGTCGGATTGAGAGGGGAGGAGCGTGTCTGGCTGCGTCGGGCGTGTTCTGTCCAAGCTAGGTGCCAAGCAGATATTTTTTTTTTTGCTGCAAGGCCGTGCCGACCACGGGTCGGGATATTCCACTCCAGCTTGATAAAACTGACGCCTCATCCGTCAACCGTCCCCCAAAAATTCCGTCCTTGGTTGAACCGCCACCAAGACGCCCCTCCACTCCTCCCCTTCTCCGTTGCGACGAGCACATCCCAACGCCCGAAACCGACGACAGCACTCTTGGCCGACACAATCGATTCCTTTGGTGTGAAGTTCGATTGGCCGTCTTTGATATACACACAGGCTTCGACCCCCGGCGTTGCGCAAAAAAAGGCTACAAGCGAAACTAGATCCCACCCCGAGGGAATAGCAGCATTCAGCAGCCAGCCAGCTAGCTACCTACCACTCCATATCGCAGTCCGTCGTTTGCCTTGCGTCACCTCGCTGCCGCCCTTTCCAACCGCTCGGTCTCTGTGGAATACGCCTGTAGTGGTCCGCATCGTCCGTCGCCGACCTCCCGTCTCTACCTCGCCGTCTCTTCCCAGGACGGTTCCCGGAGCCCTTCAAGCTGGCTCTTAGCGCAGGCGCATCGGAGGCTGTGGCTTCCAAAATGACCCAGCCGAACGTTATTGAGGAGGAGGATTACGAGTACGTGGCGGCATACTTATCAAACAACATCTCGAACCACGCGGGGCCCACTGACACCGCATTCTTCCATGTAGCTATGAGTCGCTCCCGCCCAACTTCTCCCTCATTCAGAACATGGCTGCCGGTGCCTTTGCCGGTATCGCCGAACACTGCGCCAGTATGTTACTTGCCCCGGTAGCCCAAAGCGTTGCGTCATCATCTATTTTGCCATGGACTCTGCGCTGACTGATTCTCCCCAGTGTATCCCATCGATGCTGTCAAGGTGGGCAAGCGGTCCTTTCTTGCTTCGTATACGCGAGACCGCAACAAGTCACTGACTGCCTGTCCTGCAACTTCTTCAGACCCGTATGCAGATTGTGAACTCGAACCCTTCTGCTGTCTATAATGGCGTTATTCAGAGCACCTATCGAATTGCTTCGACCGAGGGTATCTTCAGCTTGTGGCGCGGCATGTCCAGCGTCATTGCCGGAGCCGGTTAGTTGCATATCTGTCGCTTTCGTTATCGCAACGGCTCGGCTGATACCAATCTCATTCAGGTCCCGCGCACGCTGTTTACTTTGCGACTTACGAGGCTGTCAAGCACCTGATGGGCGGTAACAAGGTTGGCGAGCATCACTTCCTCGCTGCTGCTACTAGCGGTGCTTGCGCGACTATCGCCAGTGATGCTCTCATGAACCCTTTTGACGGTATGTCCACCCGTTATGGTGCCCCCTTTCTTCCCTTGCATCTTATCTTGGCGCGCGAATCTCAAAAATCCTGACGCTGTCATAACCACGCAGTTATCAAACAGCGCATGCAGATCCAGAATTCGGCCAAGATGTACCGTTCCATGCTTGACTGCGCCAAGTATGTTTACCGGAACGAGGGTCTCGGAGCTTTCTACGTCTCCTACCCCACCACGCTTTCCATGACCGTCCCTTTCACTGCGCTCCAGTTCCTCGCCTACGAGTCGATATCGACTTCGATGAACCCCACCAAGAAGTACGACCCGATGACCCACTGCCTTGCTGGTGCAGTTGCTGGCGGCTTCGCGGCCGCGCTTACGACGCCTATGGATGTGATTAAGACCATGCTGCAAACCAGAGGCGCGGCTCAGGATGCCGAGGTTAGAGCCGTGAGCGGCTTTGCGGCGGGATGCAAGTTGCTTTACAGAAGAGAGGGTGTCAAGGGCTTCTTCAAGGGCCTGAAGCCCAGAGTGCTGACCACCATGCCCAGCACGGCTATTTGCTGGTCGGCATATGAGGCATCCAAGTATGTGTTTCCTTGCCTCATTATCCAGGTTTAAAATTGCCCAGATACGCTGCTAACACGTGCGCCTTATCAGGGCCTATTTCATTCACCAGAACAGCCAGTCATGAACTGCGTGTGGTTGACCTACGGAGCGGAAGCCTTTCAACAAGGTGGGTACGGCTGTGCGCGATACTTTCTTGGATTCCCTCCGTCTTGAGCGGCCCGCCTTTCATGCTAACGTTAGATCGTTTTCTGCAGCCGAGATCACCAGGGCTTGGAGCTCTCTGATATGCATGCATGACCTCCGGGTGAGACAAAAAAAATAACAGAAAAGAACAAGACATCGCCTCATTTCCAGCGATGGAGCCGATCAGGCAAGAGGCGAGAGAAAGCTCCAATACTACTCGGACATTGCTCGACTGCGGAGGTTGAATGTCCATTTATCCGCCTTCAAGCGTCCGCATGGGGACGAGCAATGCCCTGGCACGTTGGTTACAAGGAGTGCTGTGCGCAACGGGCTACTTGAAGGATGGCTGGATGGGCAAATGAGTCCTCTAACCAAGCCAAGAACAATGTGGCTTTGGTATAATACCCGCAGCGGCTACTATGCAAGGCAAAAACAAGCAACACAAAATCCGACCCATGTACGTAATATAGCTATGTTGCCTTGCCTTCTTTGTTTTGTTGCTTGCGGCAAACTGTTCCCGGTGGTTTCATCTTTTCCTATCCACCAAAAGTCATGGATTTACCGATCCGGAACGAGGAGTGCAGGTTTGCATTTGGGGTGTGTTCTGGTAGCGTTCTCTGTCCAAGAAAGACCACTGCCTGGGATTTTACGGCGTTCATACCTCTCCAGTTTTGTATATCAAACATGTATCATACATCACATTTATAAAACATCAGCCCGAAGACAGCCGCGATTGACATTTGCCAACTTAACTCGGCTTGCATTTAAGAACGATAATGACTCCGTGTTCTCTCGCTCATTCGTCCTGTGATGCCTTTCAAAAGAAACCGCAGCTCAACACCTAAACTCCTGGATGAAAACTCACCAACCTTCAAAGGTTTGATTATGTCGGACATCAGACACCATAGCCAAGGGCAGCATAACCTTCCCCGTTCGTTGAGTGTCCGTCCATGCACCCCGGCGAGCTTTGACGCGATGCTGCTCAGCCACCAAACGGAAACCCTCCAGGGAACCCTCCACTACCGTATTGGAATCGGAATCCGCCCCCTGGTCCGCCCTGCTGAAACATGAACGGATTCCCACCGTGCCCGCCGAAGGGGTGTCCTCCCTGTTGACCCTCGTGCGAGTTCGGGTCGTCACCTCTGTCGAACCGTGCCCGTAGCTCAGGATCGCTCAGCACCTCATACGCCTCGTTTATCTGAGCCATCTTCTTCTCGGCCGCCTCCTTGGTCAGTCCTTGCTTGGCTGCCTTGTCCGGGTGATGAAGCTTGGAGAGCTTGCGGTAGGCCGACTTGATCTGTCTCTCGTCCGCATCGTGCGAAACCCCTAGGACCTTGTAGTAGTCCTTTGTCTTAGAGCGTTTGAGTGCGATCTGCGCCTTCTGGAGAAGAGGGTTGATGACGTCTGATTTGGCAGGATGTTCTTCTTGGGCCTTTTGCAGGGTAGCGATGGCGGCGTCGTATTCTTCTGCCGCAATCTGAGTTTGCGATTGGTGGAGGAGGGCATAGAGGGCAGTGGGATTGATGGTTAGCGACTCGGCGCAGTACGTCGAGGCCTTCTTGCTGTTGGACTGGTGAAGAGGGCTTGATGTTAGATATTTGGTTTCATATTAAGACGGTTTGAAAGGTTGACTTACTTCGAAGTATGCCTGGCACGCCAGCTCCACTAGTTGTCCTACCAGTACGTTACCCGCGGACTTTGGAATTGTCCCATCTGCTCGGAGCTTCTCGACTTGGCTCTTGACCTCCTGGATGAGTCCTTCCCCTTCTTGGCTCGGGACTAGGTTCTTCACGGCCGTCATTGGTTGTTTCTTATCCAACGCCTTGGTCGCTTTCTGCATCATTTTGTCCGTCATTTTCTCTTCCTTCAGCAGCCTTGCGCATACCTTACTGTCCGGGTCAGAATGTAGGCATTTCCTGATGGCTGCCAAGCCCCCAGATACATCGCCGAGGGCGTAGAAGGAAATGGCTGAGATTTTGAGGTGCGGGGTTGTATCTCCTGGTCTCATTTGCAAGATGTGCTGTAGGTCACTCATACCCATCTCCAAGTCACCTCGTTCGAACAAACACTTGGATCGTAACTCGCGTAGCGGAACAGCCCGGTTTGCAACCATGATGGCAGCCCCGGCCTGCGCAACACATTCCTCCCAGTCCCCGGCTGCTGCTGCCTTCTCGGCAAGGCGGGAGGCCATAACGGCATCCTCCAGCGTAGCTAGTTCATCCGCCTTCTTTGCCTTTTCATAGTGCTCCTTTGCGGCGTCCCAATCAGCGCTGCGCGCCTTCAGCTTGCCCAGCTGGATATGGGCACCTTCGAAGCCAGGCTTGAGCGCTAGCACCTTATTGAAGTCATCGGTCGCTTGCGAGGTGCGACCGAGCGAAAGGTAGGTGGTAGCACGCTTGAAAAAGGTCAGGTAGTTGGAAGGGTCACGAGCAATAGCAGCATCGTAATAGACGAGCGCATCGTTGGTCTCGCCCTTGGAGAGATGGCTTTGTGCCGAGGCGAGGAGATTGGAAACGGGCAGGTCGGACGGTATCTCGGCGGGCGAAAGGCCATTCACGATGGAAGCAGCCGCAACGGCAAGGGCTGACAGCCGAACCAGCATCTTGGATGATGGGAGGTCGTGAGATGGTCGGTCGTTCGCTCAACTCGGTATGCAGAGGCTCGATTATCGAATCGTGGTTGGGTATATCAAAGACTGGAGAAGGAAAAGGCCACGGTTATGGCTTCTTATCAGAAGATTTAAGTGTCGGCGTCCGGAAGTTTGACACGGTGGGATGAATGAACGAATGAATGAATGTAGGGCGATGTGGACGGTAGTGCAACAAAGGAAATAAATGGAGGTTGATGGAGCCAAGTTGTCCTTTGGCGAATATGTAGGGTAAACTTGTCTAATAGCGTTAGCGGCACGGGTGATGGTACATGTACGTCGGTACCAGTGGTATTGCGGCGCCAAGGGTAGATACTTAGTTGCTGTATGCAATGGAATGAGACTCCTTCGATCCCGTTGTCTCCACTTTCCAGTAGGTACGCCTGTGCCTGACGCTCATGTTAGTGCAAGGGTCCGGGGAGCGATCCCGCTTTGGCCGCATACCCAGAAGTAGTCTCAGCACAGACCCGCACCTCCGAAACCCCACCCCCCCCTTTTCTGCGGTAGCAGGTCTGAGCGCGTTTTGCGCAAAATAGCCATGGAAAATAATGAAATTAAAGAATTAATTAAAGAAAAATGGTACAATCATAAAAATTAAATCACGAAGATGGTCTTAATGAGACGGTTCCAACGGTACTACTCTCAAAGTGCACGGACCACTCGTTGAGGTAATGCAATATTAAATAGGAAAAAGGAAAAAAATTATTAACCCCTTCGAGGTTGCATTACCTCAACGAGTGGTCCGTGCACTTCAAGAGTAGTATCGTTAGAACCGTCTCGTTAAGACCATCCTCGTAATATATTTCTTATAGTTATAATAATTATATTTATTTAAATAACTCAGAGTGTCTCAAATTCTAAAGGTTTGATTGCCGACGGAGGAATATCTTTAAGGTTAAATTTATAAAAAAGAGTGGTCCGAGCGCTTCAAAAAAACATTCTTTAAAATGGCCTCAAAAAGACCATCTTCCGATATATTTTATTTTCTTCCTATTATTTTTCGTTATTTAATTATTTATAAAAAACCTTTAATAAGGGTTGAAAATTTATATAGGGATTTTGCAATCGACGGCTATTTCGCGCAAAACCGTAACAGACCTCCTCTCACTGAAGTTCGAGGAGAAGAGACCCACATTTTGTGGGGTGGGTCCGTTGAGCGCCGTGAAGGAGGTTCTGTGGAAGAGACTAACCCAGAAGGTACGTACATAGAGCGAAAACGGTAATTATATACCCTAGAAATGGTATTCATCTACCTTACCCACTTTTACACGTTGAGTAAGCTGCGCCAGCCGCGCCAGCCGCCCAGGCGCCAGAATATATGTAAGGTACGGCCTAATACATATAATACTAAATCGATGTCGCTCTTTTACGTAAAGTTATTTAAAAATATTGAATAAGTTAATAATCTATTGCTAGGGAGGTTAATAAGGTTCTTACCAATTTAATTATATACTCTAGTATTATATTAGCGCCTATATTAATCGCTATATTATTCGTTATACTAATTGGTTAGAGTATACGTACCCACCTTAATTCTAATACTTATATTTAGAATATTAATTAGCGTAAAAATTTATATTTATATATTTACTTTAATTTTAATACCCGTTATAAAAATATTAGCTAGAGGGTTAGGGAATATTTATATTTATAACCTTTTATAAAGGTAATAGAGGCGGCGCTATAATTTATTATCCCCTTTATTATTAATTAGAAGGAGGCGGGCCGTTATAATATTAGGGTAATTATTTATTAATTATTAGTAAATTATAATTAAATTATTATTAAGGGTAAGGGGAAGGAGAGGGCGCCCTAATTTTCTATAAGGGAGTTAGAACTTCGTAAAAGGAAGGAGAAAGAGAAGTGAATATTCGCTACGGTACCTATTAAGGCGTTAACGGTTTTATAATAATAAAGATTATTAATAGTAATATATTTAATATTAACGTTAGCGTTAGCGTTTTTTATATTTTATATTTTTAAAGAAATTACTGTAAAATCACAGGTACGAGAGGGTGAGAACAAGTCGCACAAAGTAGGTCTATTTTAAAAGAAAGACTTTAACCTAACTAAATATAAGTCTCTAACTAAGAATTATCCTCTTTTATACTTATATATTTCCCTATAAGTCCGGAACGGTCGGCGCCCGGACTCCGAAATCCTTTCCTCTATATTATATCCTACCATCCTTATTTTATCCGTTATTTTATCCGTCGTTTTAAACTACTATACCTTAATTATACGGGTCCCTTTAAACCTTCTTAATAATACCCTTACAATCATCCCCCTCCTTAGAAGCTATAATCCCTTATAATTTTAATATTAGTTATTATAATCCGCTGGAAATTTTATTTTTTATTCGTATATTGCGCTACGCTTCGTAGAAAACCCTATTTTCCACTTATATATTATATTATATTTTAATTTTATTATACCGTTTAATTATTTATTTTTATTTTATATATTAATATTATTCCCCCCTTTATTAATTCAATCCCTAAACCGTATTATTACGTAATAATTACTATAATACCCGTAAAAATAATATTTCTGCGCTAAATGGTCTTATTGAAAAATTTAAAAACCGATTAACGATATTTATATTATATTAATATTTCTGCGCTTATTAGCTATAGTATTATAATAATTAATCGGCTTTATAATTAATATTTACCCCCTAAAATTATTATTAAATTCCTAGAAATTAACTCCGAAATGGTTTAATTTCTACGTATTACGCGCCTTATTTACTATTTCGGCATTTTTTTCTCTTCGTATCCTTTCCCCGGATAAAAAACGTTTTATTATTAATAATAAAGGATTTCGAAGAGGTATTTAAATAGGATAGAAATTTTATTCGGAATTAAGATTAGAATTTCGTCCGGAATTAATTCCGGAATTTAATCCGAATTACCTTTCCTCTTTTTAAAATTAAACCCTATAATCCTTAAAATATAAAGAAGGATTTATTGATTTTAACCGGCTAACCGGGCTAATAAAAAGTCCTAATATATATTAATTATTTTTAAGAGCCGGGAATATTTTAAGTTATATTATTAATCAACGATTATTTATTTTATATAGTTAATAATTTATTATATTTCCCTAATTTAAAAAATTTTATTAATATTTATATTTATTAATTAAATTATAAACCTCTTTACGGTTTAAGTTATTATAATTATTTTAAAGCCGGGTAACCCTTAACGCCGCCTATAAATAAACGCTAAAGAGAAATTTATTAATTAATTTTAAATTCTTTTAATTCGGCTCTTTATTTTTATCGGACGGAAAATACTTAATTTAATAGGAAATATTAGAACGGCTTTCCTTTTAATATATCGAATTCTCTATAATTTTAATCAAAAATTTACCGGCTAATTTAAATTCTCCTAATTTAATTATTTTATCCTTATCGGACGGAAAATTTTTAATTCAATAGGAAATATAAAAACGGCTCTCCCCTTAATATATTGGATTTTCTATAATTTTAATAAAGAATTTACTAAATATTTTAAATCCTTCTAATTTAATTATATATCCTTATTAGACGGAAAATTCCCAATTTAATAAAAATATTAAAAAGGCTCTTTGTTACGGTAGGCTAGGTTTGCTCAGAACTCTAAATATCCTTGATGAACAATCAATAATATTAAAGTAAAAAAGCGAAATATAGAGGGAAAGAAACGGGCCGTAGGTTGCGTTACGAAGAATCCTTTTTCAAGGACCGCGACGCGCAAGTTCCACTTTATACAATTAAAGTAAATCCTATCCGTTTCCGGTCTATTAGCCGGCGCGCCGGCTAATAGGTCTATACGCGATTATAATACCGGGTACCCCTAACCGCGGCGCCGGGTCGGTTACTCAATAAACCTAACCCAGCGCCCTACTATATAATTAATCGTATATATCCGGTAATATATCCCGGTTTATAAAAAAAAAATACTTCTATTTTTAATAATTCCTTCCAACTTTTTTTTTCTTTATATCTTTTATTAAAAGGAAAACAATAAACGCGTACGCTAATTATTTTCCTATTCTCTCCTAATATTCCTATATTATATTTATAACTCTATTTATATCCTCCTCCTTTTTTTAATTATTATATTCGTTTTCTATAACCCTTCTATTTAATTTAAAATTTAATTACTCCGTTACGTAAAACCTTATATTTAATAATACGCTCTAATTTATATCGGGGATTAATTTCCGGGTCTAAATCCTCTTAAAAATCCTTAATTAATCTAGACGGCAATATAATTTAATAAAACGGGTCTTCTCTTAAAATTATTTATTTAAAATAAGTAATAAATATAATAAAATAAATATTTATTATAGAATTTAATAATTTTAATTAAAAAATTAAGCGGTTAATTTTTTTTAGTACTTTAAACGATCTAATGCGTTATTAAAAAAATTTCCGGGAGGGGCGGTCGCGTAGGTAATATTTTTAATATAATTTTAAAAAAATTATATCGCCGACTTCAATATTAATAGGATACCGGCTAAAGTTATAAGAGCTTTTATTTTAATAATAACGAAGTCCGCAATTAATTTAATATTTAATTGGATTAAATTTCGAAGGATAAAATTATAAATATAAGCGTCCGAAGGATCGTTTAAAGATTTAAAAGGGCTTTTTAATTTATATCCGAAAAAGTATTCGTAAAGAGAAATTTTAAAAGTATCGACGTAAATACTATTAAAATTCTATTATAAAACGGGTATTAATACTAATTAATTTTTATTGAAGCGTTCGAAAATATAAAATCGGATAATAATTTTTATAATTTGATTCTTTCGTTCCAATATTCCGTTTCCTTAAGGGTAATATACCGTAATTATTAATAATTTAATTTTTAATACTAATTATATCCCTTTCTAAAATACGGATATAAATTTCCAATCCCTATTCGAAATAATACCTAATAATATACCCTAATTATTTAAAATAAAAGAACGTATTAAAATCGTTCTTTATTCTTCGGTTATATAAATTAAATAATTTAAGATTAAAAGGGTTCGTTTCAAAACTATATTGGTAATAAATATTAATATATCGAAAACGTTATATTTAAATATCTTCTAAATTAAATCTTTAATAAAGATTATCGGAAGGCCGATTATAAAATTTATAATAATAATCTTTATTAGTAATAAACCCTTAACTTTAGGGCGGATAAGTTAGAGTTCTCTTATAAGCGTAAAGCGGTCGGTTTAATTAAAATTATATATTAAATATTTATAAACGTATTATTTTATTAAATAAGTTTTATTAATTATAATAAATCCTTTAAAATCGTATAATATCCTATTACGGCCGAAATAATATTTTTCGTCGTATACAAATTCTAAAATAATTTAAATATAATTATAGGAAATATATAGGGTTTTTTCGGGGTAATTAATATAAATTAAATTATTAATTATAACGAAAAGGTACCCGGGTCGATAAAAAATAGCGACGTCCTCATTATCGGTCTTAAAGGCCTCTAAATCCTTAATTACGGCCGCGAATTTCCTATCTTTCTTATACTTTATAATAAATTACTCTTTTTATTTTAACACTATTATTACTTTCATAATAATTAAATATACTTAATCGATCGATAAAATATCGTCTTATATATCGTCCAAAACGGGGATACCTTCGGGCCGTAAATTTTAATTATCCTTTATCCGCAAACGGTTTAAAACGTTAAATATAAAATTCAATTTTCTAAAAAAATAATATACTTTAATATTATATTAAAAAAAGTAAATAAAAACGTTTATTAAACGACAATTATTTTAATTAATCGAAAATATATATAACGATTTTTATTTAATAATACCCTTAATCGCTAAATAATTTATAAAAACGATTATAATTTTATTATAAAAATAAATTTTAATTTAAAATTTTTTTACGGCTTAAATTAATACGGTTACTTCAAATTCGGACGGGCTATAATATAATTTAGCCGAAATTAAAGATTTATTAAAAAAAAGGATAAAAAGGATTTAATTAACCGGGATTAGAATATTTAAAAATATATCGTAGCCGTCCTTTAAATAGAATAATATAACCCCGTTCTTTCGTTTAAAAGAATTATTAATTTAAAAAAAAATTTATTTATCTAAATCCAAATAATATAATATACGGCTACTATATATTTCTTTCTATAATGTTCTAAATATTTCTAACTCTTTTAGGGTAAGGTCGAATTTCGTACGGAAATAAAATACCGCCTACTTCGTAAATTTCCTATTAATAATTACCCCTTCTATATAATTAACTATAAAAAGGGCAACCTTTTACTATTATAAAAATTTAAATAATTATATATGATAAATAATAAAATAACGTAAAAAGCTAGCTCCGCCTAAATAAATCTCTAAAACTTTTAAATAATAAAGAAATTCCAATTTCCAAAACGCTTCGATATACTATTTTGTATTCTACAAACCTAAATTATTTACGTAGAAACCTAAAAATTCTATATTCGAATACCTAAAAAATAATTTCTTCAATAATAAAAAAATATTTTTAAAGGTAAATAAATTAAAAATAGCGTTTAAATACGTAATGTACTCCTTCTATATATCGGATATAATAATAATATTATTAATATAAATACGGCAATAAGACTTATACTCGGCTAAAAGCCTATTTATAAATCGCTAAATATAAATAGGAGTATTATAAAATCCTATTTAAATAATAATAAATATTTCTAAACTTCGGTAAATAATAAAAGTAAAATAATTTTAATAAATAAATTAAATACCAAATTACTAAAAGAAAACTACGGTATCGATAACCGTAACGAAAATTTTACTACGTATAAATATAATAATTTCGTCCTAAAGGGGAAAAAAGTAATTATTTAATACCGTTAAATTATTAATTACTTATATATTTATTATTAAACGCGCCTTCTACTTCCTATCTTTTATTTCCTTTTAGACTATAAATACTAAATAAATAAAGGGGGTAGCCTTTATTATTTATTATATTTTACCTTACCAGTAAAAGGTATCGAATACTTTATTTATTACCGTTTAATCCTTCCTATTTAAAAGGTAAAACCGGGTAATAATTTTCTAATTTTATTACCTTTTGATTAACGGTATTCGTATATAATCCTCTTCCGGTATATTTACTAATCCTCCTTCCTTTTATAAACCCGGGAATATACCGATCAATTTTTCTAATATATCCGTATATTCCTTTTAAATAATATAAATATATATACCTTTTTTAATTATTATTTCTAAGCCGTTTATATAAATATTAAAGGTTAAATATTTTTCCGGAATGGTAGGTAATTTCTTATAACCTCGAGCGGCGGCCTCGGTGGCTAGGGATCATTCTATTTCGAAATTTATAAGCGGGACGTAAATTTCTATAGCGTAAATAATAGTTTCGTCGACCGTAAGAGTAAAATCTTTATCTAAAATATTTAATATTCGGATAAAAAAGGCCGCGGTCTTAACATCTCCCCAAATACTAATAAAATAACTATTATCCTTATGTTCTTTAATATAATTAATATATTATTTTTTAAAAACGGTCCGGACTCCTTTTATAATATTTTTTAATAATACTATATAAGGTATTTTATAATCGATTACTATATTAATTATAATATCGTTTTTAAAATTAAATATAAAATTCCTTCCTTTAAATAGGGGCTTATAATAAATTAATACTAAGGTCTCCTCTCCTAATTAAAGTATAATTACCTTTTAAATAGTAATACAACGGACGCACTTCGCTAAATATCTTTATATTTAAAATAATATTATTAATAAACTTATATTTAAAAAAGTAATATATTCAGTATTATAATCGATATCCGCTTAACGAAGGTGAAAAAATAAATTAGTTAATAATAAATTAGGTTAGAATTTATTTATTACTTAAACCGCCGTTTTAACCTTCATTATTTTATACTTCCTTATAATAATATTTTTAAAATATAAAGTAAAGGTCGCCTATTCGGTAAATTTTATCAATTTACTATTAATTCCGTAGATTTTTATAATATATTTAATAAATATCGTATAATTTAATTTAATTAAAAACTTCCAGTCAATAATTAATTTAATAATACTTAAATTAATATAAACCTCGACTTCTTCCAATATAAACGTAAACTTTATTATAATACGTAAATAAATATAATTAAATAAAAGCCCTTTTAAAATTTCCTTTTCCTTATATATTAAGGCTTTATAAATTATAAAAATATTATCGGAGATAAATAAAAGTATTTTTTTAAAAGGTTATTTCTAATAGCTAATTTTAACGTTTTCGTAATTAAGGATATATTTAAATAGGGTATTATATAAAAGTAAAACCTTTAAATAATAAATATAAATTTAGTAGGAAAAGGCTATATTTATTAACGAAATTAATTTTCGATAAAATAGATAAACTTTTATATATTATTATCGTAATTTTACCGAAGGGAATACTTTATAATAATTAATACACTTTATATCAAAATTAAATACATCGAAAATATAAAAAATTCTTCTACTATTATTAAAATCCGAATTACTAAAAGACTTTAAAATATTATTAGCGTAAACGGCTTAATTTAAATTAAAATTAATATCCTTATCTTTTATATAATTAATTCTATCCCTACAGGAATCGCGCTAATATCCTTCGTAATTACAATTATAATTATTATTATAATTATAATCGCGGTTTCCATTACGGGCGCGGTTACTATTACAGTTGTAATAATAATTTCGGTTATGATTACGGTCTCAATTACGGCCGTAATTATAATTATTATAATAAGAAATATCGTTCAAAGTACCGGAAATTAAGATTATAGCTTTAATTCTCAAAGAATTACTTATAATTTTTTACTAAATATAAGGATAACGTTCGTAAACGGTTATTAATAAAACTACTTTAATATCTTCAATTTCTATTAAATAATTAATTAAATTACTTTTTTTAAATAGAACGTTAAAATATTATTTAATTTTAAAATTTATATTAATTTAAATTTATATTATAACGCTATACTAATTCTCGCTTATATAATAAAAAATATTTATAGTATAAACGTAGCGAAATTTATATTAGATAAATTAAATAAAAGCGTTCTTAGCCTTAATAATATCTTTAAATTCGAAATAATATTCAGTAAATTTTCGAGTAATTATAATGAAATTAAATATAAAACACTATATTAAAAAATTTAATAAAGCATTAAAACCTCCTTTATATAAAGCGTAATAACGAACGGGATTAATTTTATTACTCTATTAAAATATAACGGCTCCTCCTAATAAAATAGAAAAATATTATATTATTTACTTTTTAGCCTCGGCCTCGATTTCTTTATCTTTTATAAATAATAAAAAACGTTCGTAAAATATAAAAATATTCGTATAAATTAAAGTCTTTTTATTAATAATTATATTAATATCTTTAGAATTATTATAAAAAAGAATAAATTAACCAATTTCTTCCCGTTTAAATTTTAAATTATAATAATACTAAATAAAAAACGTATTAACTATATCGAAAATACCATCCTATTAATAACAACGTCCCTTATTAATTAAAGAATTAAAATTATTATCTAAGTTTTTATTAGGATTTCCTTTACTTTTATAAAGTAGTTTACGATCGCCTCCTCCTCCCCGGGGAGGGCTTTCGTTATCCGAAGAATTAAAATTAAAATTATTAAAATTTCTAAAATAATCGTAAAAGCGGTTTTTACGGGTTTTCGATAAACGAAACTTATATTTAACTTTATAATAATAATAGGTTTTAATATCTAAATCCTCCGAATTATTAAAATTTAATAACGAAAAAGGGTTATAACGGGGTTTACTACGGGAAGGGCCGCCGTAGCTATTATTATCCAAATTATAATTATTCTCCTAAAGCGAATAAAAGTAATATTTCTTCTTCTTATAATAATAACGGTCGTAAATAATTAATTTATCGTAGGATTTATTATCGGTAGGCGATTATATTAAATCGGTTAATTTAATTAAATCGGAAGTATTAATATCTTTAATTATATTACGGATTTAAATTTAAAAATTAATTTAAATATATAAGGATTCGTAAAAGCGCTTTTCTAATTAAATATTAACTTTATTTTAATAAAAGTTATTTTACTTACCTTTATTAACGGAAGAAAAATTAAAATAGTATTTAAAGTTTTTAATAATATAATTGAAATTAATAAACTTTCCGCAATAAAAACGCTCGGGATTAAGATTACTAATTTTATTAATAATAATAACGTAAAATATATTCGAAGAACGGTTACGCCAACTAATATTAGAATATCCGTAATTATAAGGATTAATTTATAAAAATGTAAATTCAAAATTGTATTTAATTGAAGGGACGGGAGGGTTTATTTAATTATAGGCGGTATAAAATTAATTAATAATTTTAAATTCAATATATTTAAAAACCTTTTCTAAAACGGGGGGAATATTCCGCCGACGTAAATTATCGATATTAATTAATTAAATTTCGAAGAATTTAATTCTTTTAATTAAATAATTATAATAAGTATTAATAATATTTATAAACGTAATTACGCCTTTAAAATAATAATCGACCAATTAGCGCTCGATATTAAATTTATTACGCAAATAAAAAGTAATATCTTTAAATTAAATAAGATTTTTAATAACGGTAACTTTATAGAAGTCGATATAATTTTAAAAATCGTTAATATATATAATTATTTTCTTCAAATTGTCGATTACTATATCGATTTTTCGGTTTATTCGTAAATTATTAATATTAACATAAGAATTAAAAATATTTACGCGGGCGTAAATATTATCGAAAATAATTTCTATATTACCTATTTAATTTATAATAAATTTAAATTTATTATATATATTATTAAATTCTTCACCGGTCTCTTATTAATAATATTTTATTTTACTTAATAAAAATTAATTAATATTCTTATTAGCCTGTAAATTAAAGGGAATATTAATTCGAGGGAATTCGTAAACGGTATTAGGGCCGCCTATAAATAAAGAATAATTACCTAATTTAAAGGACGCGTTTAAAGCGGCGTTAAAGTAAAGTAAAAAAAGCGGGGTAATAGATAATTTATTAGGATTAATTATAAAAAAGGCTAAAGTATAGGAAATAAACGCTTTACTTTTACTTTTATTTTTCTTAATAAGGGAAGCGTCGATTTTATTAAAGCTAATAGGAAAAGGATAAATAACCGTAACTAATTTATTATCCAAATTAATATTTATAATACGTATTTTATAATTAATATGAATAATAATATAATATTTACCCAAAAGGTAATTAATAATTTTAAATAACTGAATAAAATTAAAGGGTAAAAAAGCCGGTTCGAAAACGGGTAGGCTTTTATTAAATAAATTAAATATAAAATTAGAGTTAAAATTCGAATTTATTATATCGGGAAAAATAAAAATAGAAATAGACCACTATAATTAAAGGTGTCATAGCATAGCAGGATGGGTGCCAAGGACAAGGCATTGGGCCTATAATACATCGGATGGAATAAGGTTCGGTAAGGCTCAATGAGCCTCACGCCCTTATCGATAGGATAAATCCGGATTGAAAAGGCGATATAAGACGGTAGAACCTAACTTATATACTAAGTCCACAGCGCCTTCGTTTATTACCTTACCCTTTCCCTCTTTATATTTAATTTTATTTTAAATTGTAGCTTCTAATTTTAACTCTTATATAAAATTAAGTATTATCTTTTTATTAGGGACGGTATTATAATATCCTACTTAATTTAATACCGAATAATTAATTTTTTTCCTAAATTATAACCGTATCGAATAAGGTCGACCGGCTTAATATAATACTTTGGAATAGGGGGTTATTAAATTTTACGATAATTATAATACGAAGGGTATTATTAAATTAAATAATTTACCCCCCCTACCTCCGCTTTAAATTAAGTTAAATTTATAATATTTAACGTTAAAGGCTCCCTTTTTTGTTAATTATAATTAGCCCCTATCGATGAAATCGACGAGGATGATAATAATAATAATAATAAGTTTATCGGAAGTTCTAATCCTTTCAAAGAACGATTATAAACTTCCTTTAATTCTTTATTAGGATTTCCTTTCGATAAATTATATATTTTAAACCCTAATAAACTTTTTATAATAAATTAATTTCAATTCCCTAAGGGGAATAATACTCCTACTCCTTTTAAATTTTAGGAAAGTATATAGCGATAGATAAAATTTATTAATAAAAACTTTAAACCTATTTATTTATTACCGGGTAAAAAAAACTTCGATACTATTTTTCTTTATATATATAATAACCCCTTCTTAATTAAAGTACCTTCGAAGGATAAAAGAAAATAATCGGATATATTATAGGCCGCCCTACTTAAAACCTTAATACGAATAACTTTCGTAACCCTAAGGATTATATTTAAAACGATTAATAACCTTCTTTTTAAATTTAATAAAATTATTAAACCGGATTATAATTTTTATTATAACCGTGGAACCCTTTTTAAAACCTTAGGATATAAGATTAAAATTTACGATTAATTTACTTAAAGACTTTAAATCTTTATTTAAAATAAAATTAAATAATTAGTTTTCGACGAATATAATAATTAGGATTTAAATATCCAATAACCGATTTTAATTAATTACGTTAATAATTACTTCTTAAAGGTCTATTTATAAATTAAATTTTCCGATTAATATAAAATTTTATTTTAAAAAATTAATTAGAATATTTACTAACGAATTCGATAGACCTATAAGGATTAGAAAAATAAGAAGAAAGAAAATATATTAGTATTTAATCCTATATTGGGAATTACTTCTAAATTACTAATTTTTAAATTAAATAAAATAAATATTCTTAGTAAACCTATCGATAAAAATATACTTTATAAAATATATAAAGCGGATTTAAATATTCTCTTTTACGAAATATAATTATAATTTATATTAAATAAAATTATTCGAAATATAGTCTAAAATTTTTCTATTTTAATAGAGACCGTTAGGAAAGACGTTAATCGCCTAAACTTTTAGTCGATTTACTTCGCTAAAAAAATTAATAAAAAATTTAAAACTAATAGGATTTTAATAAAAAATATCGATAAATTTAATTAAGAAAACTCCTCGTTTAAAAGGTAGTTAAAAATTATTAAAAAGCGTATAATAATTACCGATTTAATTATTTTAGACTAATTAGAGACGTTAAGAGAATAAAATCGATTCTTAATATAAGCGGTGGCGATTTTAATTAATATTATTCCCCCTTTAACCGAATTTATATTAGGATTTTAGGAAACGAATTTAAAGATTTCTAAACGTATTAAAATTAAGGAAACCGTTAATACGGATATATTAACCTATTTTCCTATTTAACGTACTAATAGTAAATGATTATTTATTTCTCCTATACCTTTTATTAAAATAATTAAATAAAAGACGATTATCCTTTATATTATTTAAAATTTAAATTTAAGCGATCTTAGAAACGATTTAAATTACCCCGACGAAAATAAATAAGATATAGGGGGCGTTTAGTTATTTAAAAAAAGGAGCCTATTTATTAAAGATTAGAATAATTGCGAATATACCCCGGTCGGACCTTTAATCTTTTAATAACGAAGATATAAAAAGTTAATTAAAATTCTTAACGTCCTAGTATTTAGTAATAATTTGTTATAAAATAAAGTCTTTTTCGATATATAAATCTTTTAAATAAAATATAAGTTATAATAAAACGGTAATTATTTTTAAGACGAAGACGCTTATATCGGGGAGGTAATATTAAGATTTAGCGGTATAATAATTAACAGTATATTCCCTTATTTAAATCCCTATTACCTAAAGGCTATTAAAATTATTAACAAATTATTAAAATAATTTTAGAACGATTATTACGATTATAACACTAATAAAAAAGTAATTAATAATTACGAATAATTTAAAATAAAAATTATAGAGTCTTTTTAAAATTTTAAAATTTGGTTTATACGCTTAATTAAATTTCGCCGATTCCTTTATAAAATATAAAAAATAAATCTTCGCCGGAAAATCCTAAAGGAGTTACGCGTCCTTACCGAGATAGTGTATTTTAATTGTAATAAGACTTTCGAATTATATTACCGATTATTCTAATCCTTAGATTTTAACGTTGAGAGAAAAGAATAGAAATTAAAAGATAGTTAGAAAATTAAAGATATTTAAAGATAGGACCGAAAGAAATTTACCCCTAAACCTATTATTTAATGAATTTTTACCCTTAAATATTAATATTTTACCTTTAAAGAAATAAAAAAATTAAACGCAAAAAAACGATATTTTAATTATTATAAGGTAGGATATTAATCGATTATTTATCCTAATAAGGTTAAAATTAATAATATTAATACGTTAAAAGTAGAATTGAACGTTATTGCTAATTAAATATAGGGACTGTGGATTGAAATGATTAATTAAAACGAATAACCTTCCGTTCTAGAAGAGGGAATTATAGAAAATACCGTTAATAATTTTAATTCCCTTTAGGAATCGGAAAATTAAGTATTTAAAATAAAGTTTCTATTTTAGGAGAAGTATTAATCGGGAACGTAAAGAATAAAAAGAAGGAAGTTTTAATATATTAAATAAGTCCTACGTATTTAGATTTCGATTTGAATAATTATTTAGGAAGCGGAAAATAATTTTTTATTTTATATATTATAATTAATAATAAACTTTTTATTATTATTCATAATACTTTCGTTAATATTAGAATAAACGTATATATTTTAATAAATAAATGTTTTAATACTAAATTAAAAAAATTAAATTTAGAAGAATATAATAATTTCGATTTAAGATACGTAATAGAATTTAAAAAAGTATAGTTAGATTAAATTAATTAAATTATAAAGGGGGCGATTTAAGTCTAAAGGGCTTAATATAATTAATAATAAATATTAGTATTATTGTAATTGAGGAAGGATATAATTTTAAAAAAAATATAGTTAACGAAGAATAATATTTTATTAAATTATCGAATAGGAAAATTAATATTTATAGAGAATATAATACCCGCGTTAAAAGAAATTAGTAATATTGCGGTAAATAAAACGGTCGAATTAATTAAAAATAAAGAATTTTAAAAAGAAGTAGCCGAGAGGGAAAAAACTATAGATTTAGAGGATAAAAGGAAGAGGGATAGTAAAGTTATATAATTTAAAATCTAGGAATTATCGAAGGAGGAACCGATAAAAGAAAAGAAAACTATCAAGGGACAGCGTTGGCACCGTTAGGTATATGATGAGATATGTGTTGTTGCACGAAGGAAGGGAAGGGAGAAGTGTGTGCGGAGGACTGGATATATGGGCGCGAGCCCATACCCTAGTCCGTGCGCACCCACGTGATACTGCACGTGACCACAGGTGACCAGATCTGGACCATGTCGAGCCATAGCATGCGTGCCATGGTCGGGAATGGTCGCTGGAGATCTGGGCACCTATACAGGTGGTCAGTGCGTATACCGGGTATGGCACAGGTATAATCCTGTGACAAAAACGGAATAAAAAGAGGAAATTTTTAATAACGAATATTATCCTTTAAAAATTATCTAATTATAACCTAACCGTTCTTTATCTTTATTAGTAGAAGAATAAATAATATAGCGGATAGAACGCGAATTATATGAAGTAGAACCGCCGGCTAAAGAAGAAAGATAATAGGGAAAAAAAAAAATTAAAGAGTTAATATAAAAATTATTCCCTTTAAAGGACGAAGAAGGGTTGTACCGGTTAAAAAGAAAATAGGGCTGGATAAAGGTCCGCTTAGTTAATTTAGCGGTAATATTAATAGAAATCTTCGAATACTATATCCGAAAAAGTAAGGTAAAGTTAGAAGTTATTAATCTATATAAAATTAATAGTATTATTAACGTTATAAAAAGAAAATAAAAACCCTAAAACACTTTAGAGGATATAGCCGTAATATTAATTAAAGTGCCCGAAGACTATTATAAGAAGAATGAATTAGAAGTTTTTAATAAAGTCGAATTTAATACCTTATTAGAATATAAACCGGATATAGATTATAAAATTGAATTAGAAGAGGGTAAAAGATTAAAAGATTTAGGGATTAACCCGCTATATTTATCACAGGGATAGTCAATGCAAAGGTAGGTGGTAGATATAAATATATATAATTGCACAGAGGAAGAAAGAGGAAAAGGAAGAAAATATACGTAGGAGGCCCGCCCTTTATAGGGCGCAACGGGAACGCACTAATTACGCGCGGTTAAATAACCCTAACCGTATAGGCAATAAATAATAACGCAATATCCCGTACGGGCGGGACTATCCCAAATACAATAATATATTTTAAAAAACGACTACTATACGAGTATAAATACGTAATAGCAATATACCAATTATATATAATTATAATTAAATTTATAATATTACCTCCCCTTAAAAGAAATTATATAATTAATTATTATTATATAAAATAATCGAAATCCTTATTAGAAAAATCCCTATAGCTATTATTCTTAAACGTAATAACCTCCTCCTCCTATTATACTCCTCCTACTATATTTCTATCCTCGTTTCCGGGGCTTCCTCCAGCGCCGTAACCGTATCCTCCTATATTCCTCCCGCCTCCCGGGCTTCCTATACCTTTTACTTCCTCCACTTCCTCTCTTCCTCGAATTATTATAATAATATTAAGGCATTTAAATTTTCTTTATAGAATTGGCGTATATATTTTAAATATATCGAAATATTATTCCTTAATTATTAATTAGGGGCGTAAAAAGATACTTATATAACGTAATATTCCTAAAAGCGGCCCTCCTTCTTATAGCTATTAATTTTAATAAATTCCTATTCAATCTACTCCTTACTATCGTTAATACGCCTTAAAATCCGACCGTAATTCGTTCGTATATCCTTATTCAACTATAATTATTTTAATAATCCATTATCCAATTAATATTTAACTTTATTAATATAAAAGGTAGAGTTATATTTTATATTACTAAGGAGTTCGAATATAATAATATAAATATTAATACCGGTAATTATAAAAAGTCTTTCGAAAAGCGGTATTAATTTAATATAAAAGCGGTTAGAATCGAAATTAATAATATCGAATAAAACTTAATCTCCCGGTCTATATATTAGGGCGTCCGATTATTAAATATTAACGTTATCCTTATAATATTATTAAACTTTTCGAACGTTCGTTATAATATAATCGAATATTTCTTTAAAATAATTAACGACCTTATAAATTTTAAAATACTCCTTCTATTATATTACTAAAATTTCGGGGGGATAAAATACTATTAATTCAACGCTTATACAGGGGTTAAAATTATAATTAATAAAAAAGGGGGAAACGCTAATTATTTCGGAAATTTAATTATTATTAGCGAACTCCACAAATAATAATTAATTAACCTAATTATCTTATACCTAAATAATATATATCCTTAAATACTATTTTATTTCTATATTAATATATTTAATTAAATTATTTATTATTAAATAAAAAACGGAAGATAATTTTAATATAACCTCTAATTATATTAATAAAACGTACTAAAATATTAAAATAAATTAAATACCGCGGTCGGAAATAATAAAATCGAAGAAGCTATATAAATTATATACCCGCTTAATAAAATATTTAGCCAATTCTTTAATAATAAAAATCTTATAAGGGATATAATAACGTATTTTAATAAAACGGTCAATTACTATAATAATATATTTAAATTCTTAATTATAACGTAAATATAAAATAAAAGGGGTAATATAATTAATAAAAATCTCTTTCCAAATAGTAAAAAGGACGTTTAATAATTTTAATAATTTATAAAAAGAATAACGTAACGGTTTAATTTTAGCGTACTAAAAATATACTTTATAATAAATATAAACCGATTAATATATCCTTAATTAAAAGTATAAACGAAATAATAAATAGAAAATTTTCTTACGATTTAAATAATTAATAAAGGGGGCGTTGTAAATATAATAAATTAATTAAAATTATAATTCTATATCCTTTAAATTAATAATAATAGTGCTATAATAATAAATTCGCCTTTATACCGTTCGGCACTCTATAAACGTAATCTTTATTATCTATTTTTATATTTCCTTAAATTAAATATAACGTTCGGGGTCCTAAAAATAGGCTAAAAAATTTATAAAGAAGATAAATTTTTTATAAAACTCGGTAATAGAATTATCCGTAGACTTTTTATTAGAGAAAGTCTTTTCGCACTTACCTCTTCGTCGTTTTGCACTTATCTCCACTTTTTTCCGCCGCGGCTCAAAAGCAACTTTTTGACTTCGCAGTTGAATTTCTCAACAACCGCTGCTCGGAATCTCGATGTGAGGGCATAAAAATGACCGCGTTGTTTTTCTCTACGATTTGATACCCTGTGCGACGTGTGCATCCTCTTGGTCGTTGAGAAAATTATTTTTTTATTTAAATCCGTCTTTAAAAAAAGGAAATCCCGGTTTTTCGAAGGAAAAAAGAACGTTTTTCGGAATTTCTCAACGGCCATGAGGATGCACACGTCGCACAGGGTATCAAATCGTAGAGAAAAACAACACGGTCATTTTTCTGCCCTCACATCGAAATTCCAAGCAGCGGTTGTTGAAAAATTCAACTGCGAAGTCAAAAAATCGTTTTTTAATTGCGGCCGCGCTAAAGTTCAAAGCGGGAGGGGATATCGAACCGTCGTATTCTATTGGTTGAAAAAAGTGGAGATAAGTGTAAAACGACAAAGAGGTAAGTGCGAAAAGACTTTCTCTTTTATTAAAAACTTCCAAATTGTAAAAATAGTATATATTTATATTAATTTTAAAATCCGCTTCCGCTTCTATATCGTTTAATATCCAAACCCTATTAACGAATATATTTTAATCGAAAAATACTTTATTACGGGCGAATAAGTATTTATCTCCTTCGTAAAGAATATCCTTTAATTTATAATTAAAAGTATTAAATCGGATTTAGAAGGAATTTAATTGATATTTAATTATAAAATTAAATTATAATAAAAATGAAAATTACCGTATATACCGAAGAGAAAATTACTTATTAACGGTAAACGTTTTTAAAATTTTATAATCCGTTAATATTTCGAAAAGCTATTATATACCTTCGAATTCTAACCTTTATTCTTCTAATACTTTAATAATAGCGAATAATTTTTTATTATAAATATTATAATTATTCTTAGCTACCGTATATCGTTAATTAAAATAAATAATTAAACGTAAAATACTTTTATTATTATATTATAAAAGAATACTACCGTATACCCAATTAAAAATATCGGTTTCGACGATTATTTATTTAAACTAATTGTAAATTCGCAAAATAGGACCCGTAGTAAATATTTTTTTAAAAGCGTTAAACGACTTCTAATATTATTCGGTCTATATCTATATTATTTTATTTATATTCTTCTTCGTAAATTCGTATAATAATCCTATAATAATAGAAAAATATTTAATAAATCGTCGGTAAAAATTTATAAAACCTAAAAAATATTAAAGGGAACGTTTAAAATCCAGAACCTCCTAAATAATAATTATAATAACTTTTTCAAGGTCTATTTCGAAATTACCGGGAATAATAATTAAACCTAAAGATTTTATATAAATAATATAAAATTCGTATTTATCGACATTAAATTAAAAGCTTATTTTAATTATATAGTTTAAAATTTCCGTAACGTAACGGACGTAATCTTCTTCGTTATTAAAATATACTAAAATATTGTCCAAATAAATAATAACATAAACGTCTAAAATATTATAAAATATATTATTAATATAATTTTAAAACGTCCTTAATACGCCCTATAGACCGAATAGGTAAATTATTAATTCGAAAAGGCTAAAATAAGTAATAAATACTATAAATTATTTATATCCCTCTTTAATCCGAATATAATTAAATATAATAATAACGTCGAATTTAATAAAGATTTTTATTTTATAAATAATATTAAATATTTCCTTAATTAATAATGATAAATAGCGGGATTTTATAATAATATTATTAATATTATAGTAATTAATATAAATACGGATTCCGCTATTAAATTTCCTAATGAAAAAGATAAGGGCTATAGCGGCGGACTAAGAAGGTTGGATAAATTTCTTTTAAAGATTAATATTAATTTATTTTTCAATTATAATTACTTTAATAGGCGTAATATATTAAAACTATATATTAGGCGGTTATTATTTTAAAAGTAATTCGATTTTATAATTATAAACGTAATATAGCGGAATTTCTTTTACTAAATAAAGAAGGAAAGTTTTAATATTTTTATAATATTTAACTAGGACCTTAACTTTAACTTTATTATCGGATTTAATAAATTTATTACTCTTTTCTAAAAAAATCTTTATATCCTCTTCGGTAATTTTAATAACGTAAATTTATTTAAAGACCTCTTTATATATAAAAATATCCCGGTTAAAATCCCTTATTAGGTTTAATATTCTTATTAAAACGGCGGCTTCCTTATTTTTATCGGAATTAATATTATTAATTATTATATCGACGAATAAATAAATAAATAGCGGTAAAAAGTATTTATACTATTCTCCCTTACTATTTATAATATTATTTATTATATCCTCTATTAATTCTTCGACGTCCGTTAATTCTAAAATTGTAAATAACCGTTTTAACGCGGCGTAATTAATAATTAAAGGCTTAAAATTCTATTTTTTATATATATAATTAAATATAATAATATTAAATTCTTTAATATTAGCCGTATTAAATACGTTATTAATACGTATAAAATATTATAATTATATTGGACGTACCGTTTTAATAAAAATACGGCGGCTATTTAAATGAATATATAATTCGTAAACCGTAAGGCTTTTAATTTTAATAAAAAGGGCGGCCGTATTAAAAATTCCTTATACTTTAATTCCGGCTCGATTAACGATTAAAATTTTTATAAAGTTATTAATATAGCGCGGAGAATTATCGTATTATTCAACTTCAAAAATCGGGGAAGGAATTGGGGTAAATTTATTTTTAAAGGTTAGGGAAGAGGGTAATAATTCGGGGATTAATATTATTCGCGGGGTAATTTAAAAAGCGGATTCCGGTTATAAAGCTATCCTAAAGGATTTAAAGAGCGGAGGCGGCGGCGGGGTTAAAATTAAAATATTTAATCGTAATAATAAGCGAATAATTATTACCGTAACGCAATTAATAAAATTTTTAAATATAATAATTTATTTATTAGAAAAATTTAAAGGGAAGTAACGGCTACGGCATTAAATAAAGCGGATAATATAATTATTATAATTAATTTTAAATTAATAATATTATATTTATAAAAAACCGAGAATAACGGGGTAATTTTTAAAAATATTATAAACGAAAAAGGTAATAATCTCCGTATTAAAATTAATACGGAATTAGGCGCGGATTCCTTTAAAAATAATACTTTTAACAATTCTATTAATAAAAACTAATTTTTTTAATTATAAAAGTTTAAAATATAAAAGGTTATTCTTCTTATAAATAAAAAATTTAAAAAAACGTAAACGGAGTAACCGCTATTTACTAAAATAATATAATAATTTTTACGCAATCTAATATATACGTAAAATAATAAAAATATTAAATTTAAAAATATAAAATTATTTAAAAATTAAATTTATATCTCTTCCAAATCCTTTAATTTATAATTTAAAATTTATTTCTTTAATAATATTAATTCGGGCCTTTATACGTAATTATATATAGAGGCTAAATATTTCCCTAATTATTATAATATTCGCCGTTAATAATTTATTCGGCGGGTTAAACGGGAGCCGGGTTAATAGCCGGGGCGGGAGCCGGGTTAATAGCGGGGGTATTAACGCTACGAATATTAATAATATTATTATTACCACTATTATTATTCCTATTACGATTATAATTACTATTATAATAATTATTTTTATTAATAAGGCCTTAAGGACTGTAATTAATAAAACGAAAGCAATCTTTAACTAAATAACCGAATTAACCGTAATAATAATAAAGGTTATTATATATATATTAATCTAATATATTAAAGTAAATAATACTAATAAAGTTAATAGCGTCGAAATCCATCTTATTACTGCCCTAATTAACGGTATAATTATTAAGGTTAAAAGCGGAATTAGAACTATTAATAGCGGAATTAAAATTACTACTGGAATTAATATTAATATTATTATTAAGGGCGTTATTAAAAATACTACGGGTTATACGGGCGTAATAATCGATATTATCCTAAGCGTAAATAATTTTATAATATATTTCCAACCACTTATCTTAAACGTTATTAGTAAAGGGCTTATAATAAACGCCGGCATTACAGATACGTTTAAAAACTTTATTCCTTAAATACTCGACCTTCTAAATTTTAATTCAATTATAAATAATTATTAAAAATATTAATTCTATTTCGAAATCGGTAAAATTCTTATTAAATTAATAATATTTAATCAAACGATATTAAACATTTTATTTAATATTAATTATTTCGAAACGTTTAATTAAATATTATATAAATTCGGCGCCCGTCTTCTATTCTTAAGCGTCTTTATTATTTTCGATTATAATAATTTCGATAAAATCGTTAATACTAGATTTAAAATTAAGGCCGAATAATATAATTATATATAGAATCTTTTAACGCTTATCTTAAAATAATATTAAATCGTAAATCTATTAAATTTAAATAATTATACGCTAAGAGCGGAAAATACGAATATATTTAGTAGGGTCCTTTTTAAAATTAATAAAAACGGGGGGGTTAATAATTATTTACTTATAAATATTATTAATACCTAAAATAGTAAGGTTAGAATTACTAGGATTAGAAAATATAATAGCGGCTTAAATATTAAATTTACTATATTAAATCTTAAAATCGGAATATTCCTTCTAAAAAATAATATATAATGCTTAAAAATTTTTAAAATTAATAAAAATTATATCGAATTAATTAATAAAATTATTATTCTAATTGCGGATAAATATATAATCGTCGCGAAAGCGCTAATAAACGCAACTAAATAATTAAATAATAAACGCGAAAGCGGCTTCTCTAATAATTAAAAAAATATAATCGAAATAATCGTAAAGGACGAAACGGGGCTCTTTATTATTATTAAAATCTATAAAAATCTCTTTAATATTTTCGTCGGAAGTAAATTCGTAAAGGGCGGCGCAAACGATATTAACGTTAAGAATTAAATTATTATTACCATTAGTAATATCGTACAAAGCTTCTAAAATAACGGCGTTATTAAAATTAATAAAATTAATATTAAAAACCGGAGCGTTAAAGAAAATATTCGACGTATTATCAAAGGAAAAAATTATAGGGTCGCTATCGCCATCGTAAAATATAAAAAACGGTACAATTAAAATCGCTTAATCGTCGTAAATCTTCTTATCTACTAAATATAAAAACCCTCCCTTATTTAATTAAATAAAAGGATTTAATAATAAAGGAAATATACTAATTCGACGGCTCGTATACAACGAACGGGAAATAAACGACTTATTTTAAATAAAATAAAATTATATATAAATATATTATTTTAAAAGTATAATTAACTATTATAAAAATAATTAATATAAAAGTAAATAATAAATATAAATATATATAATTATATAGAAGAAGAAAGAGGAAAAGGAAGAAAATATACGTAGGAGGCCCACCCTTTATAAGGCGCGACGGGAATGCGATAATTATACGCGGTTAAATAACCCTAACCGTATAGGCGGTAAGCAATAACGCAATATCCCGTACGGGCAAGACTATCCCGAGTATAGTAATACGTCTTAAGAAGCGACTACTATATAAATACAAGTACGTAATGGCAATATGCCAATCACGTGCAATCACGGCTAGGCCTGTGACAATATTAAATAATATTAATAAAATTAAAGGAATATTGAAAGTATATTATTAAAAACCTATAAAAAGGATTTATTAAGGCGAATTTAATACCCTAAATTACGCCTATCCTATTTATATTAAAAGCCAATAGAGGATTAAAGTTTTATATAAATTATTATAAATTTAACGCTATTACCTAAAAAGATTAATATCCCTTACCCCTTATAGAAAAAACGCTAGCCTAAATATGAAGCGCCAAAATCTTTATAAAAATTAATATTAGGCAAATATTCTACCGAATTCGTATAACCCCCGGCTATAAAGATTTAATAATATTTAAAACCGGATTTAGAATATATAAATATAATATATTTTTATTTAGGCTTTATAACGGACTATTATTGTTCTAAAAATTAATTAATAATACCCTAATAGGTAAATAATATTTTTATAACGCTTATTTAGACGATATTTTAATTTTCTTAAAGAATAAGGAGGAATATATATAATACGTTAAATAAGTATTAAAAGAATTCTAAAAAATAGGATTCTAAATAAATATTAATAAATACGAATTTTATATAATAAAGATTAAGTTCTTGGGTTTTATTATTAATATAGATAATATTATAATCGACCCTAATAAAATAATAGCCGTTAAAGATTAGGCTATCCTTAAAAACTTAAAGGGAGTTTAAATATTTATAAGTTTTTATAATTTTTATAGGAAGTTTATTTAGGAATTTGGGCGTATAATACGGCTTTTAAATAATTTGATAAAAAAAGATTAAATACTCGTTTAAATAAAGGAATATTAATAGGTATTCGAACGGTTGAAAGAAATATTATTAAATGTATTAATTTTAACCTATTACCGGTATAGAAATAAAATAAAAATAAAAATGGACGCATTAACTAAGGTATATATAAGCGTATTATTATAAAAAAAGATTATCGAAAGGAAGGAAAATTAGTACTTAATTGCCTTTTATTTAAAAATTATAATATTGGCGGAATTTAATTACCTAATTTATAATAAGGAATTATTAGTAGTAATAAAAGGGGTAAAAGTATAAAGATTAGAATTAATTAGTACTAAGGAACTATTTACTATTATTATAGATTATTAAGTATTAGAATATTTTTTAACGAAAAAGTTATTAAATTCGAAATAGGCAGTTTGGTTAAAAGTATTTTCGGTTTATAATTTTTATATAATTTATAGGCTTAGGAAAAATAATATAATTGCTAATACCTTATCGAGGAAATTGGAAAATATTAAAACGATAATCGAAAGAAAAGAAGTATAAAAGATATTATAATTATTATTAAAAAAAAGGAAGGTATTCGTATATACGGGAAATAAAGGAGAAGTATTTACCGAAGTAACAGAATTCACCTTAACGATTATTATAACCGATGAACCGAAGAACGAAATCGAATGAAACTTTTTAGTAGAATAAATTTTATAAATTAATTAAATAAATAATTCGATTTTAATTTATAAAATTAAAATAAAGAAGGGAAATAAACGTTTAATTAAATTATAGGATTTAATATTATATAATAGTAAATTTATTATATTAGATATAAATAATTTATATACTAAAATTATTAGGGGAGGTTATAATATATTATTAATAGCCTACTTAGGAAGGAATAAAATAAGAATAATTATTATAATGAGGTATTAATAGTTAGGATTAATAGTAGATATAGATTAATACGTTAATAATTATTAAATATGCCAATTTTTAAAAGTACCCCGGGATAAAATTTTAAGGTTATTCAAAACGGAATTATTAAATAAGAATTATAAAACTTAAGAATTATTTATAATCGATTTTAAAAATATGCTTAAGGATAGAAAAGGATATAATAACGTACTAATTATTATCGATTAATATTCTAAAATATTATAGTATACCCCTTGTAAAAATATAATTATAAACGCTAAAATAATTATATTATATTAATAGGGATTTTACCGACTAATAGGATTATTAAAGGATATAATAAGCGATAAAGGATTATAATTTATATTAAAATTTATATAAAAATTATTACAATTCTTAAATAATAATTAGAAATTGAATATATTAAAATATTTTTAAATAGTGGGATAGGTAAAGATTATAAATTAATACTTAGATTAAAGGTTAAAAGCGTTCGTCTCCTATAATTAAAATAATTAATTAAACCTTCTACCCGCTATAAATTTCGTATAAAGTACTTTACCCTACGAAAATTTTAATAGGTTATTATTATATAAAGTTATATTAGGCTACCGAAGGTTCCTCCCAATTATTAATTAAATTAATACTATATCGAATAGTATTATTAAAGAGAGATTATTTAGAAACGAAGTAAGGGAAATAATAAAAAGATTATATAATATATAAGAAAAAGTATGTAAAGTAGTAAAAAAGGTATAAATAAAATAGATAGCGTAAGCGAATTAATATTAATGTATTTTAAATTTTGGCGTAAAAAATAGAATTTTTATTATTAAAAAAACGTAGTCGATGGATAAACCGAATAATAAATTAGATTTCCCCTTAATAAAGATACTCTATAAAATTAGCGCGATAAAAAGATATTTATATAAATTTAATATATTATTAATTTAGCGGGGATTTAAAATATTCTACGTAGATAAATTACGTAAAGACTTAAATAATCCCCTACCGGGATAAATTAATAAAAACCTAGTAAATAAAATTATTAATAATAAAGAAGAATAGGAAATAGAGGATATTATAATATATAAATTTATAAATAATTATTTAAAGTATTAAATTAATTAAAAGGGATAGGATTCCGATCCGATATAGTACGAAGCTTTTAATTTTAAGAATGCGGCCCGGAAGTTCTAAGAATATTATAAAATAAATGAGGAGAAATTAGGACTATTTAAACGATTATAATATTAGTTTAAAATTATAGAGGAAAATATAATAGTAAAGGATTATATCGATAATAATAAATTATTAGAGGTTTTATTAAATGGTAAAAAATTTCGAAAATTATAATATAAAAAATAATAAAAAAAGAGGTTCCCCTATTTTAATTATACGCCCCGCCCGAATTCCTTATACTTTAAACTTTAATAGCGAAATATTAATAGGAAATGAGGGATAGCGTATTATTTATAATGGCGTATATCCCCCTATACCTTCGCCTACTACTTATAACCTTTAAAATTTATATTCTATATAGTATTATTAAATTTATAATTAATAGAAATAATAATAATTATAAAGGGAGAAAAACGTAATTATATTAATATAAATAGGAATCGAATACGGGTTTTTATAATTTATTATATTAATAGCGGTTATTATTTATTAATAATAAATTATTATATTATAAACGTCTTTATAGTACCCTTTTCGGGGCTAATAATAATAAAGGTTAAAGAGAATATTTATAAAGACGTAGGGAAGGGAAATTCGAGGGAGAATAAAAAAAATTAAATGAATAAAAATAATAATTCGAAGGTAAAAGGAGTTCGAAGAATAAATAAAGGAAATATAAGGGGATTTTAGCGTTCGTTTTACTCTTTCGTCCGATATTTTTAAAATCGGGCGTGTATTTTACGGTAGGAAGTAATAATTATTTATTTATTCTTCCTTTTGGCTCTAGGATTGAGCTTTCTTCCGGAGGGGGGGGTAATATTATAATATAGTAGGATAGGTACCAAAGATAGAGTATTAGGCCTATAATACATCGGATAGAATAAGGCTCGGTAAGGTTCGGTAAACTTTATACCCTTATTAATAGGATAAATCCGGATTGGGAAGGCGATATAGGACGGTAGAACTTAGTTTATATACTAGGTCTACGACGCCTTCGTTTATTACTTTACCCTTTCCCTCTTTATATTTAATTTTACTTTGAATTGTGGCTTCTAATCTTGTAGTTTATCTCTCGTAGGATTACGCTCTTACAAAAGGTAAATTTAAATTACGAAATAAATATAAAATTTTCTTTAAATACTATTAAAATTAAATATCGAAGTAAATTATTAGAATAGGGGAAACCCGTTACATCGGAGGATTTTACCCGCGTACCGAAATCTATTTAAATAAAATAATTCGGATTAGAGTAATAAAATTAAAATTTATTAATAAAATATATTAAATAATAGGGATGTTTTTAAAGGGCTAAAGTATAATTAACGAAAAGTAGGAAAGAAAGAAAGTAAAAGGGGGAATAAACAATTAAATTACCGAAATCGCTATAATTAATAAGGATAAGTAATTGCGGGGTCGATATTCGCTAGAAAGAGATATAGGATTTAACGATCGGAAAAAGAAATATAAATATTATAATCGTATATAAGTAAGCGACGCGCAAATACGTTATACGATTAAATAAAATTCCTAATAAAAGGATTTAATTAATTGCGAATAATTTAATTAATTAAATCTTTTGATTATAATTACTAAATATTATAGTAAATTGGGTTTATTTAAAAATTTAAATATCCTTAATAAATAATTAATAATATTAAAGTAAGAAAGCGAAATATAGAGGGAAAGAAACGGGCCGTAGGCCGCGTTACGAAGGATCCTTTTTTAAGGACCGCGACGCGCAAGCTCCACCTTATACAATTAAAGTGGATCCTATCCGTTTCCGGTCCGTCAGCCGGCGCGCCGGCTGGCAGGTCTACACACGACCATAGCACCGGGTACCCCTAGCCGCGGCGCCGGGTCGGTTACTCAATGGACCCAACCCAGCGCCCTACTATATAGTGTAGCTAATCGTACATATCCGGTAACACTCTTCTTCCGGTCTTAATATTCGGATTCTTTAAATTCCTCGTAATTTTAATTCGCGGCTCGGGGTAATTACTTCCTAATTAATATTATATTAAAATATTGGAAATTAAATTACTAATCCCTAAATACTTTATTTCTAATATAAACTACAATTAATTTATATTATTATATAAATTTTTCGCCGGTAATAATATTTCTTTTCTTATTAATAAATAAATTCTTAATTCCTATCCCCGTTAAGGTATATAATAATTATTTACTTATTAAATTTTATATATAAATATTTTATATTATATTCAGTGCTTATTATTCTTTATAATTGTAAAATAATTTATTTTATTATATTATTTATATTAATTATTCTATTTCTTATAATACTTTTATTTAACTTTTTAATATTTAAAGAACGCCTTTTACGTATTTGCGAAATACTTTTTAAATTTTTAAATATCATACTCTACGGGCTATTTTACCTATTTAATTAAAAACCTTTAATATATACCTACTCTTTAATAATTTACAATTTTTTGAACTTTTTATTCTTTTTATTTATTATATAATTCTAGTAATAATATTTTGTAATCTCCATCTTCTCTACTCTTTTAAAATTTTCATAAATTAATTAAAAAGACGTTATATATTCAATTATATTATATTGATAAAATTATTTAATATATTTAAGAGCTAATTCTCTTCCAAATTTTAACTTTAATATACGTAAATACTAATTTCCTATTTTTAAATCGGAAACTTTTAATTAATAAGCCTATAATATTATTTAATTAAAATTTAATCGGCGTATATTTTTTATTATACCCCTTCTTCCATATTTCTATTATTTAATTCTAATAATATTATATTATTTTATAAATTTCCTTTAATTTCCGTAATCGCTCTTTTACGCTTTAAATTTTAATAGGATTTCGCTCTTCGATATATTCGATTATATATAAATAAGAATTGTATAAAACTTTAAATAGCGAAACCTTTATAATTATATATATAAAATTATTATATATAAACTTTATGTCCGGGAATTCTTTATTTTAAAGTATAAGATCGCCTTTTAAAGTTTAAATACGTAAAATCTTTTTAATAATTTAATATAAACGTTCCGTCTACCTATCCGTTTATAAATAAAATATAATAAATAATTTTCGCAAAATCTTGCGCATTTTAATAAATTCCTTTTAAAATTTATTATTAAGTAATTTATCCTTATTATTTATAATTCCTAAAAATAAACCGAACTAGTACTCTACGTACTTATATAATAAGGACGCTATAAAAATTATATTAAACGTTTTAATAATGAATATAAATAAAATTATTTTAAAAAATTAGTCATAATTATTAAAGTAACGTTATATATTTTTCTATTAACCTTTTAATTTAATAGAAAGCCGGTAATAAAATTAATATTAATTTCTTAAAAAAATTATTCGGGTATTAATAAAAATTAAAAATTTTTATAAAATCGGTATCGGGGTCTTTGAATCCCCTAATATAATTCGTACTTCATAATGTATTTTTAAACGTTTTATATAAAACCCTTTTAATAGAACTTCCTTTTAATAAATTCTAAGGTTTTAAACGTACTTATATAGTCGGCCTATAAATTATCGTAATAAAAGTATAAAATCTCCTTATAAAATAATCCTTTCTTAAAAATTATTAATTATTTTTCAAAGTAAAAAACCCTTTAATTATTTAATTTATATTCCCCGATTATAATCCCTTTCAATTAAATAACTATTACCTATTTGGCTAAATTTAAATCCCTAAATTAAAATCCCTTTATAATAATATAAAATTCCTAATTCGCTAAAAATATTTAAAAGATTTTTCAATATATTATTTTCTTTACGACTTTACGTAATAAAATTTAAAAGAATATTCCTTTTATTAACTATATTAATAAAATATCGTTTATAATAATAATAAATTACATTATTCGTCGAATTTATTTAATAAAAATATAAATTATAAAGAGGAGGACAACTCGCACGTTGGCATTTGTTAACGCACACGTTGGCCCCACCTCCCGAAGTACTAGAAGTATTCTTTCGAAAATTTCGCAAAGTTTCCGCGCTAAAACGGCGCATTACATTATTTCGTGACTTGTTATGGGACGGAAGCGACCGCATGCAATAGTCTAGATTTATAATACCCCCTTATAGCGCAATTACAGGGGCTTTAGCGCTACGGTCGTAAATTTTCATATTGCCGCTCAATTAATCGCTCTTAATTGAATACAATTACTTACGCTAATCGCAGTCGCATTCTGATATTAATCTATATATTAATTATCTATTTATTTTATATATTTTTTAGTCTAGAATCGATTAATTTGGTTGTTAATAAGTGCTAGGGAGTATTAGAGAGCGTTAGAGAGCCTCTTTTTATTAATTTTGAATATTAGTAATACGTGCGCTACGCCAATTATTTTGTATATTAATTAGAATGTTCGCTAGCGTATTATTTCCCTTTATTATATTTCCTCTACCCCGTAAAGTTTTGCTTCCCTTTTTTCCTCTTTTTCTACCTTTATTAATATTATTATAAGGGCGACCCCTTTCTCTTATCTATATACTAATTTAGGATTAGCGGCGATCGGCGTTATTTTTTATTTTTAAATTAATACCTTCCTATATTAATATATTTCGCTAAGTTAACAGTATAGCTCGTATCGAGGTAGTACGGTTTTAATTGGGTTTAAGTTATTTATTCCGATTGGGTATAAGGCGTGGGCAATTTCGTAATATTTTAATTTGGAATTGAATAAGTATAATCGAAGGAGAGTATATTATTTAAATATTAATTAGCGTAATTAATCGGGGAACGTTAAAATTAAAAATAAATGAAGTAGTATAACGAAATCGATTTCTAAGTTTCTTAATACGGTCGAACTCTTAATATTGTAAATATTAATTATTATTAAAAAAATTCCTTTTAAATTATTAAAATGGATGAAATTTTTTTTTAATAAATTATAATAGTATATATCGGTCGAACTTTCTTTCTAAAATTATATATAAATAGGGGATGTCTATTTATACGGTAAATTTATATATATAATTAAAGAGGGGGTTAAGGAAGGGAATATTATCCGTAGGGATTGTACCTAATATTATATAATATTAGTATATAATTATTTTTAAAGCCTTTTTAAATATTTTATATGGCGTATTTCTAAGCTATGCCTATCTTATATACTTTCGTTATATAAGGCGCCGCTCGTCGAAATAATATTCGTCGATACAATTTTTTATAATTGTTACTATTTCGAAATTTTAGGTAATAACGTAATTGATAAATATATTTCTTAAAAAAATAATATAATATAATTAATATATATACTTTAATATAAGCGTAAATATAAGTATATATATTAATAATAATAAAGGTTTTAAAATAACGGTTTAGAAATTCAATCAAAAATATAATACGATATTTAAAATTAAGGGTTTTATTAACGAAATAGGTAACCTACTTTCGTTTAAAGGGTATATACATATTTTTAAAATATTTTAAAATTGTTATTTATTGCGGGAAGAAGGTTTTAAACCTCTTGTAAACGGTAATAAAATTTTTATAAATACGAATGTAAATAATATATTTCTAAAGGTCGTATATATTTTTCCTATTATATTCTACCTCTTATAATATTAAGCCAATATTATTTGCACTATATATTAAACGGTTAAATTAATTAACTACCTCTTCGTTTTTATTATTTAATTATTCTAACTCTTATATACTACTTTTAATATTATTATAATAATTACGTTAATTTGATACCGATATTTCCCGGTCGATTTATATAACGGATATTATGGCGGCAATTCGGGTAATTTCGGCGGTAATATTCTTATCCCAACGTTATTTAATTTTAAGGATTACGTTCTTATTAATATAAAAAATATAGAAGTAGAGTTTAATTATAGGATATACCCTCTTTATTATAGCTTTTATTACGTTGTTAAAATCTATAATAATAATAAATAGCTTCTTAACGCCAATTCATCATTTATATTCGTTTATACGGTCTATTAACTAATTAAAACCCTCCTATTATTTAATATCGATAATACTAAAGGCGTAAAAAAAAATAGAGCTAACGCCATTTATATTAATAATTTAAAAGAAAGTAAGGCCTTTATTATTGGTTTTATACGTATTATTATATATTTATACGGTAGGATAGCGTTTTTATTATTATTTAAATTATAGGTTATTTTAAAAGAGATTACGAAATTTAATATATTCTTTATCCTTCTATAATATCTTGTAATAGATTTTATAATCGTCGAATATTTTTTTAATAATATAGAATAGGTTATACCCTATTCGAACTTATTTTTTAACTTTATAATGTAATAATTTAAATTATTTACGGGTAAATTATAAGCCCGGAAACTTTCTACGTAATTCTTTTAGAATTTCGCGATTAATTATAATAGGGCGATTTAAATATTTAATAACGAAGGCGGTATATTATTTTTTAAATACCTTTTTAATTAATATAAATATATTAAAAGGAGGGTGGTTATAAAGTTCGTACTTATTTTTAAATTCGAAAGTCTATTTACGGTCGTTAGTAATAAAGGTTTTAATATTACCCTATTATAAGTAATTTTATTTAATAGTAAAGGTTTTATATAAGTAGGCTTTTAATAATCGGATTAGGTTATAAAGATAATAAAAATCAATTTTAAAATAATTAAGATTTTTAATAATATTAATATTGTAATACCTCTTTATATTATAATTATTAGTAATAACCTAATTATTAACAGCGTTTGAAATTTTATTTATATTATTAAATTTAGTAGTAAAAATAGAAAAAAGTAATATAAATATAAATAATAGAGTAAAATTATAAACGCTATTATTATCGTCGCCGTTATTAAATTCGTCGGCGGTATAATTTTTATTATCGTCGAAATTTATAGGATCGTTATTAATAAATTACACTAAAGTAGGCTCGATAATAAAAAGTATTTAAAAATTAAGTATAATAGTATTAGATTTAAATATATTAGGTACAATAGGGGGGAATTAGGATTATTATTAATATTAATGGGCGGCGGGCTACGGTCGTATACGCCCGTCGGCTAGGTCGCTTCATCCGATATTTTAATTGTAATTAATTAAGGAAACGTACGGAAAAAATAATAAATTATTCCCTACTATTAACAAATGCCAACGCTTTATTTACTTTAATAATATTAATAATACGTAACATAGTAGATTAATAGGTTATTAATTAGTAATATATATAATAGCGGTTTAGTATAAGAAGCAATGCGATAAGGCGCTAGAATCTAGATAAATTATAGTCTAGGCGCTAAGACGAAAGTGGGTAGTTAGTGCGGTCGTAACGGCTTAAAATCTGGGAGCTTGGCGGGCGCGGTACGTAGAGGGACGGCGCGGGTCACATGCGGTCGCGGTCAGAATGTCAAGGTTCGGGTTATATATAGGGGAAAAAAATGGGGCCAACGTGTGCGTTGACAAATGCCAACGTGCGAGTTGTCCTCCTCATTATAAATTTCTTTTTATACCGGTATAAAATTTTAAAATTTAATTATTCTTTAATTATATTTAATAATTCTGAAATAAAACCCAATTTCCTTTAAAAAGTTAATAAAACGTCGCCGTAAATTATATCCCCCTTTATATAATTTAACCTCCTAAATAAACCGTCCGCCGGATTCGTCTTCCTTAATTGATATTTTATTTTGAAATCGAATTAAAATAATTAGTAAACCTAACGAGCTAACTTTCTACGTAAATCGCTCGCCGGCAATTTTGTAATATTTTCTAACGCTTTATAATCTATAAATACTATAAATAATTCTAAAAATCCTTTTAAATAATATATTTAATAATTTAAATTAATTATAATAACGAATAATTTTTATTAACCTATATGTTACCGTTATTTTACGTTTATTAATTTTTTAAAAAAGAATACTATAGGGTATTAAATATCTCTTATAAATTAAAATAAAAATCCCGAAATAGCCTTCTATAAAGCGTCTATTTCGACCTTAATTTTTTTAATTAAATCTTAATAATGAAAAATCGGTACCGTTGTAAACGCTTCCTTTAAAGCCCGAAACACTTTATTAACCTCCTTAATTTAATAGAATACGCTTAATTTCCGCCTATTCTTACTCTCCTTTAATAAATTGGTAATAAACCCTATTATATAAAAATATTAATATATAAACCGTCGGTAAAAATTAATAAATTTTAAAAATATTTAAATATTATAAAAGGATTCGGGTATTAATCATTCCTAAACCGCTTTTACCTATTCGGGATCTATTATTACCCCTTCTATTATAATTTAATAACCGAAGAAATCGACGTAATCTTTATAAAATTCGTATTTAAATACCTTTATAAAAAGTTAAATAATGTATAAATATTCGAAAATTAAACGGAAATATTCTCTATATTCCTCCTTAAAATTCGAATAAATTAAAATATTATTAAAATATATTACGTAAATACAGTTAATAAATCCTACAAATATTTTATATATATATATTTAAAATATAATAAATACGTTTATAAACCCGAACGGTATTAATATATATTCGAAATAATTATACCGTATTTTAAAAATAATTTTTTACTAATCCCCTTCTTTAATTCGGATTTAATAATATACTTCGCGCAAATTAACCTTAGAAAATACTTTAACGCCGATTACTCAATTTATTAATTCGCTAATTAATAATAACGGATATCGATTTTTAATAATAATTTTATTCAATCCCTAATAATCGATATATAATTATAACGTATTATCCTTCTTAAATATAAATAAAATTAATACTCTAATAAATTTTTAAAAGTAATAAATATAACCAATTTGTATATTCTCTTCTAAATATTCGTATAACGTTTTATATTATATAATAAATAGAAAATAAATAAAAATATTAAATACCTCCTCTCTTTCCTTAAAGACAATTTTATATTTAATATCCGGTAATTATAGTAACGCTTTAACCTTTTCTTCGGAAAATATATTTTTAAACCCTTTTAACGCTAAGGGGATATTATCCGCCGCGTTTTTAAGCGGCTCTTTATCTTCGTTTACGTTTTTAAAATTTATTTCCAATAAATCATATATTAAAATCAAATTAATAATATAAATTCAGTTATTATATATTACTTTACGTACGAAAATTATAAGATTAATAAAGAATACCCCTTTAAATTTAAATTCGTTATTATTAATATATATAATAATATTTTTAAAATTTATACCCGGTATAAATAATAATAATCATAATATCCGACTATTTCTCAGGATTGTATAGAATAATTAAATAAATTTTCTTTCTTAACCCTTCCGGTCCTTTAAAATAAATATTAATTTATACGCTCCGTAATAACGCATTTCTCTATTATTCGCACTTATTAAAATAAATAAAATACCGGTTTTTATTTTTTTAAATTTATATTTCTTTATAAAATTCTTATATATAATATTGATTTCTACTCCTAAATTTAAATTTATATATTTTTCTCATCGACGACCCTTTAACGTAATTAATATTATAGAAATTTTACCTAACCCGTTTCTTTTAACCGTTTTAAAATTATTAGCCCTATTAAACGACGGCTTTTCTACGGAGTTTAACCTTTTACTAATTCTTCGGTATCTAAAATATAATTATCTTTTTTATTATTATTACGTTTAATATTTTATTTCATAATTACGCTTTAAATAATAACTTTCTCTCTTAATCGGTTTTAATTATTTATTTTTTTATATTTTATATAATTACGAATATAATATCCTTTATTTCTATAATTATAATAATTTAGGCCGGATTCGTTATTACTCTTATTCAATTTATTAAAGGATTATTCTCTTTTATAACTTTTACGCCTTCCGGAATTGCGATCTTAATTATAATCCTAATTATAATTTTAATTATAATCTTTATTATAATTAGAATATTTATTATTCGAAGACTTTTTATAACGCAAAAACCGTTTATTATAACGGCCTCTACTTAATTCGTCCTTCGGGGTTTATTTTTTATTTTTAAATTTAATTTATTGATTTATTACTTTCGAAATAATTTCTATTAAGTTATTAATAAGGATTTAATATATATAAAAATAATTGCGCACATCTTTTTTTAATTAGAAGAAGAAATCGTATACCGATTATTTATTTATAACGATATTTTTACCAAATTATTAATAATTATATTAATATTAATCCTATAATTTCTATAAATTTTTATTATCGTTTTAATATATAAAGAATAATTATTTTTTAATATCGAATTCGTAAATTTCGGGGGTAATATATTCTTTATAAATAAATCCTAAAAATTCTTCCTATATCGCGGATCGCTTTTACCCCTTATCGTCGAAGAAAGTAATAGAATATATACGCTATAATATAATTATAAAATTATCGGCCTTAAAAAGGGCCTATTAAATAAATTAATAAATATTAATATTCTTATAAATTTAATTATTATCTTCGATACCGTCGATTTAATCTTCGATTTTAATATTTATATTATTCGTTATTAATTTATAAACGTTATATATAGGGGGGCGCAAATAAGATTCCTTATTTCTTTAATTAATGGTTTTCTATATAAATTATAATATTATTTATAAAAATTATAATATTATTTCTATAAATTTTTAATATTTACGCCGCTTTACGCGCATATATTTACGGGATATTTATTATTTATAATATTCTTACGCGGAGGAAAGGTTACTAAAATAGTTAGATCGATTAGATTAAGCGGATAGGGGCGGGAATAAGTTTGGGAATAAAACCGGATATAAAACCGGGAACGAAAACGAATGTAAGAATAAAAATAAAATTAAAAATATTTGTTTAATACATAATTATATATAGATAAGGAGTAATTACGCTAATTAAATTTTAAAAAGCTCTTACCTTAACAAAATTCCGATTATAATTTTTATTCCGCCTTATTAATATAATATTCCCTTTATTAATAAAAATTCCAAAATAATAACGATTAAAAGTACGCGAATTTTCTATTAAATACCGCTCTTTAACCCGTATTTAAATTTCTTATTTAAAATTACTTTTAAACTCTTTACGTAATATAAATTTGGGTTATAATTTATTATCGCGAATATTATTATATTTATCGCTAGAATTTTCTTAAATAATATTATATTCGGGTTTATAAAACGCTATTTCGTAATCGTCTTCCCTATATTTATTAATAACCTCCTTATCGGCGGGATCTTTAATTATGTTATTAATAATATATAAATAATTATACGTCTCTTATATCGAATTTACGCTATTTTTATAACGAAAGTTAATAACGCCTTTTCCGTACGAATTTTCCTTACGCGTATTAATTATATTTATAACCTTCGTTAATAGAATTATAAAGGTTAAAGAATTATAAAATTATAAATACGAAAGGGTAAGAGCAAATTGTATAAAATAAATTTATTTTAGGAAAAAGATTTTAATTTAATTAAATATAAATCTTTAATTAAGAATTATCCTCTTTTATATTTATACACTTCCCTATAGGTCTAAAACGGTCGGCGCCCGGACTCCGAAATCCTTTCCTTTATATTATATCCTATTATCCTTATTTTATCCGCTATCTTATCCGTCGTCCTCGGTTATTATACCCTAGTTGTGCGGGTCCCCCTAGGCTTTCTTAGCTGTTACAGGATTATACCTGTGCTATACCCGGTATACGCACTGACCACCTATATAGGTGCCCAGATCCCCAGCGACTATTCCCGATTATAGCACGCATACTATAGCTCGATATAGTCCAAATTTAATTACTTATAGTTATGTATAGTATTACGTGGGTGCGTACGGATTAGGGTATGGGCTCGCGCCTATATATCCAATCTTCTATATATACTTCTCCCTTCCCTTCTTTCGTATAATAATATATATTTTATTATATATTTAATAGTATTAATACTATTTTTTAATAATTTATTATACTTTTTTTAACGCTGCGCGCGTAATTTTCGAGGAAGATTAATCGTTAATTATATTAATTAATATTAAGATTCGTTTTTTTAGCGGTTAACGTTTTAGTAATAGCCCTACGGTTAATTCGAATTAAGTAATTACTAAAATGAATATTATTATTATAGTCGTTCGTATTCTTTTTTCCTTTATATTTATTAAAATATATTAATTTAAGCGATTAATATTCGATTTAATCCTTATTATAATTATTAATACTTTCGTTGCGGCTATTATATTTTTTGAAATTAGAAACGTTAACCTTTATAATATTATTTTTTGAAATTAGAAACGTTAACCTTTATAATATTAAGTTTTGGGATTAATTTACTAATATTATTTATACGTTTAGTAATAATTTTATTATTATCCCGGTTTTTATTATTTAAATTCTTAATTTAGGTAATTATTTTACGTTTTTAACCGTCGTTTATACGTTTGCCCGCTTTATATAATTTAATATTATTTTTATTGCCGTTGAATTTTAAAATATTAAAGAGGATTTTTAATAATCCGAGGACGAGAATAATTAGTTGCGTTAGGATTTCGATTAATTCCGTATTTTAATTTAAGATAAGGATTAGATTAATACGATTTTTAATATTAATTTCGCGATTTTTAAATTAATTATACCTTTTAGCTTTCGGACGCCGTTATTAAATAATAAATTTAGTACGACGTTTAATAATAGGTTTTCGTTAACGTTGTTTTTTAATATAATAATATTGTTAATAATTTTTAAATTCGTTTAATTGCCCTTTAATAAAGTTTATTCGACGTTTAGAAGTATTATTCCGATTTTAAGGTTAATTTTTAAAATGCGATTAAATACGAGATAATTAAATATTAAAAAATAATTAACGATTTTCGCTAGTATTTATTTAAATTTACCGATTTTACGTTTATACCTTTATTTAATAATAATAACGATAATAATTCTAATTTTAATAATTTTGAATCTAAATTTAATAATATAATTATTAACGACTTAGTTAGAGGTAATAGCGGTAGTAGTTATAAATCGGTATTGCGTATTATTATTTCCCCCGTTTTCGATAGTATTAATAAAATTCTTAAAAGAATTATTAAATTTTATTAATAGTATATTAATATTTTATTCGCTTTTAAAGATGAGTTTTCCGCTTTTAAGACCGAAGATATTAAATTTTTTTTAATTTCCCGTTCCTTTTGTAGTAAATTTTAGGAAGTAATTGAATTCGAATTTATTAAAATTTTATTTAGTAAATTAGTTAAATAGTCTATTACCTTCGATTTATTTAAATAGATAATTAATAAATATAATAACGTCGATATTATAATTTAAATTTATTATAAATTCGAGGATTTAAAAATAAATAAAATAAAATAATTTAATTTTGAGGAGAAATTTATTATTATTATCGAACGTTATTAATTTAATAATAATATAAAAATTTATTATTTTTATTAATATTTGACCGAGTGTTTTCATAACGTTATTATTTTATAACGCCTTTAGTTTAAAGATAATAAATTTAACGAATAATTTGAGATAATTTGCGATTTCGTTAAATAATTCGAATAGAAGGATTAGTATAATAAGATTATTAACCCTTATTATAAATTTAATATTAGTAACCTTATTATTGGTTTTAATTCCGTTTTTAATAATATAAACGGTTTTATTCCCGAATTTATTATTAACGAGGGTGGTATTATTATAAATTTCGATTTTATATCCGCCTCCGACGTTTAGATTTTTTATATAATCGATAACGATATATTCTAATATTATATAAAGATTGGTATTTATACTTACTATAATCGTAAAAGTTTTTTTTTTACCGAGTGTAAGGGTTGTATTTGGTTTAAAAAGGAGGTGCCCGAGTGCAAATTACGTAAGGAGAGAGAAAAGGAGAAGAAAGAAAAAAAGGATAAAAAGGAGAAGGAAAAAAATAATAATAATAATAGTAGTTAATAATAGTGCTCCGCCTAAGGTTAATATGGATATAATTAATATAATTATTATAATATTAATATTATAAATATTCCCGCTCTTAGTACCCCGGCTCTTAATTATTTTATATTATAATAATAGTTTATTTATTACTTTACCCCTATATATTTTTACAGTTTCGTAGGCCCGGTTATAAGTAACGAGAATGGTTCTATTAATAGTTAAGGAAATATATAGCTTCCTATTTAAATTATAATTAGAGGCTAACGTTTATTAAATATAAGTAAGGAAGAAGATAATTGAAGAATATTCTTATAGTTAAATTTAAAATTATTAAGATTAATAAATTTTCTATAAATAGCTATTATAAATATTTTAATTTATCAAATCTTTTTATTTACTTATTTTATAGACCGCGTAAAATGTACTATACTATATTCGTTAATAGCGGTTATATTATGTTAGAGTTTATTAATTATCGTTTTATTTTACGTAATAATTTTTTAATTTTTAAATTCTAATTCTTTAAACTTTTATATCGTTAATAATTAAATGAAAGGGAATATTACGTATTTTAATCGCTTAATTATGAATATTGGCGTATATTACGAATTTATTAATTTTTTTATTTACCATTTTGTAGAAAATAACCCTATTATTTTCGGATATTTGTAGTTAATTTATTACGCCCTTAATATCGATTAATTTAGTAATCGCTTTATTTTTAGCTTTACTTATAAATAATATAGTTATTTTCCTTTAGGAATACCCTATTATTTATATTATATATTATTGTTACGTAAATATAATATTAATACGCCTTTAATTATTATTTTAAACGGTATACCCTCCGTTATTATTTTTAAGAATTTTTTTAAGATGCGATTAATATATTAAAAACCTTTTATTTTAGACGTCCTTAATAAGGGAGAATTTAATACTCCCGTTTTATTATTGGAAGCCATTTATTGGATTTTTATTTCCGCGATCGTTAAATACGCCGTTTATTAACGTTTTAATAGATTTAAATAGAAGGTCGTTAATAACATAGGTATAATTTTTATTAATAAGGTTATTAGGAGTTAAATTTTTATATTAACAATTATAATACGTTATTACCCCCTTCCCCTACTACGTATGATTTTTGTATTATATTATTTAATTAGAGGAGTATCTATTTTTTTTTTTAATTATTGAATATCGGTTTGTTTTTATTATATTTTTAAAGGACTTTTCGATTTAATTAATATTAAGGAGTTCTTAATAATTATATTTAATTAATTCGCCGAAAAATATAAATTTTAAATTATTTATATAATAAGGGTAAATATAGTAAAAAATATTTAACGTATAATAGACGAGGATAAAATAACGGAAAAAAAAGGTATTTTAACCTTAAACGTAATTAGCGATAATTTTACGGTTAATATAATTAGAAATATTATAGATAGTAAAGTAATTTATTATAAAAGGTTCTTTAGTAATAATTATTATACTTAAATCGATATACTTTATAGTATTAAAAGTAAGGAAATTATTAAAGTAATTAAAATTTCTATTTTAATTATATTTATAAGCGATATTTCTAATTTTTAAATTTACAAAAAAATTATTAACCGTTATTTTATTATTAATAATATTAATATTAATAAGATTACGTTTAAAAATATTATTAAATTCTATAAAAAGGTAAATAAACCTTTAAAGACCGACGTATAAATTTAATAAAAATTATTTCGGTAATATTAATAATAAACGAATAATTTCCGTTAGGAAAATATTAATACGTTACCCTTTAACCGGTTTTATAATTTTAAATTCGAATTTAAACTTAGCGCTATATTATTTATTTCCTATAATTATATTTTTAATTTAAACGAATTTAATATTATTAAAAAATAGATCGACGATAATTTGAACAAGAAGTTTATCCGCTTGTCGTAATTAAAAGCTTCCGCTCTTATATTTTTAGTTAAAAAATTAGGAAGAGGAATTTGCATTTATATTAATTATTAAAGTATTAATAATATTACCTTTAAATTTTATTATTTATTCCTATTTATTAAAGAAATATTCGACGCTATTTATTATATTAAAATTTTTATTAAATTGGATATTATTATTATTTTTAATTAAGTCCGTATTAAAGAAAATTATAAATGGTTAACTATATTTATAATAAGGTTTAGGCTATTCGAGTCCTTAATTATACTTTTTAGCCTTTAAAGCGCTTTTAACGCTTTTTAAAATTATATTAATAATATTTTATATAATATTTTTAATATTTATACGACCGTTTATTTTAATAATATTTTTATATATTTTAATAACGAAAAAGATTACGAACGATACGTTAATGACGTTTTCGAACGTTTAATTAAAATTAGTTTAAATATAAATATTAATAAATATAAATTTTATACGAAATATATAAAATATTTCGGTTTAATTATTATATTAAGCGGTATTAAAATAAATTTAAATAAGGTTAAAATTATATTTAATTAGGCGCCCCTTTAATTTAAGAAATCGCTCTAATAATTCTTCGGTTTTATAAATTTTTACCGGCATTTTATTAAAGTATTTTCGACGATAGTATTTCCGTTATACGAATTAATAAAGAAAAATATATTATAATTATAATTCGATTATTATTAATTTGCTTTTAATACGTTGAAGAAAGTTTTCGTAATTAAATTTATATTAAAGATTTACGATTAAATTAAAAAAATTGTAGTCGAAATAAATATATTTAATTAGGTAGTAAGGGGTATACTTTTATAATATAATAATAATGGAGTTTTATACCTAATTACGTACTTTTTAATAAAATATATAGTTTAAAAGTATAATTATAATATTTATAATACAGAATTTTTAGTTATTATTAAAGCGTTAAAAAAGTAGTAATTTGAATTTAAAGGAGTATAATAATTATTTAATATTTTAATAAATTATAAAAATTTAAAAATATTTATAATTAATAAGTAATTTATATAATAGTATATATATTAGTCGTAATTTTTATTACGTTTTAATTTTTAAATTTAATATACTTTAGGATCGAAGAATTTACGCCCTAATTGAAACGCCCATCCTTCCTCATTGGAACGTGGAGTTGCGCCGGGCCCTCCTATCGAAAACCGCACTAAAGGTCGTGGTCCGTGGGCCCGCGTAGCGAAACTTCCGAGGAAGGAGCGGCGGTTCTGTCTATACCGGTATAGAGTGTATTAATTGTAGGTCATTGGGATACCTTAGCATTCCAAAAACGGAAAAACCAGTGGAGATTTGGAAGAGAAAGGATTGCAATTGAGATATACCTTCAACCGTCAACGTCGCGGACTCAAAAGAAGTACCGTTGTGTTCGTTAGATTATTCCGGACAGAATAGTACCGGTTGCATCAAATTCCGACGAATAGTTGTTGAGAAAAATGAGAAAGAAGATTGGAAAATCGATGCATCGCTTTGGCGCGGCGGTTTTTACGTAGGAATAACGGAAATTGTTAGTACGGGTTACGGGACCGCGGCTAGAAATTGTTAGTGGATTTAGAAAAAGATTTTTCTAAAAAATCGCTAAGTTTTTTTCTAAAGCCTATAACCCTAACCCTAGGGTATAAGGGGTATCAAAATGTAGAGCGGAAGAAGCCGAGTAAAATGCACCCCCTTAAATATTTCTACACCCCCGGTAGGGGGTGTAAAACGACTTTGAAAAAATTTGACGGATAGGTAGAAGAAAAAAAATTCGAAAAAAATTCGAAAAAAAGAATCTAGAAAAAATCGGGGAGGGAGGAAGGGTATGGGCGTTTCATTGTCTTCGCTGGGCATATAAGGCTCCGGCCAGGGAAACACTATTTTACCTTTAATAAGAAGTTTAACAATATTCCTACGGGTATAAAAAACGAATATTTCGCCGCCCGTTAATATACCCTTTTTTAACTTTTATAATTTATAAACGGTTATTTCGACGTAGGAGACTTAACCTTTTATTATTCCCTTTCTTTAATAAGTAATTACAAAGATAAATCGATCGACGATATTATTCTAAATAATTATAAAAATTCTATATTTTTTTAAAAGGCGGTTTCTGCTTTAAACGATTTAAATAATTGTAATTAGTTAATTTCGATTCGTAAAATCCTTTATAAAGCTTTTAATAAATATTAGGTTACCCCTAATAGTATTATTAAATAGCGCGACCGTATAGTAATCGATTTTTATAATAAGGAATTTTAATTTTAATTAATTAATTACTAATATAATTTACTTAGTGCGGACTACCCTAATTGCGACGTTATTTACGAATTTTTATCCCGAGAATTTTATTAAGAGGGTATAATTAACGATATACGTATATTCTATAAGGTTTATTTATTTTATATAAAGATTAAATTCTTTAAATATAATTTTATTAGCTTCTTTAAAACCTTATCCGTTACGTTAGCTCCCTAAATTTGTATTTCCGTCGATTACGTTATTTTATTTTCCGATAGTTTCTATTTTAATTAAAAATTTAAATATATTTACGTTGTTATTAACTAGTTAATAAAAATATAGTATTTTATATTAACGGTTATATTATTAATAAAAGAATTAGTTAAATATTTTATTAATTATATTTATTACTTTTATAGCCTTTTAAATTCTATTTTTTTGGATAAAAATATTTAATTCGTATTATAATTTTAATCCTCTTTATATTAGTATTTAAATATTATATATATTTTAACCTCCGTTTTCTATTTTTAAACGAATATTTAAATTAAGTATATTAATACAGAGATAAAATAATACTTCCAATTATATATTAATTAAATATAAATTAATTAGGCTAAATAGCTTCCCTTTATAAAATTCGCTAGTAATAATATAGTATCTTTATTAATAAGCTTATTACCTTTTTTTATTAATTATAATTATTACCCCCGTATAGGTACCGAATTTCGTAACCCCTTACTACTAACGTTATTACCCGTATAATTAAAAGAATATTATAAAATTAACGAATTCGCCGACCGCTTTCGTAAGATTTAGGATTTTGTAATTTAGTAAATTAAATATAATTAAGACCGGTACGAAGAAAACGCTAATAAAAAGTGGGTCGATTTAATAAAATATAAAGAAAGGGATATTATCCTATTTAATACGTTTAATTTAATTAATAGTCGCTTATATATTAAATTCTCCCCCCGTTAGGAAGGATTATTTAAAATTTTAAAAACGGATTTATATACCGTTAAATTACGATTACCTAATAATATAAAATACTTACTAATTTTTTACGTTTTAATAATTTAACGTTAAACCGGCTAAAATCTCTCCGGTTAAATTGTCGATTCTAATATTTATATTAACGAGGGTAGAATTATAATTCGTACCGACGATTACGAAGAATATATTAAATAGGGATTTAATAAATTATTAAATATTGAATAGAAAGGAGAAAATTATTATTAATATTATTTAATTAAATAAAAGGGCAATTATAACCCTATTTAAGAAAAGGTCGATAACGTTATCGATTATAAAATATATTTTTAAAAGTTTTATTACAATTACTCTAATAAATTAATACTACTCCGCGTTAAGGAATTTTTTAACTATTTTTGTAAGGGTATCGCTAGGAAGGCCTAGGGGACCCGTATAACTAGGGCACAGTGGCCTAGGACGACGGATAAAATAGCGGATAAAATAAGGATAGTAAAATATAATATAGAAGAAAGGATCTCGGAGTCCGGGCGCCGACCGTTCCGGACCCACAAGGAAGCGTATAAATATAAAAGAGGATAGCTCCTAACTAAAGACTTATATTTAGCCAAATTAAAATCTTTCTCTTAAAATAGACCTACCTTATACGACCTATTTTTACCCTTTTATACTTATAATTTTATAATTTTTTAACCTCTACAATTCTATTAATAAAGGCCGTAAATATAATTAATAAGCGTAAAGAGAATTCGCGTAGAAAAAGCGTTATTAATTCTTATTATAAAAATAGCGTAAGCCCGATATAAGAAATATATAACTACTTATATATTATTAATAATATAATTAAAGATTCCGCCGATAAAGGGGTTATTAATAAATATAGGGAAAATAATTACGAAGCGGCGTTTTATAAACCCGAAAATAATACCGCTTTAAAAAATCCCGGCGATAAATATAATAATATTAACGATAATGAACCGTAATCCGAATTTATATTATATAAAGAGGTTAAAAATAATTTTAAATAAGAAATTTAAATACGGGTTAAAGAATAATATTTAATAAAGAATTTATATACTTTTAATCGTTATTACTTTAAGAACTTTTATTAACGGAAGGAATATTATAAAATAGTATTCCCTTGGGCGGAGCCGGATATGCCCAACGGAGACAATGAAACGCCCATTCTATTCTCTTCTCTTATATAAACGTTCTCTACCTTAAATATATCCTTTATTTATTTATTCATTTATTTAAATACTTATTTCTTTAATAATTTTTTTTATTAATTAATTTATTTCTTTATTTTTTAATTTTTTTATTAACTTATTTCATTGTTTATTTATGTATTTCCTTCTTTATTTTATTATTAATTTACTTATCTATTAATTTAATTCTTTATTCAATTTTGTATTTATTCATTTTTCCTTTATTTATTTGTTTCCTTATTTCTTTCCTTGTTTACTAATTTCTTTAATTTTTTAATCATCTTTTTATATTCTTTCTTATTTGTTTATTTTCAATTTGTTTCATTTTTTCATTTATTCTTTTTTATTTATATTTTATTTATTGATTTAATTCATTAATTTCTTTTATATTTAATCACTTATTTATTCAAATTTCTTTACTTATTTGTATTAATTTCTATATTTATTTATTTATTTATTTATATATTTATTTACTATTTTAATATTTCATTTATTTATTTCTTTATTCATTTATTCATTTATTTATATATTTATTTATTAGTTTATTTTTTTTTATTTGCTTAAACTTTAATTCCCATTATCAATTTTTTCTCTCTTAATTTTCTTCCCCATTAATATTCTTATTGTTAATAGAGTTTTAAAATTATTAATTTCTCATTTTTTTTCCTTGTTCTATTTATTTTCAAATTTTTCCTATTCCTTTCCTATCTCTTTTCTTCCTTTTCTCCATTTTCTTTTTATTTCTTTTATTTTATAATTCTATTTATACAACTTTCATACTTTTTAAATTATAATTTTAATTTCTTTACTTTTTTTCTTCTCTTCTCTTCCATTTTTAGTCTTCTAAATTTCTATTTACTATTTACTATTTATTATTTATTATCTATTATTTATTATTTATTATTTATTATTTATTATTTATTATTTATTATTTATTATTTATTATTTATTATTTATTATTTATTATTTATTATTTATTTTTTATTATTTATTATTCGTCATTTATTATTTATTATCTATTATTTATTATTTATTTTCCATTATTTATTATTTATTATTTATTATCTATTATTTATTTCAATTATTTATTATTTATTATTACTATTATTCTTTCTATTATTATTATTATTATTATTATTATTATGATTATTATTATTATTATTATTATTATTATTATTATTATTATTATTACTATTTACCCTACTACCTCCTAACGTTTTTCAAAGTTATTTTATTTGATTTTTTTTCGAATTTTTTTTCTTCTACCTATCTGTCAAATTTTTTCAAAGTCATTTTTCTCCCTCAACAAGGGGTATAGAAATTCCCAAGGGGGTGCATTTTACTCGCCTTCTTCCGCTCTATATATTAATACCCCCTTTATTACCGGGGTTAGGGTTATAGGCCTTAGAAAAAAAACTTAGCGATTTTTCGAAATTTTTTTAGAAATTTTTTTTTTCTTCAAGTTCACTAACAATTTTTGGCCGGCGTTTTCGTGCCAAACTCGATTTTTCCGATCTTCTTTCTCATTTTTCTCAATAACCGCTCGTTGGAATTTGATGCAACCGGCACCATTCTATCCGGAATAATTAGACCAACACAACGGTACTACTTTTATATTTACGGCGTTGAATCTAAAGGGTGCATCGGCCTTTCAATTTGTATCTTGAGTTCAGCTGAACTCAAATTGCCCGTTTTGGCAGGATGTGGATCTGGGGGGCTCCGCAATTTCAATAATTCGAACCGCGATAGACAGAAACGCCGCTCCTTCCCTCGGAAGTTTCGCTGCGACGGGCCCATGGCACGACCTTCGGTGTTTCAATCCATGGTTCGGGGCCCGGCGCAACTCCACGTTCCAAAGCGGAAGGATGGGCGTTTCAATTAATAAAGCGGAATAATAATTATAATTAAAATTTCGTTGGGGTAAAAGCCTCTTAAAATTTAATTAACGTAACCGCTCTTTATCCGTACGTAATTATTTATTAAACGAATATTTTTAATCCTATTTTTATTTTTACTTTTATTCCCGTTCTTAATTTCGTACCTATTCCCGTTCTTAAACCCGCTCCTACTCCCCGTCCGTTTAATCCGATTAATTTAATTATTTTAATAATTTTTCCCCTATATAAAAGCGTTATAAGCGGCGAACATTCTACGAACGTAAACGCGTAAAACGGTACGAATATTAAGGATTTATAAAAATAATATTATAATTCCTATAAATATTATTATAATTTATATAAAAAACTATAAATTAGGGAGATAAAAAATCCTATTTACGTCCCCCTATATATAATATTTATAAATTAACGACGAATAATACGAACATTAAGGTCGAAAATTAAATCGATAATATTAAAGACGGTAATTAAATTCGTAAGAATATTAATACCTATTAATTTATTTAATAGGCCCTTTCTAAGGCTAATAATTCTATAATTATTTCGTAGTATATATATTCCGTTATTTTCTTTAATAATAAAGGTTAAAAGTAATTTACAATATAAAAAGAATTTTTAAAATTTATCCGTAAAGAATATATTACCCCCGAAATTTACGAATTTAATATTAAAGAGTAATTATTCCTTATACATTAAAACGATAATAAAAATTTATAGAAATTATAGGACCGATATTAATATAATTATTAATAATTTAGTAAGAACGTTATTATAAATAAATAATTAATATACGACTTCTTTTTCTAATTGAAAAAGGATATACGTAATTACTTCTATACGTATTAAATCCTTATCGATAACCCGGTAAAAATTACTTCGAAGGTAATAAATTAATAGACCGAATTTAGAGATAAAAAATAAACTCCAAAGGATAAAATAAATAAAAATCGCTATAACGAACGGTTTTCATATTATAAAGGGTTTTCGAATAATAAATACTCTAATTATAATAAAAACTATAATCGAAATTACAACCGGGATTATAATTAGGATTATAATTTTAGAGGGCGTAAAAGCTATAAAAGAGACTAATCCTTTAATAAATAGAATAAGGGTAATAATAAATCCGGCCTAAATTATTATAATTATAGAAATAAAGGATATTACGTTCGTAATTATATAAAATATAGAAAGATAAATAATTAAAATTAACCGAGAGAAAAAATTACCGTTTAAAATATAATTACCGAATAAAATATTAAATATAATAATAATCAGGAAAATAATTATATTTCGGATACTAAAGAGTCGGTAAAAGGTTAAGCCCTATAAAAGAATTATCATTCGACGGGGTTAATAATTTTAAAACGGCCGGAAGAAACGGATTAAATAGGATTTCCGTAATATTAATTATATTAAAGGGTCGCCGATTAAAAGAATATATAAATTTAAATTTAGAAATAAAGGTTAATATTATATATAAAAACTTTATAAAGAAATATAAATTAAAGAAAATAGAAACTAATATTCTATTTATTTTAATAAATATAAATAATAAAGAAATATATTACTATAGAGCGTATAAATTAACGTTTATTTTAAAAGATTAAAGGGGTTAGGAAAGAGAATTTACTTAATTATTTTATACAATCCAAAAAAATAGTCGGATATTACTATTATTATTATTTATATTGGGTATAAATTCTAAAAGTATTATTATATATATTAGTAAAAACGAATTTGAATTTAAAGGGGTACCCTTTATTAATATTACAATTTTCACGTATAAAGTAATATATAGTAACCGAGCCTATATTATTAACCTAATTTCAATATATAATTTATTAAAGCCGGACTTTAAAAACGTAAATAAAAATAAGGAGCCGTTTAAAGGTACGGCGGATAATATTCCCCTAACGTTAAAAGGGTTTAAAAATATATTTTCTAAAGAAAAGGTTAAAACGTTATTATAATTACCGGATATTAAATATAAAATTATTTTTAAAGAAAGGGAGAAAGTATTTAATATCTTTATTTACCTTTTATTTACTATATAATTAAAAACGTTACGTAAATATTTAAAAGAGAATTTACAGATTAATTATATCTATTACTCTTAAAGTTCTATCGGGGTACCGATTTTATTTATATTTAAAAAGGACAATATATTATAATTATATATCGATTATTAGAGATTAAATAAAATTATTATTAAAAATCGATACCCGCTATTATTAATTAGCGAATTAATAGACCGAATAATCGGCGCTAAAGTATTTTCTAAAGTTAATTTATACGAAGCGTACTATCAGATCCGAATTAAGGAAAGGGACTAATAGAAAACCATTTTTAAAATATAGTACGGTTATTTCGAATATATAGTAATACTATTCAAAATTATAAATATATTTATTATATTTTAAATATATATATATAAAGTATTCGTAAAATTTATCGATTATATTTACGTAATATATTTTAACGATATTTTAATTTATTCGAATTTTAAAAAAGAATATCATAAATATTTCCGTTTAATCTTCGAATATTTATATATTACTTAACTTTTCGTAAAAACGTTTAAATATAAATTTTATAAGGATTATATCGATTTTTTTAATTACCGGATTATTACGGAAAGGGTAATAATAGATCCCGAACGGGTAAAAACGGTTTAAAAGTAATTAATACCTAAATCCTTCTATAATATTTAAATATTTTTAGGATTTGCTAATTTTTACCAACGGTTTATATATTAATATTTTTATATAATAGGGCCTATTACCGATTTATTAAAAGGGAGTAAGAACGGGTAGAAATTAAATACGTTCTACTAAATTAAAGAGGCCGATAAAGTATTTTAAACCTTAAAGGAAGCGTTTATAATAATACCAATCCTTTATTATTAAAATTTAATTAAAAAGATTAAAATTAAAATAAACGCTTTATAGAGGGCTATTTCGGGAATTTTATCCTAATTTACGGGAAATATTTAATACCCCGTAATATTCTTTTTTAAAAAATTAATAAACGTAGAATAATAGTAGTATACGGGTTAATAAAAATTATTCGCTATTATAATTAACCTAAATTATTAGGTATATTATTTAAAAGGATTTCCGGAACCGTTTATAATATTTATAAATTATAAAGCGTTAAAAAATATTATAAAATCACCGGCGAACAATTTGCGTAGAAGGTTAATTCGTTAAGTTTATCGATTATTTTAATTCGATTTCGAAATAAAATACCAGTCAGAGAAAACGAATTTAACGGACGGTTTATTTAAGAAATTAAATTATATAAAGGGGGATATAGCCTATAATAACGTTTTACCGACCTTTTAGAAGAAATTGGGCTTTATTTCGGAATTATTAAATATAATTAAAGAGTAATTAAATTCCAAAATCTTATATTAATATAGAAAGAAATTTATAGCCTACGCCTTCGTTAAATAAATTTAATAAATAATACAGTCCGTTATTATTATAAAAAATATTTTATTAATATAACCGATAGAAAGAGCGTTCTTTTAAATTTTACTACGTAAAATCGCGAAAAAAATAATATACCGAAAAATCCTTTAAATACTTTTAATAAGCTAGGAATTTTATATTATTATAAAGGGATTTTAATTTAAGGATTTAAATTTAGCCGAATAAATAATAATTATTTAATTTAAAGGAATTATAATCGGGGGATATAAATTAAATAATTAAAGGGTTTTTTACTTTAAAGAACGGTTAATAATTTTTAAACAAGGATTATTCTATAAAGAGATTTTACGCTCTTATTATAATAATTTAAAGGTTAATTATATAAATACGTTTAAAATTCTAAAATTTATTAAAAGGAAATTCTATTAAGAGGGCTTTATATAAAACGTTCGGGAATATATTACAAAGTACGAATTATATTAAGGGATTTAAAAACCCCGATATTAACCCTATAAAGATTTCTAATTTTTATTAATATCCGAATAACCTTTTTAAAAAATCAATATTAATTTTATTACCGGCCTTCCGCCGAATTAAAAGGCCGATAGGAAGATATATAACGTTATTTTAATAATCGTAGACCGATATATTAAAATAATTTTATTTATATTTATTATTAAAACGTTTAATATAATTTTTATAGCGTTTTTATTATATAAATACGTAAAATACCAATTCGGTTTATTATTAAGAATTATAAACGATAGGGATAAATTATTTATTAGCGAATTTTAAAAGGAATTTATTAAAATACGTAGGATTTTACGAAAATTATTTATTATATTCTATTTATAAATAGATAAATAAACGGAATATTTATATTAAATTATTAAAAAAATTTTGCGTATCCGAGCCTTAAAAAGCGATTTTATATTTTAGAATAAAGAGCTTTCGGAAGTGGAATTCGTATATAATAATTCTATATATATAATTATAGGGGTTTCGCTATTTAAAATTTTATATAGTTACTACTTACGTATAATCGAATATATCGAAGGGCGGAATTTTATTAAAATTTAAAGTATAAAAGAGCGATTATAGAAATTAAAGGAAATTCGTAGGGTAATATAACGTTATTAAAATTAAATAATAGAAGCGTAGAAGAAGGAGTATAATAAAAAGTATATACCGATTAAATTTTAACCGGGCGATATTATAAGCCTATTAATTAAGAATTTCCGATTTAAAAATAGGAAATTAATATTTATATATATTAAAATTAAAATATTAAAGAGAATTAATTCTTAAGCGTATTAAATAATTTTACCAATATAATATAACCGGATATATAACGTCTTTCTAATTAATCTATTAGAATTTTAAAAGAGTAAAAAAAACGGAAATTACAAAATACTATTATTAGAATTATATAATAAATAAGAAGAGTAAGAAGTTAAAAAAATTATAAATTATTAAAAAATAAATATAAATTAAAGGTTCTTAATTAAATAGGTAAAGTAACCTATAGAATATAATATTTAAGAATTTAAAGAGTATTTCGAAAATGTATAAAAAACGCTCTCTAAATATTAGAAAATTAAATAGAAATATTATAGGAAATAAAATAATTAATATAAATAATATAATAAAAATTTATTATTTTACGATTATAGAGAATAATAAACGCCGAATATAATACGAAATATTATATATAAAATTTAATAAGCGAATAATTATTATATACCCCCGACGGAAACGGGAATTAAAAGCTTATTTATTAATAGGAAAAGAAATATTATCGCCGGTAAAAGATTTATATAGCGGAATAAATTAAAAGTAATTTATACTAGAAATAAAGTACCCGGGGATTAATAATTTAATTTTAAATATTTTAATATAATATTAATTAAGAAATAATTATACCGAACCGCGAACTAAAATTATAAGGAGTTTAGAAAATCCGAATATTAAAAATTGGAAAAAGAATTTCTTTAATACTTTTATTAGGCCGGGAATTCCCCGTTTAATAAGGATAAGTAATTAAATTAAAAGAATTTAAAACGGCCGGTAAATTTTTTATTAAGATTATAAAGAATTTAATATATTAAGGGGAGAACCGTTCTAATATTCCCTATTGGATTAAAAATTTTCTATTTAATAAAGACGAAATAATTAAATTAGGAAAATTTAAATTAATTGGTAAATTCTTTATTAAAATTATAGAAAATTTAATATATTAAGAGGAAAGCTGCTCTAATATTTCCTATTAAATTAAAAATTCACCGTTTAATAAGGATAAAATAATTAAATTAAAAGAATTTAAATTAATTAGTAAATTCCTTATTAAAATCATAGAAAATTTAATATATTAAAAAGAGAATTATTTTAATATTTTTTATTGGATTAAAAATTTTCCGTTTAATAAAGATAAAATAATTAAATTGGGAGGATTTAGAATTAATCGGTAAATTCCTTATTAATATTTATTTATAAACGGCGTTAAAAATTATTTAATTTAAAGTAATTACGGCGGTTTAAATTGTAAAAAAGTTTATAGCCCGATTAATAAATATAAATATTAATAAAATTCTCTAAATTAAAGAAATATAATAAATTACCGGCTACGTAAAATAAATAATTATTAATTAACGATATAATTTAAAATATTTCCGGCTCCCGGAAATAATTAATATATATTAAAGCTTTTATTAGCCCGGTTAATTAATTAAAGTTAATAAATCCTTCCTTATAATTTAAAAATTATAAAGGCTTAATTTTAAAAAAAAAAAAAGTAATTCAGGTTAAACCCTAAAATCGATTTTAAATAAAATTCTAATCCTAATTTAAAATAAAATTTCTATCCTACTTCGGAATTCCTTCGAAATTTTTAATTATTTAAAATAAAACGCTTTCTATACGGGGAAAGGATACGAAGGAAAAAGAATACCGAAACGGTAAATAAAGCGCGCAATATATAAAAATTAAACCGTTTCGGAATTAATTTCTAAGAATCCGGTAATAATTTTAAGGGGCGAATATTAATTACGGAGCCGATTAACTATTATAATACCGCGGCTAGTAAATACGGAAATATTAATATAATATAAATAGTTAGAATAAGCGGGGATTATTACTTTATCTAATATATCGATATAAATATCGCCAATCGGTTTTTAAATCTTTTAATAAAACCGTTTAGCGCAAAAGCGTCGCCCTTACGAATATTATAGTAATTACTATATAATAATATAATCTAGGGATTAAATTAACCGGGGGGGGGGAGTAACATTAACGCATAAAATAAAAATAAATAATTAAACGGTATAATAGAACCGAGGCGTAGCGTAATATACGAATAGAAAATAGGGTTTTTTAAAACGGGAAATAAAATTTTCTACGGATTGTAATAATTAATATTAAAATTATAAGGGATTATAACTTTTAAAGGGGGGGATAATAATAAGGGTATTATTAGGAAAGTTTAGGAGGACCCGTATAATTAGGGTATAATAACTTAGGACGATAAATAAAATAGCGGATAAAATAAGGATAGTAGGATATAATATAGAGGAAAGGATTTCGGAATCCGGGCGCCGACCGTTCCGGATTTATAGGGAAGCGTATAAGTATAAAAGAGGATAGCTTTTAATTAAAGATTTATATCTAGCTAGGTTAAAGTCATTCTCCTAGAATAGACCTATTTTGTACGACCTACTCTTACCCTCTCGTACTTGTGACTTTACAATTTCGAATAAAAAAGAAAGGATTTAATAATAGATTCCGCTATTTATAATAGATAATTTAACGTTAATACTAAATTTTATATTTTATACTACTATTCCGCCTATTTAGTGTAACGATTTATTATTTTTAAAATAAAATTATTATTAATCGAGAAGGAGGTGGAGGAAGGATTTATAGAGGTAATAACGAAGATTATACGATTTTTAATAAATAAATAATTTAAAATACGATTAACGTTATAATTAGAAGTATTTAATAAATTAATAAAGGATTTTAGGTTATAATTATACGTATATATAAATTTTTTCAGTTTTGCGAACTTCTTTTAAAGGGGGATAGTATTATAGGATTATACTTATACTATATTCAGTATACGTATTAATTACCTATATAGGTGCCTAGATCCCTAGCGACTATTCCCGATTATAGTATGTATACTATGGTTCGATATGGTCTAAATTTGGTCACTTATGGTTACGTATAGTATTATATGGGTGCGTACGGACTAGGGTATGGGCTCGCGCCTATATATCCAGTCCTCTGTATACACTTCTCCCTTCCTTTCCTTCGTGTAATAATATATATCTTATTATATACCTAACGGTGCCAACGCTATCCCTTGATATTAGCGATACCCTTACAATTACATATAAAAATAATTAAATTAATTCGAATAATAAGCGCGCTATCGTTATTATTATTACTATTATTATTATTATTATTAATAAATTATATAGCCGATTTACCGGCGTTACCTTTACCACCGCGGGTAGCCCTTTTTATTTCATAATTATAGCGGGCTAGTACTTTCCCTCCCCTTTGAATATTTTATACCCTTAGTCGTAAGGCTTTTGTATTATAAAATAATATATAGTAATTATTATACCGGTCGCGGTTAATAAATGCGGCGGGTATTCGATTAATTTTAACTTAATTAACTTCGTAAACTTCCGGGTTTAATCTATTTTACGCCGATATTTTATATAAATAATCTTCTATATTTAAATCGGGAGTAGAAATTTAGCGCCGGCGCCCGGGTAATAGAATAGGGTTTTAAATTACGTAATTACGCCGTTAAATTTTATTTAATCTATCGCCCCTATTTAACGTTAATTATTAATATTTATTTATATTCTAAATTACTAATCCCTCTTATAGGTTTCGTTATAATAATTCTAATATTAAATATTTATAAAGTAAATTATATTATATCATAAAACCTTTAATATAATTGATATATAGCGCTTACCCTACGTCCTTAAATTATTTATTATAAGTATAGCGGTATTATTACTATATAAATTTAAATAGCAAGGATAATACCCTTAAAAATAATATATTAAAGAAGTTTAACTTTTTATATTTATATAAAAAGGTTTATTATACTTTAATAGTTTTGTTTAGGAACCGATTCTTTTAGGAGGTATAAATAAAATAAATATATTTATATAGTTAATCGAAAGAAGAGAGCCTATTCTTAAAATTTTTTTTGATAACTTTATATATAGATTCTATATAATTAATCGTACGAATATTATAATTTTTAATTTTAAAAACGATATAGTTACTACATTTATTAATTTATAATAGATAATATTTTTGTAAACATTAAATTAAAATTATAAAAAAGGGAAATTAGCGAAAAAAATATATTATTTATTATAGGGAGGATACGTACGAATTTACCGTCGAAATTCCTTAATTAGTAATTCCTATACCCATTTATAATAATATTCGTTATTTATATATACGACCCGCTTTTATACTTTTAAAAACCTTTTATAAAAATTTTAATAAAATTATCGATTAAGGTTATATATTAATACAATTCGTAGTCGAATTACTAATACGGCGCGCGGCTAATCTATTTCTATAATATTCCCTTCGATAAGATTAAACTTTTTAATAATATCCTTATTATTTACTAATTCGTTTATTACGGCAGCGTTAATTTTTTTATTTAAATTATTAGTAGCGGGGTCGTTATTAACGCCGCTAATATCTTTTAATTTTAAATTATTATACGACGGCGGGTCGGGGCTTTCGCTATTTAAATCCCGACGTATTAACGGGAAACTTAATAGAATAAAGTTAGGGGCAATTCGTTAATACTATAGGGCCTAAATTATATATTTTTTTTAATATAATAATAATAATAGTCTTTTTCCCTAGCTATATTTATCTATAGCGCTAATTTGGTATAGGGTCCATCTTCGTTCCCCGTAGGATAAAACTATAAGCGTTAAGCGCCCCGGATAAAACCTCCGGTTATATTTCCCGGCGCGGATATATCCGCGCCGCTTCTTTAACATTTTATAATAGTGATGTATATTTACCGCTATTATAATTAATATCCGTCTTATTACTTTTATTCCTTCCCGTATTAAAATATCGGATCGCCCCGTCCCTTCCTTCCTCCCTATTTAATAATTTCCCCGCCCCTATTTACTTTTTCTATCCCTCTCGACGTTTATTTTCGTTTACTATTAAATTTCTCTTATATTTATTCTTTTTTATTAAATTCCTCCGCCTTATTATAATTATAATTTTACCCTAAATTTTATTAATATAAAGGCTTTCCTTCCTAAATATAAAAACCCCTTCCTCTTATAATTTTTTAAACCTTTTCTCTCTTTAATAATAATAATATAAATTTTCTATTATATCGACCCCCGCCCGTAATAAGCGCTATAAAAACCTTTTTGTTATAAAAACAATAAAAGATAAAAAATCGTTCTTTTCCTCTCGTAAAAGTATATTTACCGAGTTTAATATTCCCCTTATCCTTCCCGGAATTATTATAACCGCCGAAAAGTTTAAGCGTAACGATTCCTTTTAAATTCTTACCAATATATAAATCCTCCTTTTCTTTCTATTATACTTTTATATTAATAATTCTATAATATTATTTATATTCCCTCTTACTTTATTTATTCTTTAATATTAGCCGATTTTATCCTTAATTACTATAGACCCTTAACCGCTTAGAAATATTTTAAAGATTTAATTAATATTATTTATATTTTTTTAAAACCGTTTAATAAACCGCTTTTCTTCTATTATTAATAAACCCCTACTAACTTTCGTAATTTATTTTAATTAATTTACTTAATACTCCTTTTTAATTAAGAAATATATAATCGATATTTTATATAATTATTATAATTCCTGTAATACCCCATAAATTAAAATTATTAAATATAATCTATATAATAATTAATTTCGTACTGACTTTTATTTCCTTATAAACGCCGTTAATTCCTTTTATAATATTATCCATTTCTATTTTTAATATAATAATTTTATTAACCCTTTTTTTTAATTATTAAAGATTGGAAATTAATCGGTAGCTAATTACGTACGGAAGGGTTATTATAAAATATTATATATTAATAATAATATTCCGTTTTATAGTAGTAATTTCCCTTTTAATAATAATAATAATTTTTTTATTAACGATAATAATAATATTTTCATTAATTATAATAACGGACTCTTTATAAATTATAATAATGAACGCTTCCCTATTTTAGATTATAATAATTCCTTAATAAATTTTAATACCCTAGTTGATTCCGCTCGCTTCTTTTTTAAAGGTAATTAAAACGGTTAGTGCCGTATTATATTTAATATTCTTTAAAAGTATTTTTATAAATTCGACCGTTAAAACGGTATATTAACCGAATAGACCGAATTATTTAAAAAATTAATAATTCGTAAAAATTAACGTAATTAATTAATTAGGCCGTTATATATTGTTTCCGGTTAATATTAATAGAATTATTCTCATTTTGAATATTTTAATACGAAATAAATAAAATATAAAAAAAAGGAAAAAAAAGTAATTAAAAATAATAGGCGAATTCTATTCGCTATGCTTCTTTTAATTCGATTATTAAGTAATATTTATTTAATTTATTTAATCGGAAGGCTTATAATAAAATCTTTTCGGCTTTAATTCTATCGTTTAAATAGGTTTAAAATCATTCCTTCGTTTATAATTAACCGGCTTTTATAAATTACGTATTTATTATCCGAAAATAATTAAATATGATATAAATAAACGTTTCCTTTCTTATTTTATAAAAATAAATAGGGGTATCGATTTCGGGAACCTTCTTTTAGAAAAGGAAAGTTCGTAAATTAATTATTTCCGTCCTAATTTAAATAAAGAATAAATTTTTCGCCTTTAATAACGGGTAATATTCGTCCGCTTTTTTAAAAATTAATATTTCTTCCGTTTTTTTTTCTTTTAATTAATTATATACTACTAAATTATAACGTTATTAAATTTAAAATTAAGGTTAATTATAATAAATTCGTACCGCCGCCCTAATTTAACTATTATCATTATTAATTAATAATTATAACGTAATACTTATTCCCTTTTCGTTATATCCTTTAATTATTATTTTCGGTCGAATACCGAAAATTTTTATAATTATAATAATTAGGTAAACGTACTTATTAAGGCCGGTCCTATTTCAATTATTAAAAATTTTTCCGTTAATACTTATTCTTCCGTTTATTTCGTTTTAGTAGTATTATTTTTTAATTTATTAATAAATAATCAATTTTTTATTCTCCTTATTTAAATATAATTAATTATTTAAATTATTATCCTTTTAATAAATTTCGTTTAATTTATATAAGCGAACCTTTTTTTAAAGGCTTATACCCGTTTATTAAAGTAGAAATCGAATAGCGGGTAAAAGATTTCCATTTCGAAATTCTTAATTAACGTAACTTTATACGCCTCGGCGACAATTTTTAAATATTTAATTTAATATTTAATTAAATTAATTATTATCCCCCTCGGTTTATTATTTATTTCCGTCGGTTAATAAAAAACTAAAATTCTATATATAATTACATTTCGAATATATTTAATTTATATTTCCTTCGTACGAACGAATAAATAATTTTAAATCTTTATAATTAATTAAATTAATATATTCGTTTAGGTTTTTATTTTCTTTTTAATAACTTTTACGTACGCCCTATAATTAAATTTATGATTTAATTAAACGTTTAAAAACTTTATCGATTTTATTAATTAAAATATAATATTTCTGAATTAAAGAATATTTATTTTCAATACTCTCGTTCGTATAAAATATATTAATTCTATTTTATTCGCTTCGAATTCTATACCCTTCTTTTTTACTTATTCGGAATAAATCCTTTATATTATTTAAAGTATTTTATAATTCTCTTTAATAATTTTAATTATAATAATAATATTAATATTATTAATAAAACCGACTATAATTATATTTTTAATTATAATTAATTTATAATATAGTAAGGTAATAAAAAAGATAAAAAGAATTAAGGAAAGGGGGGAACTTTAAAGTATTTTAATTTCGATTACGTAAGGGGTAAACGTTTTATTATCGAAAAAAAGGGAATTTCTTTTTTTATTTACGAAGTTCGCTACTTATATTAAAATTTATCGTAAAAATTATATTTCTTATAAAATATATAAAAATTACTTATAATTAATTCTATTAAATACGTTTTTTAAATTGAAGAATATTAATAATATAATGGCTCTAAATTTTTATATTATATAAATAGCGTTTATAATAATATAAATAGTGAATTTAGTAGAATAGCCTACCCGGTTATTTATTTAACCCTCGGGTAGGAAATTAAATTCTTTTACAATTTAAATAAATTTTTTAACGACGAATATTTCGAAGATTTTTTTAACGTTATTTAATAATAATATTAGCTTCTATACGCCCGCGATTTATTATTACGTAATAATTTTCCTTAATTTTTTAAGAATAATTATTTTCGCGTTTTTAAACCGTCGTAGGAAATATCCTAATTGGAAATTAGCGGCCGTAAATATAATTATCGCCTTCTAGAATAACTCTTTATATATTTTTAAAAATTTATTTAAATATTAATCGATACCCGGCGCTTTATTTAGAACTATCCGAAATAAAACGGTTTAAATATCCTCCTTAGTAATTAAATCGTTAATAGGCAATAAGTCGCTATTTTTAAAGAGAAAAATCCAATCGGGTAAATAATTTATTAAAACGTTTATTTATAAAAAAAATTAATTAATAAAACTATTTGCTTTATTATTATAATCGTCGGTTTTTATTACGCCTTCGCACGTTTTAAAGGCTAATAATTTAAATAGGTTTATTAATAAATAATTTCGAATTTAATCCTATTATTCGAAGGATTAAAATTCGTTTATATTCTTTAATACTTTTTTAATACCTTTTTTCTATATTATTCGTTAAACTTTCGTATTAATTTTCTTTTTCTTTATAAATATTTTTACGAATTCCGCCCAATTCGAAAATATTCTTTCCTTATATTATTTTTATTATTTCCGCTTCGCCTCTTTTATTACTTTTTTATATTCTAATATTTATTACTTCGTTTATTTCCTTCGACTTTTTTTTCGTACGGGACGAATTTTTTAATTATATTTACGAATTCCCCATCGAACCTATCGAAAGTAAGCTTTAAATTTTCTATTATTCCAATTTACTCCAAAATCGATATCTATTATATTACCGCCTCTTGTACCTTTTTTATATTTATTAAATTCTAATTATAATTTTCTTCAACTTCTATTTTCCTATTCGTTCTTTTAGCGTAGACCTAAACTTCCTAAGGCTAATAATTGGAGCTAATCTACCCGTACCTCTATACCCCCTAATATTCGGCTTTAACCCCCGGTAATACCTATACGTAGTTAATTATCCTATCCCTTTTGCTTCGTATTGTATTGCCCAAGCGTATTGGCTCCCCGCGAGGGGTGGTAAGCCGTATGCGCCATCGCCGTGCCCACGTAAGGAGCCTTTCAACTCCCGGGCTGGTCCTGTTCTCCATATCCCAATCGTTTTTTTTAATATAATAGTTTACGTTTTTTATAATATATTAAATATAGAATTATTATTTTATATTGGAGAATACCGCTAGTGCCGCTTTTTTAAAGCCTTTATAGAAATTTATAATATAGATTTCGGGGTTTGGGATATTTCTTTATAGTTATGTAAGGCAATTAAAATACTAAATAAAGTCTTCTTCTATTTTGCTATTTAAAAAACTAAATACGAAATTGAAATTATAATTAAAAGTATCGATACCAGTAATATTAAGGAGGGGAAGGTTAAAATGGTTAACTTATATAAAAAAAAAAAGGGAATTAGTAAAGACTCTTATATTATAAGGGATAGATTTATTTATATAATAAGAAAAGAATATATTAAGGTATTTACTTTATAAATATTATTAATTAATATAATATATAGGTAATTCTTCTACATTTCTAAATATTATTTGAAAGTCTAGAATATTCGTCGTATTTGCTATTAATTGAATATATCTTTATTATAATTAATAAAATAATAAATACTATATTTATTTTTATACCTTTTTAATAAATCGATAAAAATTTTAATAGAGGTAAATAGGCTATATTTTTCCTTATATAATCATTTTTAAAGGTTTAATACTTTTTAGGGTATAATAATAAATTTACAACCCTTTAGGTTAGTAATTAGCTTATTTATATTAATAATACGTCGAAGGTTAGCGCAGGTATATTTATTAAGGTCTAAATTATTAAGAATTCTACTAAAGTAGTAGGAAATTTGCATCGACGTTATCCTAATAATATTCAATAACTTCTCAACAATATTACGGATCTTTTATTTATAGCTAATACGTATTTAACATCGGTAATTAATATTGGCGGGCAAATTAATAATATTATAAAGGTAATTATATAATTTATTTGACTCTTTAATAAACTATTTATTTCTTTACCGTTTATAATATATAATCTTAATTTAATATAGGTAATTAATAATCCGTAAACTTTTATTACGAATATTTTTATTAGTAAATTTATATATACTACTACAATTATAATAAAAGGTATATTACTTTATTTTCCTATTTTTATTATCTTTTCGAAAGTTCTCTCGTATAATAACGAAATTTTCTTCATAATAATATTTATAGAAATTTTCGATTGTTTAATTTTCGGTATTAAAATTAAAAATAAAAGGTTATAGCAGTAATATTAGAGACCGCTATTTAATAATATAGTCGTTAGGGGATTACGGCGATTATATTTTCAAGCGTCGACTTTTTTTATTAGCGGCGATTATAATAAATTAAAAGGGATTATAATTCTTCGAATACGATTATAGCCCGGTTTAGAATAATTATTCGAACCGGAGTAAAAGCTATTTTTATTAAAGATTTTAGTAAAATACTATTAATATAAATTATTACGGTCGGTTTTACTTAATTGTACTATTATAAGGCTACCGCCCAGGAGGTCATATCAAGCTCCACAGCCTAACTAGCTCCCTGTGGCTATCCTTATAATTCGGGCGGCATACACTAACTCTATAGAATTACTCACGTACCCACAGCCCCCTTCAAAAGGATAAAATCTACGACCCCGCTTTATAATACGGCTTTTCCCCCTTTTCTCTTCGTAAAACCTTATTAATTTATTGACCCAATATTTATACTATACTCTATTATCCCCCTTATATTAAATTCTACCTACCTTTATAAAAGAAAAAGAGAGAACCTATAATTATTTAAATATAATAATATTAATTATTAAAATAGTCGACTTTAATATCCTTAATTTAAACGAAGAAATAATTTCCGCACCTTCTATATAAAATACCTCCTCCTAAAACCTCCCCGGTCCTCCTACTTCTATAAAACCTACCCCTATAAACCCCTAAAACTCTTAAACCTAAAAGATCCTTTCTACTATTACGAATATACTAAATATTAATAAATTCGATTTTTTTAAAACCGTCCGTACTATTATTATAACCTTAATTATTAATTATTTTCCCTACCCTTAAATAAATTTTATATTTTTTAACGTCCTAATTATAAATGCGGTTAATTTTATAACTAAAACTAATTCGGGTTATAAGCGTAAATTTATAATCTTCCCTATTTAAAACGGCGCTTAAGAAAACTTTAGCTTTTATTTCGTATAATTTATTAAAGTATATAATATTAATAATAAAAATAGGCTCTAAATAAATTATAAGGCCGCTTAATTTAAAATCCTTAATACCCTATCTACTTATAAAAAGAAAAGGTTTAAGGGATTTTAAACTTAATATACTTTAAATAAAATTACAAACCCTATATTTCTATTTAATTAAATTAATTGTATTTTTAAGGCCTATTATTTATATAACGTTATATTAATATATTTTTACGCCATATATTAATATAATAAGTAATACTTTTTTACCTTCTTTATAAAATAAGAGGACGAATTATTTAAAATTAAAAGGGCTTTATAAAACGACGAATTTAAATTAAATATATTCTATAACGCTTTTAAGTAGAAATTTCTAAATGTAATTTTTACTATCGAATTTCCTAATAATTATAATAATTATACTAAAATATTATAACCCTAAATTATTAAATACGAACGCACCGAAGCTTTTACAGCCTTTAAATAAGCGAACTACTAATAAGGAAAAAAATTTAAAAAAATATTAATATTAATTACTGTTAGACGTTTAAATCTCTTTAATAAATTAACGTCCTATAATACCCTTTAAACTCCTAGCCCGTAACCCTTATAAATTCTACCGAATTAAGAACCTACAACGCCGACGGCGATATAAATATATTTATAGGTAAAATATCTTCAAAACCTATTTATAATAAGAGAAACGCTATTTGCACGGGGTAAAAACTCTATCTGCACGGGGAACATTTTTTGTTTTTCGAGAATATCTCAACGCCAAGACCTGTTTCTGGTGGAAAAATAATAATGGGATTTTTCGTAGAATTTTGCGGATTTTCTGGTACCACAACCAAATTTCCCGCGCCAAGATTGATAAAGTTCCAAAATTTCCTTTATTTTTCTTATTTTATTTTCCAATATTTTCCTTTTACCTTTAAAGTTTAGGATAATATTCGGCTACCTTCTTGGCTAGCTACGGCTTTAAGGGGGGTACCATTAAGAAGAGTAAAAATTCTTCAAAATTCTGGTATACCTTTTATATATTAGAGGCCTAATTACGATGCTGAAAATTGGGGTTGAACTTGGTAATTTTTTTCCCCGTGCAGATAGAGTTTTTACCCCGTGCAGATAGAGGTTCTCTATAATAAAGGGAAAGGCTATAAAAATAAAAATAATAATAAATCCTAATATAGGGCGAAATAAATTTCTAATAAAGAATATTAAAAATATAAAGAGAATAATCTTTATATAAAGTATAGAATTGGAAAATATTATACCGTTGGGTATTTATACTTATTTGTTAAAAACCCGAATAAAAATATTAATATTAATATTACGGCTTTAACCCTACCAATATTAAAGGACGAAAACGAATTTATATTTATTATAGAAAATTAGGGAAAAAAGTAATTCTAATATATAATCGGCTATTAAAATCCTTAAAAATATTAAATAAAAGGGTAGAAAATTTTAAAATAAAAAATAAAATAGAAATTAAACCCATTTTAATTCCATTTATTATTAAAAATATAATTTAATTTATACCTTCGTCGACGAAGGATATTAATATTATATTATAATTAATAAAAAGGTCGTATAGTATTTAAAAATCCTTATAATTTCTATTTTAAAATATAAAGTAAAAATGTTACAGGCCTAGCCGTGACTGCACGTGATTGGCATATTGCCATCACGTGCTTGTGCTTGTACAGTGGTCGCTTCCCAAGACGTACTATTGTACTCGGGATGGTCCCGCCCGTACGGGATATTGCGTCACTGCTTACCGCCTACACGGTCAGGGTCACCTGACCGCGCGTAACCAGCGCGTTCCCGTCGCGCCCTATAAAGGGCGGGCCTCCTACGCACACTTTCTACCTTTCCTCTTTCTTCCTCTGTGCAATTACACATATCTACATCTACCATCTACCCTTGCATTGACTGTCCCTGTGATAAAAAAGAATTTTAATAATAATAAAAGAGGTTACTATCCGTAATATAATATAAATAATTATAAAAATAAACGGTTATATAAATTAATAATAACCTACGTAATCTTACAATTAAAATACCCTATTATATTAAATAAATTATAATTAATTACGTATAAGGCCTATTCCGTCCTTTATAAAAAATAATTATATATAAGAATAATGAATAATTAAATTCTTTATATTAGGGGAAAAGAAAAGGAAAATACCTTTTTTATTAAGGAGGTTAAATTTATAATTTACGTCCTTATTATTATATTAATAAAGAGGTGGTCTATTCGTACTATTAGAAACGTCTTGTCGGACTGTGGTCCAAAAAAATAAAATAAGGTAAATAAATTGTAGTTTAACGAAACTAAGGTGTTTAAGTATAAAAAGTATATCGGAATTTTTTTCATTTTCTATATTATATTATAGGGGTCCTACGGTAGAGCGAAGTCCACGTTAAAGCCTACTATCTATCAAGATTGAGAAATAAAATTTTCCTTTATTTAAAAAATATATAAACTAATTTAAAATGGGATAGTGGACGCGGTATATTTCAAGACTATTTTTATGAAATTTAGTATAATTTGCTCTATATTTTATACTTATTTTCCTCCTTATTATTAATTTCCTTGGCTAAAAAAAGTTGAAGATATTTTTGGACTACAGTCCGATAAGACGTTTTTAACAGTACGAATAGACATCCTCTTAATAAAAATAATAAATAAGAACCGTAAAAAATATAAATACGTAATAATTAAAAATTATAATTTCGTAATTAAATTATACGATATTGAGAAAGCCTTAATATTAAAAAGAATCTATAAAAAAATAAAATTAAGAAAAAGAATTCTTTAATAATATTATTACCTTTTACTCCTATTTATAAAAATAAAGGCTAATACATTAAACCCCTATAAACCGGGTATCGATTATATTATTAATTTTAAAAAAGGCTTAAATGGTTAAAATTTATTAATCCCCTTTAAACTTATTTATAATATATCGAAAGAAGAATTATTAATTTTAAAAAAAACGATAAAAAATTTTATAAATAAACGATATATCCGCGCGAATAATTTAAAAATTACCGCTTTAATCCTATTTATTAAGAAGTTAGGAGGTAATTTACAATTTTATTATAATTACCGAACTTTTAATATCATTACGCAATTATATTACTACCCGTTTCTTTTAATTCGAAATATTTTTAAAATCCTTAAAAATATAAAGTAATATATTAAAATCGACGTAATATAAACCTTCTACAAAATACGTATAATTGTAAAAAAAGAATAGAAAATAGTATTTTAAATACGGTACGGGCTCTTTAAATAATTAATAATCCCTTTTAAATTTTCTAAAGCCTTAATATTATTTTAATAATATATTAATTTCATTCTAAAAGACTTTTTAAACGAATTTTATTCGGTATATATAAATAATATATTTATGTATTTATTAAAAATTAAAAAAAATTATAAAGAGAAAATAAAGAAGGTATTAGAAAGATTAATCCTATATAATTTATACTTTGACCTCAATAAATACGAATTTATAATTACAAAAATTAAATATTTAGAGTTTATTATTTACGTAAGCGTAAATATATAAATAAATTTAAATAAAATTAAAGTAATTTTAAAGTAATTTTTATTAACGTTGTAAAAAAGGGTATATAATTTCTTAAGTTTTATAAATTATTACCGGATATTTATCCCGTAATTTTTGAAAATAGTTACACCCTTAATAATATTTATGAAAAAAGGAATAACTCTCGAATAGATTAAAAAATACGAATTTATATTCTAATTATTAAAAACCTTATTTACAAAAACCCTTATACTTATAAACTTTGATTTTAAAAAGGCTACGTATTTAAAAATAAATTATAATAATTACGCCCTTAAAAAAATAATTATATAGGATTAAAAGAATAATATATATAAAATTATTAATTTCTATTCCCATAAATTAATATTAATAGAACGAAATTACTTAATTTATAATAAAGAAATATTAATAATTATTTCCTATTTAAAAGAATAATCTATAAAACTCTATAATTATAAAAGATTTATTATTTTAACGGATTATAGGAATTTAAAATACTGTATAGAGAAATAGTAATTATTTAAATAATAAGCCCGCTAAGTAAAATACCTCTTATATTTTAAATTTAATATTATTTATAAATTAAATAAGGATATTATAATTTTAAACGCCCTATTTCGCCGAAATTAAAATAAATTTATGAGAGAGGATTTAAAAGTTAAAAATATATAATTTATTCCGGAGTCCGCACTTTGGAAATACGTATAAATTTCCGCTTCCTCGATAATTTTAAAATTATTAAAGGGAATATAAATCTTTAAAAATTTAAATTTATAATATTTCTAAAATTAGGTAATTTAAAAAGATATTATATATTAAACAGTATTGCGAGCGGTTAGGGAAAATACCCGTTCCTTCGAATTCTTTTTATAATTTAAAATATAAATCGCCGATTATATTATAAATAATTAGGGTCGGTTGAAATATAAAAGTAAATTCTAAATTCCGGGAACTTTTATAATTATATTATTATTAGTCTTATTACGCTAAATTATTACTAGTCTACCCTATAGGCATACGGTGCTGCTTCCGTTCGTAATCGGGTGGAAAAACCGTGCCGTAGCCAGCTAAAAACCCCCCGCATCGGTACCGTAATAGTGCCTATTGCTCCCGCCACCGTCGTAAATTCGTACTTCTACTCTAAATAATTTCACCGCCCTCTAAAGGCTTTAATTACTACCCTACCGTACGCTCCCTAATTATTTTACCTACTATTAATTTATCGTATCCTTAATTAACCGGTAATATACCCAAATAGGTAATCGCTTACGTTATTCCCTATTTTAATTCTATTACCTATTACCGCCTTATATTATTTTATCTTATCTTTAATATTATATAATCCGTACGCCTAATTTTCGAAATATCCCTAATTTAATTACTCCTTCCTAAATTTTCTCCCCTTTCCTTCTTTATTATTCCTTTATCTTCCTAATCCGAATTTAATTTAATTATTTTCGATTACGCTCCGGTATTAGTCTTCGTCGGGTATTTAATATATTATAATTTAATTAAATAGTAATTTTCTTTAATTAATTTATTTATTCTTTATAATATATTTAATAATAATTTAATTAATAACGATAAAACCCTTACCGATGTTTAACCTAGCCTAAAGGCTAAGGCCGACGCTTAAATTCCAAAGAAGAACGATAATTATACTCCCTTTAAATTCTATATTATTTTAATTATTAAAATTCTTAAGGTTAAAATTTTTATTAAAGCTAATAAAACCCTAAAAGGTATTAGCGAATTATTTAATAATATTAATATACTTTTTATTAGTCGGTTTAGTCTTAATTCCGTAAAATTCGTTCGTATTATTTTCGAAAAAGAGGTTATTAAAAAGAAGGCTTTTAAATTTAATAAAGCGATTATTTACTTCGCGCGCCTAATTAATAACATTTAATATATTATTTATATTAAATTATTATATACTATTTTACTTTATATTAATTATAATTTTAAAAATTTTTATAAATTATTCGACGATTTATAATATTATATTAATCTTTATAAATTCCTTCCCGGCTACTATATAATAATTTATTATTTATTTATTACTAATCGTCGGCTAATTTATAATTATATTATTTCGTATATCGTTTATCGCTATTATTATAAAATTAAATCCTACTTTATTAATACTTTTCTAAAATTTAGTTATTCTTTTATTAAAACCGTTCTTATTATTTATAATTTTAAATTTATCGGTGAGCGTAAAACCGATATTAATAATATAATTTATAATTACCTCCATTCGGCCGCTATTACCTAAAATACGGCTTCGGTTCGCGGCGAAATTATTAAAATCTTTTTTAATAATAATATCGTTATTATTTCTTTTATTAAAAAGTATAAGGTCGAATTCGCTAATAATAATATTAGTACTACTTCGGATTTTGCCGCTAATTTCCGTATCTTTTATTCTAATATATTAATAATCCGTTTCTATTTTAATAATTCCTTCTTTCTATTTTAATTTATTTCCGACCGCTCTTCGGCCAGTAATAAATAATTTTATAATTTTATTTCTAATATATTTTCTTTAACCGTCGCTATTTTTTATATTATTAAATATATTAACGCCGTAATCTTTATTATAAATCCCCCGCTCCTTAATCGGTATTCGATTAATCCCGTTAACCCTTTTTAAATTAAAGAAATAAAAGCCTTTAATATTTCGATTTATTATAAAATAATTATAATATTAAAAAATTAAATTTTCGCTTCGGGTAATATTAGGGTTATATATACCGGAATTAAAATTATACCCGGCTATTAAAATAAAAAGAAAAAGGGCGGTATTAATAAAGAGGAAGGCGGTAGCGATAAACATAATAATTACGAAATAAAAAATAATAATAAAATCGGTAATATTAAAAACTTTAAAATCTTTAATAATTCCCCTCCTAACTCCGGTTCGTTTACTATTAATAAAAATATCGTCGAAGATAAAAATACGTATATCGTTTAAATATTAAACTTACGGCCCATTTTTTATTATTTTCGTTCGGATTTTTATTAGACCTTTAATTTTCGGTTTTCTTTAATTTAAAATTGGAAATAATTAATATAGTATTAATATTTTTTAAATACCGATCGGTCTCCTTCTTACGGTTTTTCTCCTTTTTCTAAATTTAGCGGTTTAATTAAATACATTTAACGTTTAATAATACTAATAATTATTCTAAATTATTTAATAATTCTTCTATTTCTTATATTTATATAATTTTTATAATTAAATGATATTTTTATAATTTATTTAATTTTAACGCTTAATATAGGATTTTATCCGCCCTTTTAACCGTTTTAAATTAATTTTAGAATTATTCTTTATTAATAAATTATATTTCGTTCTAAAATTATATTTCTTCAATTTTTAAATAATATAATATTATATATTCGAATATTTCTTCTTTTAAGCCGTAATAATAAATAGACGTTAATATATTTAATATTTACTTTTTAAATAAAAAAGTTTATAAATTTATTTTACCCGTCCTAATTTAAATTAAAAAGGAGTTTATAGCTTTTAAAAAATAATAAGGAATTATATTATTATCCGTATTAAATTAATAATAATAACCGAACGAAAATTTATCGAATTTCGCCCGGACTTTAATAATATTAAACTATTTCCTCTTTCTTATCGCTTCTACTACCTTAACGTACTATTTTATAATTTATTCCCTTTTAATAACCGATTTTAACTATTATTCTCTCTCCCCCGGCGTATATTCCCTAATTCCTTTAAACGGTTATTCTATAAGCGGGGCCTATTTTATAATCTACTCTACTTTCTAAATACTATTAACGGATAATAATTTAAATTATTTTTTCCTTTTATTTACCCTAATTTCTTCCGCGATTTTAATTAGCATCACTTTAACGAAGGCCGCTATTAATAATTTCGAAAAGCGATCTTTAAATGCCCTAACCGTTTTATTAAAATAGAAATTAAATAATAAATAGAAGGCTTCTATTTTTAAATTAAAAAGGGATATAATTTTATAAACTTCGGTTATTACCCTTAAATAATTCGTTTAAATAATTATAAACGCTTCAATAAACCCTTTTAATACCTTTAAAAATTCTATAAGGGTATAATACGCCGACGTACCGTAGGTAATAATTACTTTAATAATTTTTATATATACTTCCTTCGCTCGGATTAAATTATAACCCTATATTTTTACTACTATATAAATTAATGTAAAAATTTAAATAATTATTTTCTTCTTTACCGCTTATAAATAAATTCGGTAAATAAATTTATAATTTAATTATATATTAAAGAATTTTATTAATTTTAAAAGTATTAATTAAAAATTATTTAAAGCGACCTTATCGGTAATTAATACCCTATACTTAATAAAATATAAGAATTCGAATTTATTTACTTCGAATTCTATCCCCCTTTCTATAGCTTAAAAATAATAAATCTATTAAATTTTAATAAATTTCTTACAATTTTCCTTTATTAATTTAAAGAAAGTTAAAATATTAATATTATTTATAAATTTTATAATTAACGTTCTTTTTAACCCCTTTAACACTTTATATAATATAGTAATAAAAATAAGGAAGAGAATTAATAATAGGGGGGAGTTTTAAAATACCCCGGCGGGTATTTTAAATTCCTATAACGTTTTCCCGTTAAAAAAGAAACTTCTCCGATAATTAATTAAAAAATTATTAACCTAATTAAATAATTATAATAATAACCCCTTTTCTTATAATATATAAAAGAGTTAACGGTAATTAATATAATCGAATACCCCTTTAAAATTTAGAAATTGTAATAAAATAATTACCCTTAAATCCTATATTATATAAATGGTATTTATAATTATTTAAATTATAAATTTAATCGATTTCCTTTTCCTATTATTTATTTACTTATCTAATAAGAATTTATATTCCTCTACCGTTTAAATTAACCTATTAATTACAATTACTTTTAAAATTTTATTAATATAATTTAAAAACGTGATTAATTATTATACCCCCGCTATTTTCTATTATATAATTATCTTATTAAATTTCTTTAATATTATAGTTTTAATATAACGCTATTTAAATAGAAAGGAATTAAAGGTAAAATTCGCGGTCGTAACGGCTATTAACGCTTACGCTAATAATTTTCTATAAACTTTAAATAATTTATTAAAAAACTAATCGCTCCTAAATACTTTATTTAAAGCCATTTTACCGAAGGTTTTTATTATATTATTTATATTCATTTTATTATTAATAAATAATACCTTCTCCCTCTCCCCCTTTTAATTAAATAAATATTCTATGAATATTTCGACCCTTAAAAAGAATTTTTTTATTAGGATTTCGATTTTACTTTTATAATTTTACTTTTTTATAATATTTATTTCTCTTCGTAATGTGACGGCACGGCTCACCCGCTGGTCACCTAATTGGTTATATAACGATTAAAGTCGTTGGGTTACTTAGGGAACTGGGCGAATTACGGATTTATTATCGTAGGTTACTTATTTATACCAGCGAACATTGCACTATTATTCACTTATACAACGTATTCACTATACGGAACGCAAGGCCTATATTTTTCCGCTTACGCTTCCATTCTTATACAATTAATTTTCTTTTTTTCTTTATTTTACAATTTTCTATTAATTAAAGATTATTATTATTTTATTATAAGCCTTTCTTTTTTACTATAATAATCGTAAAATTAAATTAATATTTATTAGGGACGATATAAAATATTCTATTTTGAAACGAAAGAGATTACGATTAATTGCGCGCGATACGACCATTTTCCGTACTTTGCCCGAATAATTATACGATTACAATTTATAATAATTAAGATTACGAATCCTACCAACGATGGTGCGCGATTAGGAAAAAACCGCCAAATTAAAAGTATAAGCCGTTGAAAAAATCGATTTCGAATTGGCTAAATTGAATTAGAAAGAGATTTCTATTATAAAAATTGGTTTAAATTGTAAATTTATCGATAACCGCTACGTTTTTACAGCCTAAAAAATTTAAAGTACCATTAAAAAAATTAATAATTCTAATACTATTATTCTTAAATATTATAATATTTATATAATTTTTGAAGTAAAAGCCTAATATTTTCCTAATATAAAGGAGTATATCGATGAAAATTTAGAGAATAAAATTAAAAATATTACCGCTTATTATACTTTTAGTAAGAAAGGACTTTACTTCCTATTCAACCCATTATTTTAGTACAAAAATCCGTAGCTCGAAGGATATAGAAATTTAATAGGAATTAAAAATTTTATCGCCAAAATTAAAAAGAATCCCAACATTATATTTAAAAAAATAAAGGCCTACGTCGTCGCTATATTCGCTCATAAAAAATAATTCAAAAGATTTTATATTATCATTTACCATTTTAGTAAAATTATAATAGATTTAAATAATTAGATTTAGTATTTTAAGGGTATATATTATAAACCCGAAAAATAGAAGAAGAAAATTCGTTTTTAAATTATTATCGAAAAAAACGATAAAGGTATTTAATATTACCTTAAAAGTATTAACGTAATTGTCCGTAAAGTTAACCGAATTAAATATCGCACCTTTATTACTTAGGGTATTATTTCTAATTTCGATATTTCCGATTTAAAATCCAATTATAATAATAATAATTATTAATAAAGTAAAAAACCTATTAATTCCGATAAAAAAATAATAGGAGATTTAATAATTATTATTATAATTAAAGATAAAGAGATTTAAACTTTAAATTAAATAATCGTTAATATTATTCGTAATTCGACGTATTATAGCGCAACTTTAAGAGGCGTTTCTATTTTTATTATTAGCGGAAAGTCTTTTAAAATCTTAGACCCCCTTATTTTTTATACCAATAAGAATAAAAATATTATTACTTTTAAGGTTTAATACCGTATTATATTTAATAAATTGAAGGTTAATTTTAATTATTTTACCGATGACGAAATTACATAAGCCTATATCGAAAACCGCTTAACCGGCTATACCGTTAAGGATTTTTAATTTTATTTATATAATATTTACCCGAATTAAATTTATTCTTTTAAAATTTTAATAATTTATTTAAAACGTTAATACGATAACTTTAATATAGTTCGTTAAACGATTAAAGAATTTAAGAAGTTCCGTATATATTAAAATAATTTTTATATTTTTAAAAATAAATTTGTTCGTTTCGCTAGCGAATATTAAATCCCCTAATTTAATTAGAAAGAAGTTTTTCACTATTATTTATTTACGGACCTCTAAGTTAGTATAGTCTTATACGTTACTTTGGATACGGTCGACTTCGATAGATATATTAAAATTATTAAATAAATTACTTATATATAGAAAGTAATTAAGCGGATTATTACTATTTTATTTTCTAATTTAAATAATTATAATTATAGAAATAATAATAGAAGTAATAATAATAATATTAGTAGAAGAAGAAACTCCTCTTCGATTGGAAGTAATTTTAATATTAGTAGTAATAGCCGAAACCTAATTAAAGAAGAAATTAATAATATATTCCGTAAAGGAATATATTTTAATTATAAGGAATAAAAATATTACATTAAAGATTATTTTAAGAAATTTAATTCGAATAATCGCTTTATAACCACAACCGATTATTATACTTACTTTTAATTTATATATATTTGTTATAGAATTAAAAATAAAAAGGAGGATAAGGGTAAGGAAAAAGATAAATTAAAAAATTAAACGCTTTAAATAAAATAAATTCCCGTTTAAGGAGGTTTATATAGTAAAAATAAAGAAAAGTATTTAATAGCGTAAGGAAGGATTTTTTATATAATTATTTAAGAGGAGACCCCTTTATTATATTCGCCTTTATAAGTAATAATAAAATTACTATTACTATTAAAGAAGTTATTATAGATTTAGGAGTAATTACGTATATTTTAATTAATTAAAAGATCATAAATTGCCTGTAACGCTTTTTAAAATTCGAGGTAAAAAACGATTTCGACTTTATTAATATAGGAAAACCCTTTGCAGAGGAAAATAGTAGAAAGATTATTACCGTACTTAAAGCGAACGTTATAATATAAAACCGTATTACCCGTAATAAATAGTTAATTATTACCAATATTTACTACAATATAATAATTAACCGTATTTAATTCAAATATTACAACGTAATAATCGACTATTTATATAAAAGGTTATTATTTAACGATAATTAGCCGATAAATTCTGATTAAATAAAAAATCTTTATATTAAAGATTAGAAAGGCTAATTTATTAATTCGAAATATTAAAAGGACGTTATTAAAAGAAAATAATTTATAAAAAGGGAAGATAAAAGAAAGTGCGATAGGGCTATAATATATTATAAAATTCGTAAATTTAAAAATATTCTTTAAACCTTCCTATTAAACGAATAAAAAGTACGTCCAATAATTAATATTTTTTAAAGGGCTATAATAAATAAAAGAACGACCGACCCTATTAATAAAATATAAGAATTTATAAAGTAAATATTATAAAATAAATTCCTTCCGCTATTATAGGAATTAGAAAAAATATTAACGGAAATATTAAAAGAATAAAGGAAAAACCTTAAAAACAATTTAAAATATTTTAAAGAATAGTTTTAAAGAGAAAATTTTAATAATAGAATAAAGAAGGATAATTAAAGTTATTTTAAATAAAAAAGAGGTATTACGTAATATAAAAAACGTATACCGGATATAATAATTATTAAATTAATAATATTTATATAAATAATAAAGAAAGAATATTTAGGGGTAATGAATTTATACGAAATCGATTACTTTATCGAAGAACGAAGGGATTAAGAATATTTCGACGGATTAAACCTAAAAGAGTAGGAATAAATCCTTTAACGAATCTTAACCCGTTATTATAATTATAAGAATATTTTTAATAAATAATAATTAAATGCGTTATTGAAACCGGAGAATAGCGATTATTATATTCGATTTTAGGAAGGGGCTAACCTAAAGGACTTAAATTATAATCCATTATATAAAATAAACGTAAATAAGTTAGAAACGTACCGATTATATATTATAGAAAATTTAAATAAGGGTTTTATTAAAAGTAATTTAATATTATAAATTACCCTTATTTTTTTTATATTTAAAATTAATAGGAAACTTCATTTTTATATAGATTATTAGAAATTAAATAAGATTACCCGAAAGGATTATTATTTATTTCCCCTTATCGAAGAGATTTTAACCCGTATTATTAAAGCTAAAATTTTTATTAAAATCGATATTCGATAAGCTTTTTATTAAATTTATATATACTTAAATAATAAAAAATTAACGACGTTCCGTATACAATATAGAGTATATAAATATAAAGTTCTTCCTTTCGGGTTAATTAACAGATTATTAACCTTTTAACGATATATTAATAATATATTAATAAAATATTTAAATAATTTTTATAGCGTTTATATCGATAATATTTTTATTTATTTTAATAATAAGGAAGAATACGAAATTTACATTAAGAAAGTTTTAAAAAGATTCCGATAAACGGGATTATAAATAAATTTAGATAAATACGAATTTTATATTACGAAGATAAAGTTTCTAGGATTTATTATTAGTATAAATAGAATTTCGGTAAATCCGGTCAAAATTTAAATAATAAAGGATTAGAGAGAATTATTAACGATTAAAGGGGTATAATCTTTTTTAGGATTTTATAATTTTTATTATAAATTTATAAAAGAATATAGGAAGGTTTTGAAATTATTAATATCGTTAATAAAGAAAAGGTAAGCGTTTAATTAAATTACGGAATATTAAATAGTATTCGATACTTTAAAATAATATTTAATCGATATATTAATATTTACCTATTTTAATTTTGAAAAGGAAATAAGGTTAAAAATAAATATATTAAATAGGGTATTAGCTAGCGTTTTATTATAAAAGTACGAAAATAAATAATATTCTATTATTTATTTTTCGGAAATAATATAGGGAATAGAATATAATTACCCGATATATAATAAAGAAATATTAGCGATTATAAGAGTTTTAATATATTAGCGTTCGGAATTCGTCGGCCTTTAACGGACCGAGCCTTTTATAATTATTATAAATTACAAGGTATTAAAATATTTTAATATTAAATGCCTATTAAACGCAAAGTAAACGGTATAGGCGTAATTATTATCCTAGTATAATTTCTTAATTATTTATCGGTTAGGTAAAAATAACGTTGTAATTAACGTTTTATTTCGAAAGTTTAAGGATATTAAAGACTAAAAAGAAAGGAAAGAATTATAATAAATTATACGCCTCTTTAAATTTATAAGGGAAGGGGAAGATATAATTTATGTTTATATATTAAACGTAATAGATATCCTTAAAATAACGATTAATTACGAATTTATTTATTAATTATTAGAAATTAATAAAATAGATATTTTATTAAAAGAATATCGAAAGAAGGTTTGGAGGGGAGAATTAAATTTTATAATATTATAAGAATAATTATTACTATTTCGCGGCCGCTTCGTAGTTCCGGAAGGAATATTGAAAATCCGAACAATTTAAGATTATTACGATATATTAATAATAGTTTACCCTAAAAGGAATAAAATATAGAAATTGGTAATGATTCGATATTAATAGCCCAGTTTAATAGGAAACGTAGATTATTATATAATTAATTATATAGTTTATTATATTTTAAAGTATTTTCGAAGTAAAATACTAGGGATATTTTAAAGTATTAAAGTATTTAAAAGGATTTAGAACCGTTTAATAGTAGATTTTAAGAAAATACTTATAAATAAATACGGTTATAATGATTTAATAAATATAATCGACCCTTTATTAAAAATTATTTAATTATTTCCTTATAAATCGATAATTATAGGTAAAGAAATTTATAAATTATATTATAAAGGATTATTCTATATTTTTAATCCATTTAAAAAATTCGTTAGTAATAGAGGACCGCAATTTAAATTAGATTTTTTATAAGAATTAACTTCTTTAATTAGGATTAAATAATTATTAATTTCAATTAAATATTTATAAATTTTAAACTAAATTAAGAATTTTTACGAATAAATTAATTAAAAATTACGATTATATATTAGTTATAATTAAAATAATTAATCGGAGATAATCCCAGCCTTAAATTACGTATAAAATAATTTATTATAGGATAGTACGGGTCTTTAACCCTATAAAATCTTATTCGGATTCTTAATACCTATTTTTTCGGATTAAAAAATAATAATAAATTTAGAAGGTACGCCTTCTATAGAACGTTTAAACTAATAAAATACCTAAAATACCGTTAAGAAAATTTAAAAATACGTAAATTACGCTAAGAAATATATCGAAATAATATAATAAAAATAAATTATTTAAATAAATAAGAAATATTATAAGCCGGATTTCGATATAGGAGACCGAATCTTTATTATTAAAAAGAATTAATCGATTAACCGTCCGAACGATAAATTGGATTTTCTATTAATAAAGTAATATTTTTCTATTATAGGTAAAAAGGGTAGTACTTTTTTAATTTAATTACTTATTTCGTAGAAAATATCCAATTAATTCCCGTTAAATAAATTAAAGAAGTTTCCGAATAACCTATTATTAAAATAAATATTAAAAAACCCGCTAAGGGAAGTTATATTTAAAGACGAAGAATACGAAGTAAAAGAAATTATAATTTCGAAGGTAAACTAAAGCAAATTATTTTATTAAATAAAATAAACCGGTTAGGACCTAAATTTAAAATAATATTTTATAAATAATTTTTAAAAATATAATAATTAAATTAAAGGAATATTATAATAATTATTTAGAGGTGGCCAGGCCTCTTCGGAGGTTATAAAATTAAATTATAGTAGTAATACGGGAGGAGGAAGTACCCGAATATGAGGAGGATAATTTACCGGTATAAATAAATAATAGGAAGTTAAGGAGGAGAAAGTAATTACATATCGGAAAGATTCGAAGTAAATCTTTTTAAAGGGGGGGGTAATATAACGGTACGGCTTACTCGCTAGTTATTTAATTAGTTATATAACGATTAAAGTCGTTAGGTTGTTTAGGGAATTGGGCGAACTACGGATTTATTATCGTAGGTTATTTATTTATATTAGCGAACGTCGTATTGTTATTCACTTATATAATGTATTTACTATACGGAATGTAAGGCCTATATTTTTCCGCCTGCGCTTCTATTCTTATACGATTAATTTTCCTTTTTTCTTTATTTTACGATTTTCTATTAATTAAGGATTATTGTTATTTTATTACAAGCCCTTCCTTTTTGCCGTAACACGTAGTATTAAAAATTTCGGTAATTCTAACGGTAAATAATTTTATATCCTTCCTTATTGTTTTAACGCTTATAACTTCTTAAAATCTTTTAAAATATCTTCTATTAAAGACCGCTATCTAAATACTTACGCAAAATTTATCGCTTCCGTTTATTTATATTTCGCTTCTTTTATTTTCTATTTCCTTATTAATGTTTTCTTTACTTTCTATACTTTTATAGCCTTCTTTACACTTTTAACGGCTTTTTTTATATTCAAATCCTATTAATTAATTCTTTTCCCCTTTCCTTTTTTCTTCTTTAAAATAACCTTATTTACAATATTAATTAATTCCCCTATTAACCTTTCTATCGTTTCCTCTAATTCGTTTATTATTATAATTTAAATTAAAATTATAATCCTTTCTTCGGCTAATTCCTTTATTTATTAAATATTTATAAGGGCCTAATTATATCCCTCCTTAATACTTTACGGGGTTTCGTTAATATTAATATAAATTAATACCTTTTAAATTTAATAATTTAATTTAATAAGGATAAAGTCCTTTACTATTTAATACGTAATTAATAAGTCCTCTATTATTTAAATATAATTAATAATATTATAAAACTCTTTACGAAAAGCGTTCCTTAATTTTATCGGTTCGCTTTATAACGTCGTTAAATATAAACGGTAATTTAACGTTAACGAAAGGAATATTTAACTATTTTTATTCCATTATTTATAAATATCTTAATATAAATAATAAAGGTTTATATCCTTTATTATAACGTTTTTTCTTTTTAATCGCTTAATAATTTCCTTAAAGGGCGTATTCTACGCCGATTTAAAGCCGGAATCCTAAATTAGCGAATATATAAACTATACCCTTATTTCGTTCTCTTCCTTTCCCAATTTTACTATTACCTAATTTTCTCTTTATTTATATTCTTATTTATTAATTATAAATCTCTTATTTACATATAATACTACCCGTTTTTAATTTATATAATTTAATACTTAATAGCAAAAAACTTTAGAATTAAATATATTACCTAAAAAAATACGACCTAATTCCTGAAATACTATAATTTTATAACGTTCCTCTATTTTTAACGTAATCTTTATCCGGTTATATAATTTCGCTACGTTGTAATATAAAATTTTTAAATTTATTAAATAAAAAATAAAGTCAAGGCCTATTAATTAAATTTAAGGTTTTAATAATTAACGGAAATTATTATTTTTATTATTTTTAAAAGCGTTTTTTAATAACGGCGTTAAAAATTTTTAATTTAGCGTTTAAATTTAAAACATTATTTCGAAAATAATCCTCTTTTTCTAATTAATTATATTAATTACTATTCGGCTTTTAAATAGGATTCTTTTTCGGGATTGATATTAAGGATATTAGTATTCGAATCCTTATTTTATATTTAAATAAACGCTTAATTAAAGGCCGGTACTGTAAAAGGTAAAATCTTTATAAGGTTTTACCGGGGTATTATAATTTAAATCTATTATATTTTAATATTTATATAATAATTATTTTCTTCGGGCCGTTTAACGGCTTAACCGTTCGTAGCCGGTATATTTTCGCCCTTAAATGTATATTCGCTTAAATATTTTATAAATATAATAAAAGCGTAACTTTACGTTTATTTAATAAACGGGTAATTATAAAAAAAAGCGTAATATCCTTGACGGTTATAAAGGAAATATTTTATTAAATTTTAATTATCGTTCGAAAGGCATTTAATTTCCAATTCTTTTATATTTCTTCCCGGGTATTTCGTACTAATATAATAAAAATAATATATATCCTTACCCTTAAAATAATATTTTCTAAAATAACCGAATTCCCAATAAATATAATATTATTATAAATTAACGTCCTTTTTATATAATTTTTAATGAAAAGCGTTACCCTTTTAAAAAAGGGAATTATATAGTAAACGGTATTTATTATCCGCGTTTATAACCTCTAATAAAAAAAATCCTTTCTTACTACTATACTTCCTCCAATATATTTTTATTCGGATAATAATAATTTTATTTATAATAAATAAGGCCTTTTTTAATTTAATTAAATTTATACTATTAATAATATATTATAATACGCTACAAACTACTATTAAAACCGTCCGGAACGAAATCCAAACCTTATTATTAAAAACCTTTATTACCTACGCTTAATACTTTAAATACTATTTCTTACCTTCCTTTATAAATATAATAATATAATCGCTATTTAATCGTAATTTCGTAATAATTTACGCCTTATAAACTCTATCCTTCGTATTTATTATTCGATTAATTATAACCACTTATTCGGCCGGGTTTCTTTTCTCTTATTCGGCTATAAAAGGGGGGCCCTCCTTATTAAATTTAATAATAAAGGTTCGCTTAATTCGGATAAATATAATCGTTTAAATACCGATCAAAGTAAAATAGGATTTTTTCGGAGGGGTTTTAAAAGCCGCGGTTAATATTACGCCGGCCTAAATTATCGATTAAATTATTTAAATCTTCGTAATAATTATAATTATTTCCTTTAATTTAATAACGTTTTTATAAAATTAAATAATATTATCGTTATAAAATTAAACGCTCTAATTTTATATTATTAAAATAATTTTAATAGTAATAAAAAGCCCTTTAACTTACGCTTTAAAGGACGTAGGAGGGCTATTAGTATTAGGAAATTTAATAGCTTCTTGAAGGAACTTTATAATATTATTTTCGGTAAATCCTTAAATCGTATCGGCTTCGGTCGCGGTACGGTCGGCCGCTAATATTATTATTAATATTATAAATGTAGGATTTCTAATCGCGTATTGGTTTACCGCCAACCTGCTACTAATATTCCCGACGGCTTCGATACCCGCGCCTTCGATACGCAATTAATACGATATTGTAAATAGGGGTAATTAGACGTCTTAAATATAATCCCGTCGTTAGAATTGATTTTGGCGTCGATTTCGACCAAGGACCCGCGTTTCAAGCTTTCGCGAGCAGTTTTTCTTTTATAATTATAAAAGTGATTATATTAACGATAATAAAAAAAGAATATTAATTTAACGCTTTACGTACCGCTTTAATTTAATACGTATATAAAGTTCTTACCTTTAATTATTTAAAAAAAGAAAGAATAATTTATATATTCATAAAAGAATATTATTAATTTTTATTAAGCCTTTAAATTCGGCGGTTTTTACGTAATTACTACGTATATAATTTAATAAAAATTTAAAGAAATATAAAACGAAGGCTCTTTTAATCCTTATTACCCTTAGAACGCTAATACCGAAATTTATAATTAAATTTTATCATTAATTTCCTTAATTCTAAGGGTAATACTTATTTATTAATTTATAAAGACTAATTAACGAAGGGAATAATTTTAAAGTTTATACCCTTTATAAATACAAATTTTTATATAGAACATTTCCTTTCTTACTTTATTTATTATTATAATTAATTATATATTATTATTAATAATAAAGTTATTAATTAAACGGGTAAATTCTAAAAACGTTTTTATAAATTAATAAATATAAAATATTTCTTTAATATTATTTACTATGTATAAATAGATAGGGGCCTAAAAAGAATAAATTAGAAAGTTTATACCTTTTATAAAATATATATTAATTATTTATAAAACGATTAGGACCGTTAAACCCTTATAATATAATTCGTTATTAATAATAAAATTAATATTTCGATTAGTATAAACCTATTCTTCGCTTCCTACGGTTATAAAATTAGCCTTATAATTCCTACGGTAAATAATTTTGTATTTTTACTTATAATATCCATTTTTTAAAAAAAAAGGTTTACAAATTCGTCGAAAAATTATAGTAAATTTCGGATTTATATTAAATTATTATAGCTATTATTATATAATAGTAAAAGAAGTTCGTTAATTAGTTGAAATATTTTATTAAAAAATTTTAAATTGGAAATAAAATTTAATTCAATTTTAAAAGTTTTAATTCTAAACGCCTAAAAAAGAAATTCGATATAATCTACGTAAAATATATTATATTAAGAATATTTTCTCCTTATATAATAAAATTTAAAGGGTTCCTTATAGGCGTCTTTACCGTTCTCTACGTAGATTTATTATTTAAAATTATGAAAAACCTTCTCCTGTGGCAAATTACGTCCGATTTATAACCTTTGATAATAATTATAAAAAGGGAAAAGGAATAGGAAGTAAAAAGGATTTTTTATATAAATGGTTTTATGGATTATAATAATATAATTATAAAAAACGTTTTCGAAAAATAGAAAAGATTTAAAAATATTATATAAGAACCTTTAAAAAAAAATTTAAAATTTATAATATTAAATAAATTCGAAAAGTAATATAAATTTATAAATATAAATATAAGACTTTTAAAGAAATAATAAAATAAAAAGTAAATTCGTTCGGGAGCGAAATAACGTTAACGTAATTAAAAGTTAAAGAAGTTATTTTAAGAAAGAGAATAATAAAAGTTAATTTATTATAAAAAAGTTTTTAATTATATAAAAAAAAAGAAAACGATAAAAAAAAATCAAATTGTAATATTATTTATTTCTTTATTTATACCTTTCTTTTCTCCTCCTATTAATTTTTTTTTTTTTCAATAGCCGAAAAGGTTGTAGGACCGAAAACCAAACGCGTAAAAATAGGAGTGGGGGCCGGGGTATTGAAAAAATTATAACCGAAAAAAAAATCGAAGGCAAAACGCCGGGAATAAAAGAAAAAAATGTAACGGCCTTTACGGATTCGGCTTCGGTAAATTTAACGGCGGTAATTCTAGGATAAAAATATATATTACGGGTATAAAAATAAAAAAAGGCCGTAAATTTCTATTTCTTAATTGGAAATTAAAGAATATTTTCCTCTTCTTTAATAAAAGGGGGGCGGACGGCCGTAATAAGAGGGATGCGGATAAAAAAACCTTTTAGTAATTTATTAATATTAACGACGATTTATTATTATTATAATTCGGTAATTTCTTTAATAAAAATTTAGGCTTATAGAAAAATTAATTCTTAACGGAGGATATTTACTTCGGCGGCGGAAATAATAATTGTAACGATAATAAGAATTAGAGCGGGGGCTATAATAAGTAAAGTATTAAAAATAAAAGTAATTATAAAAATAAATAAATTAAAGAAAAAGGATTCGAAAAAACCGGTAAAAAAGTAATTAAAAGCTATAAATTTAAGAACGTACTTTATAAATTCGTTTACCGAAATTATTTAATTACAAACCTAAATAGCTTTATTAATATTAATAGAATTTAAATATTTAATTATTTATTAAATAATATAAATAGTTTAAATTATAATAGAAATAAATTAATAGGTTTTATTTAATTCGGTCGTATAAATAACGTACTTTTTGTTACCTTCGAAATCGGCGTTCTAATAATAATAACCGCGGGAAAAATAAACTTAATATTAATTTTTATTAAATTTTATATTTAACGAAAGCTATTATAATTTTATTTTTTATTTATTTTATTTTATTATATAGCGAAGGTAAAATACCGTATAAGGCCGCTATTATATTAATTTTTTTACCCTTCTTAAATATAAAAGGTTTAAAGTCGTTGGAATTAAACCCTTCCTTATCCTCTACTAAATTAATAAAAATATAAATAAAAATTTAAATTAAATTTAAAATTATAATAGGGGTCGATATTTAGAGCGGTAGGGTTACGAAAAAAGGGTTATTAACGTATTAATTAATGAAGTAAAAATAAAAATAAATAACCAGAATTAACCCGAAGGGAAAAAAAAGCGGAACCGTTATAAAAATCGAAAATACAGCTAAAATTAAAGTAAAAAGCATTCTAAATACGGCTTAATAATATTGAAAAATAATATATTACTATTATTACTATTAAAAATGAATTAATAATAATATTAAAATTTATACTACGAAGTAACGAATATATTAAAAATATATATTATTTTTAATTTTTCGGGAGTAAATTTAAATAAGTTTATAACGAAGGAATTTACGTTTATAATTAATAAAAATTTAAATAATCGCGGTATAAAAAAAAGTTTACTAAAAGGATTCAGTTTCGCGTTAAAGGAAAAAAAAGGGAAAAGAAAAAGACAGAGAGAAAAAGGGAAATAAAAAATTTTATAGGAAAGACGGATTCGCAACGAGAAAAAAGCTTATAAACGGTTAATTAGTATATAAATTGATTAATTACATATAAGCGACTAATTACGTAAATTAGGACGAAAATATAAGTACGCAATTAAATTAGAAAATTAAATTCTAAAAGGTACTTATAAATAATAATTAAATAGTAATTATTATTATAGTAATTAAAGGGAGAGGAGGGGGCTAATATTATAGGGCTACCGCTTAGGAGGTTATATTAAGCTCTATAATTTAATTAACTCTTTATAATTATCCCTATAATTTGGGCGGTATATACTAACCCTATAGAATTACTTACGTGCCTACAACCCCCTTTAAAAGGATAGAATTTGCGACCCCGCTTTGCGGTGCGGCTTTTCCCCCTTTTCTCTTCATAGAACCTTATTAATTCATTAGGTCCAGTATCTGTGCCATACTCTACTATCCCCCTTATATGTACTAAGAATCCGAATTTTATTTATTTAAATTAGGCGTAGTATATATACGATTTATAATAAGAAAGGAAATATTAAGTCGAGAGGAATAAAGAATATAATAAGTTCGAATATATTCGATAAAAAAATAATGAAAATAATAAAATAATCGTTCGAAATAATTACACAATAGTAATTGAGACTTCGCGATAGCTTTATTCAATTGTACGATATAGTAACGGTCGCTAACAGTATACGTGGGCAATAAGGTTGGGCAGCAATATATATATGGTATTCTAGCGCCTAGGTGGCTGGCGCGGCTGGCGCAGCTTACTCAGCGTGTAAAAGTGGGTAAGGTAAATAAATACTATTTCTAGGGTATATAATTACCATTTTCCTATATAGAGGTACTACGTATGTATAGTTGACAGATTTGGAGTGAAAGTGCACCATGGCCAACGGAAGCTCCCAAAGTCTCTCAACATTGTGAACCTTCGATCTAGGCTTCCAATTTCAAATCCCTCGTTATTCAACTTCATAGCAAACATGGAGAGGCTGTTGGAGGTAGGATAGCCGTGTGGGCGATTTTCAGCCCTCAGGGGATTGGGTCCCGGGTTCAAGGCCTCAAGGTGGAACAATGGCCTACCGGTTGCCTGATATTTGCTTGACCCAGCATCCGGCAAGGTATTCACTACACGGGCTTCATTCGATAGTTTGTTGGGTTTTTGTTTTTTTGGCCTGTTCGGGCTTTAAGTAGGTATTCAGGATGCGCTGTCTCTTGTCCAGAAGCAGAGATCCGCGATTTAGGTATGACGTTGAGCAGCCCCGCCGTGCAATTATGCAATCGAAACTCAGAGACCTGAAACTACACTTCAACGAAGAACCCAATTATTGTGAACCGTATTGAAGGCTTAAAGTGTACTTTTATCAGCCAACTCGAAGCTACCCATAGGCCGAACACCACAAGAGCACCCACATAAGAATGCCTAGTATGCATAATACTCCCCGAGACTCCAATATCAAGTCATCTCCCGATCCGTTGCCTTCCCTCGGCCGTTCAGACCGCCACTACCACCTCTATTACCGCTTTAGCAGCAAGCATGAGAGCATCTCGAAGGCAAGGAAGCGTTAATTCACAATATCCCAATGCGCCAGAAGAGACCAAGAAAAAGAAAAGCGAAGACAAAGTTGCCATTACCGACCACCCTTTTCCCGGTCGACACCTGGGTTAGCTGCGCTGTCCTACCGACTACCCAAGCATAGGTACTCAAGCTGGTGAGGTCTTTCTTTTCCGCTGGTTTTCTTTCCTTTTTTTTCCCTCCCTTCCCTATGAATGATTTAGATCAAAGGAAGCCGTTTAGGTAAGCTCTGACTGCGACGAGCTCTTCGGGTATTGACCAGGAATATGAAGGTTAGAGATAGTCGGCACACTGTCGTTGCGCATCCCTTCAATATTCGGGCGTATTCGATCCTGAAAGACGTCACCAGTGCTGTTACTGTCCATCTGTCCGACCGTAATTGTCCTTGGCATTGCATGGCAAAGGCCTTGAGCACTCGGAGATGTGATACCGTTGTGCATACCACCCTTGGCCTCCGCTGAGGATACTGCTTGATGTACACCCAAGGAGTTTTGCAGCTCTCTGGTGTCCGGTTCTCCCCACGATTGGCCGTGGCCTATATTTTGCTCATTCGCATCCTGGTTCCAACTAGCGAATGCAGTCATACCGGGATTACTGATTCGACTGTTGCTAGTTTGCTCGCCTTGTTCCCCCAGAATGGCATTGTCGCCTTGGTTTCCAGCGGTATAGAGCATTGATTGAGGTTGGCGGTCGACATCGTTGTGGCCACCGTGAAACTGATTCCGATTCGGGTTGGCATAAGTGTAATCGCCCTGGTGGTCCGGTGGATTTGGATCCCGCGTTCTATCGTGTGGCTCTATAGCGCTTCCCGGCAGTGTGGTAGCTGTTATGGCGTCGATTATGCCGTTCTCGTCGTTTCCGGAACTCACACTAAGCGGGGAAACGGGAACCTGTAAGCGTCTTTGTGCATTTACCTGGAGATCAGATGGGAATCGCCCACCTGAAGGACGTCGCGGCTGAGCGTCTTGTCTTGGCGGCTGGTTGACATATGCCACGGTTGCGGAAAAGGGAGGCTCCTCGTCGTCATTGACTCCATCACTACTGATGGAGGACCGCTGGGAGGACCTGCTGTAGCTTCTCCCGTGGCCGCGAAGAAAATTCGTGCGTTCTTCCGGGGTCCGCTCAGTAAGCATCTTGATGTCCTCGTACCATGCCATCATCGTGTCATGGCTTTCGGCACGGAACACCCATGTATGACCGCGGTGCATTGTTCCAGTTTGGCGTCCTTTGAGGATGAATTTGTTTGACGAACTGCCTTCGGTGGAATGAGATCCAAGCTTTTGCTCTGGTAGGTAGAGTGACATGACGGGCCCCTGTCCCTTATCGGCAGATTTGAATTCGTGCAAGTGAGTAGGCGACAGTACATACCTGCTAATGTCAGCAAGAGAACAGAACATCCAATCCGGGCAAAGCCGTGCACGAAAACTTACCATCCTGCGGAGTAGCTTTTCAAATACTTGCTTTTGCGCTCTAAAAGACCCGCTCGTATCTCCTGACAAGCGTGATGATCACGACCAGGATAATGAATGAACTCGGCTGATCGCATGGGCACATCCGGATCCACGAATTGTTCATCTTTTCGAATAAACGAGTTCCACTCCGTGTCCTTGGGCATCGAGATTGGGCCAATTCGAAGCTCCTCGATAGCACCGTACGCAACATCCGACTCTCTCTTGAGAATACCTGCATAAGCGTTGTATGATTTCTGTATCTCGCCAACGACGATGGACTCAAGCTCCCGCCCCGAACTCTCGAGGTTCAGATAGGCCTTTGGATACGGCAGTTAGTTTTGAAACAAGAGTCTCCCAGTGATGCACGTGGTGGGAAGTGCGTACCTGATGCAGATAGTTCTCTTCGTCAATCTGCCTCTCCAGCTGACGATCCACTGCTAGACGTAACAAATAGGGGTCTTCTTTGCCTGTGGTAAGGGCTGGATCCAGTTCAGTTTTTCCGAGAATTTCCTGAAGACTGTTCACAGCTCTTCGGGTAGCGTCCATTTCCTTGTCAACCGAGTTTTTGAAGTCGCCAGAGAGGTTCTTGATCTCCTTGATCTTCTGGTGCAGGTCGCTCCGTAAACCAGTGAGAGCAAGGATAACATCTTCTTCGATCTCGCGTGCTTTGTTGGATTCGGCAATGGCTTGTTTGTTGTAATTTCGCAAAACCTGGAGCGCATCGTCAAGCCCACCGTCCGAAAGGAACCCTGGCGGGGTTGATGTGTTGTTCAGCACATTTCCCAGCCTAATGAGCGATTTGGAACGGTGCTCATAGTGTGTCTGGATCTCCTTGAAAAAGGTAATGAGGTCTTTGAGGATCTTCCTCCATGCTGACAAACAGAAACAACAAAGATTAGTCGCGGGCTTTGGAGATAGACGAACATGGGATGCGTACCTTGGAATCGGTTGGCAAGGACGTCTGTGGGACTTCCTGCCGTAGGTACCGGGCAGTAGAAGGCACTGTTTATCTCTTCTTGGTCGGGATTGGGTTGAAGTGCCAAACTTCTAACACTCCCCGCTTTCATACTGCGACGGCTGCCGCTTCGTTTGAGGCTCCCGCTGCGTCTTAGAGACGCCTTTTTCTTGAGAGTGTTGCTGCGGGAAACCGAGGCGGCCCCATCTCCATTGAAAGCACTTACAGAACCGGCGTACGAGTTTGTTCGGTGCATAGTGCTGTGAGGTCGCGTGCCGTCGACAGTTGAACTCCCTCGTTGCCTGACATCCCATTCTTCGTTAACTCTTGCTGGGTGAGGAGCAGTGGCCATGTGGTCATGACCAGGTTGTGGCAGGTGAGTATTGGCCAGGGTGTTGGATATGGTCTCGGCATCAGCGCCGGCGGCATAGTATTGAGGTTGGTGCTGCTGCTGTTCATGGCTAGGTTGCTGCTGGTCGGTAAAGTAGCTGTGCCCGCGATCAAAGTTCATATTGGGGGACGGGGCTCCGACTGGAGATCTGGTGGTCATCATGGCGACTTTCAGCGCGGGCCACAGGACACCTCGTCCGACACTGAGACTAGAATAGCGACTGGAATACGCTCGGGAGTCGAGGAGTTCAAGCGGCTGGTTGGGTCGTCGTAACGGTAGCGGAGGGGGTCGACAGGAATATCGACGGCAGTAGTGTTGCGGACCCCTTATCAGGCTGTACGAAAGGACAAAAAGACGGAGCAACAATAGTAGGTTTCGGAGAAATGCAGCGGCGTCCAGGTAGGGTGAAGGGAAGGGCACGCTTCCTCTTGGGTGTGTGGAGGATAGCAAGCTGGGTGAATGGAGGTAGGTATGTTTGGATACTGAATGAGGGCGGGAGCAGGAGCAGTGAGCAAACCGAGTCGGGTAACGGAGATCCAGGACCGGAAATTGGTAATAAGATATTGATAGCGCTACCTAGAAATGAGGTCGCGACTGGACGGCAAGACGCTGGAATGAATGCGCATCCGAGATCGTAAGAGAGTAGGTAGTCTAGGTAGGTAAGGTAGGGAATGGAGATGACGAGGCAGTTAGAGAGGGTAGTAGGGTATGGACGGAAGAAGGCGAGCAGGGAAAGTGGTAGATGTTGTTGAGTGCGTGGTGCCTTGGGCTGGGGCAATGATGTTGTCGTCACCGGGGGCAGGGTAGCAACAAAGAACGCTGGGCAGGGTCTGGGCTAATTGTGCTGCTGTAGCGTGGGCTATTCCGGGCAAGATGGAGCTGTTGATCGGCCCCCGCAAATTACAAACCGGGGGCTGCTCCTGGACTTGTGATGTTGCAGGCTTGCAGCTTCAGATGATAAGACCCCACTCTTGGAGAACCACCAATATCTACCTCTACCATAGAGGTGAGTCCCTCACCTCTCATCAGCTACTTCTCACCTTTTTACTTAAGTACACTAGTACCTATGTTTTCTCTCTTTCGAGTCTCGCTTCTACAATTTCTTGAGCAAAACCTCTCTGTACGACCTAGCGATACCATATAACCGAAGCTGTGAGCTTGGTCTGATCAGCCCGGCGATATACACAGTATCACATGTAACCGGAGAGACACGCCCGGTCTTATTAATATAACTGCCTTCGCCATGGGACGGAAGCTGGTAGTCCCAATTTGCACTTTTAGTTGCCATAACACAAGCCATAGCACGCGCAAGTAGTAGACCAGACGAGCAGAGCAGCCAGCTTAGTTATGGCTGACGAGACGGATTACATCACAGATGGAACACGACGTCGAGCTGCCTCGAGTTTGGATTGTCTCGTTACCCTGCCACACGAGGAGGAGGAGGTACTGCCCTAGCATACATTCATCCCTAGTTCTCACCCGCAACCCGATGCTTCACCCAACCGTGACCTTATGGAGGACTGGTCTGAAACTTCGATCGTGCTCCAAGCGATCCAAGACGATCCAACATGACCCATGGCTTGCAAGATTGGGCCATCCCTCGGCAAGTCAAAGTGTGCGCTGATGGGCGCAAGGTGGCTATTCTTTGTGCCACCAACTCTACCAAGTCGTCGGCAGATGACGTATTACAGCCTCGACGTAACGAACAACATACAATCCCGTCCCCTCTTGAGTCTTTCGAGACCTCAAGGCACCGGATTTGCTCGTTGTCTGGGCATGACAGGCCAAAATGCGACCGGTTGCGTCACCAGGAACAAACCGAGTGGCCGAGGGCGCTGAAATGCCAAGCCACGTAGTTTTATCACATTGCGACCCGGAGTATCTCACGTGTAGGAGCTAGGAGGTATTCCCTACAAAACCTGTTCCTTCGGACCTCGACATGTATAAGTGCCAAGGGTGGTCCTGTTCACGAGGCATGTATTACATACCTGACCTTTTTTTTTCTTTCCCTTTTTTTTTTCTCCTTGCTAGGTAGCCACCAAATCGTGTAAAGCGACCCCAGTCAAGGCACCACATCCCTTCCAAAGTTCCATTCCCAAACTCAAACGCCTGTGCAGTGTCTTGGCGGACGTGTGCGCGCGCACACACAACTTTTTCGACAACTTTTTGTTATTCGGAGCTTCGAGACGATAGATGCGAATTGATAAACTTCATGGGAAACTGATATAAGCCGGTCTGTTAGTAGTTTTAAGAGCCTTAATTCCGAATCTTTTGTCGGTTTTTCTATATCTCTTCATATGGTAGAGATGCAAGCGAATAAAGTCCGGATATCTTCGTTCTTGAACGTTCGAATGTCAGAAAGTTGTGTGTGCGCGCACACACCCCCATCTGCCAAGACTGCACAGGCGTTTGAGTTTGGGAACAATCTCTAAATAAGCTTTTGTGGGGTACTTAAGTTCTAGACGAACGTACCTACTTAGGCGTCTGGCGGCCCTGATCCATCAACCGTCACTTATCTCTACGGCCGCGCCATTTTCCACCGGGCTTTTTCAAAGCCATGTATCGTCTGGTCAAGGATCTGCCATTCCGGTTTCCTGGTAGTGTTCTTGATTGCGAGACGGCCCGCAGCCCTACCTAGTAGGACTGTAGTGTATGTATGCATGTCCACTTTCCACATGTAGCGGCGCTTAAACCGAGCTTCTAGCGATCGGGGTTGGGAAGCGAAGCATCAGCCGTACGAATACCTATCTTCCGGCTCATAGCACTTCATATATATAGCCCGCTCCACGTCTGTAGTCGTCCCTCCCAAGTCTCATATACATGGCCACTACCTGACACTTTGCCGCAGTCTCATGGGTGCTCACGGGGGCGTGTGCCTTGAGATGCCGTACACATGTAGGTACAGTCTGACCATAAGGTATCCATGGTGGAAAGTGCCTCGCAACGTCCATACATGGCAGTTGGACTAGGTTGGCGCTCCGGACCTTACCCCGACGTCGGCGGAAACTGCAAGTCCAGGCGGAGCAATCCCCGCCATCCTCCACCACTTCTCTGCCAGCTTGCTCCACTGGACGGCTGCTTCTTGCACAATGGCCGTGTCGGCGATGCGGCGGACGAGCATCGACCAACCGACCAAGGGAAGTGTGGCCTAGGTACACTGTCGGGACTGACTACTTACTTATATCTTGCAGGATCCATTGTGATATATTGGTATAGGTAGGAAGCTGAAGATGATGTGGGAAACGTTTTTCTAGTGTTGTACAGGCACTTCGTGTGGATATTACAGTAGCAACCTGCTTGTACCAAATAGTAGAGGTATGTAGGTAGAGAAATAGTACTGGTAAGTTGTGAAGAGCGGCTGAGCCGCTGAGGTGCTTTCTACCTCTAGGTACGACATGAAAAAAGCATCGTTTTCATCCCTTCTCGTCAGTGGTGGGTTTCTTCACGAGCTTACCTTCCTTGAGGCTAGCTGCGTTTTGCGGCTTGGCGCGGGTGCAGGATGTTGAAGCTATCTGCTGGAACCCTGAATGCAACGCCTTACTCGGGTTCCTGGGCCCTGGGGATCTTCGCCGTCTGTCGGGTTGGCTGGACATGTATAAAAGGTCACATGTGCCCGCACTTCCGCGCTCCCGACTCGTTTGCTTCTCCCTCCAATTTTCCGCTTCGAAATCGTCATCAGGGTATCTGCTTCCTATCGTTATCCATCCTTTCTGCTTTCGTCGCCAGCCGTCCCACCAGATACCATGTCCTCGCCCGGATCATCTTCCCCAGAACCTCCTCGCGCTGGGAAGCGGCCTCGTAAGTGAAATACCCTCCCCCGGTTGACTTTTCCATCCCTTTCATGCCGGGTAGCCGCTATCTCCATCCGAGGCACTGGTATTCCCAACCGTTCCCTAAAACCACATGAGGTGTTCCGGCGCTTTGGGGCACGTCTCTCGTTTTAAGCAGACGGGCCTTGGATGCCACGGTCTTTGAGGCGGTACCATGTGTCCCGTTTGCGTTGTTGCCAAGCCTAGCAAAAGCGCGTGCGCGGCGCAGACGAAGAAAAAAAAAGCCTTCACTTCCAAAACAGATTGGACGAGCAGTGAAGATGCGATGCGCCGCAAAAACGGACTCTACCTACATTCCCCACGGGCCGGAAAAAAAAGAGGGGGGTCTGGAACCTTTTGGTGCCCCACTCTTTTGTTGCCCAATAGCCAATGGCATTGCGTGCCTTTTTTTGCTCGAAAACTCGAAAGCGGAAAGGCTGTCCAAGTCCATCCCATTCTCCTGTATCATGTTTGGCTACATATCACACATCATTCATCCACCGCCCTCGTCCTCGTCCTCGTCCTCATCATCGTCATCATCTCCGTCATAACATCACTATCACAACGAACGCACTCATCTTTACCATCATCAAACCTACCTTTTTGTTCCTGCGCCGTCGCCCTGCCGTCCTCACCCTGCGCTTCTCCCAGGGCTTTGGTCATCTGGCTATCAATTCATCATGTCTAACTCAGACATAACCATGACAGGGACCCAGTCACTCCCTCCTCCGGCACTCCCACAGCTCGTTGCGGAGCAGCACATGCCCATCCTAGCAACCGACAAGGACACCAAAAGGCTCATCGTGGTGCTCTCCAATGCCAGCCTCGAGACCTACAAGGCGTCCCACGGCGGCTCCAGTCGCATGGGCGCACAGCGAGAGGAAAAGTACTCGCTTCTCAACAGCGACGAGCACATTGGCGTCATGCGCAAGATGAACAGAGACATCAGTGACGCTCGCCCTGACATTACTCACCAGGTTGGAAACACTCCCAGTCTGCATTCAACATGCGGGCACTGCTACTGACACACGCCGTCTTTGTCCTCTAGTGCCTCCTCACGCTTCTTGACTCGCCCGTCAATAAGGCCGGAAGGCTGCAGATTTACATCCAGACCGCCAAGGGGGTTTTGATCGAGGTCTCGCCGTCTGTCCGTATACCCCGTACTTTCAAGCGCTTCGCCGGCCTTATGGTCCAGCTGCTTCACCGTCTGTCCATCAAGGGTACCAACTCGCAGGAGAAGCTCCTGAAGGTTATTCAGAACCCTATCACGGACCATCTGCCACCCAACTGCCGCAAGATCACGCTCAGCTTCGACGCCCCCGTTGTGCGGGTCCGCGAGTACATTGATACCCTCGGCGAGAACGAGAGCATCTGCGTCTTCGTTGGCGCCATGGCCAAGGGCGCCGACAACTTTGCGGATGAATACGTGGATGAGAAGATATCCATTAGCAATTACAGCTTGTCAGCCAGCGTAGCGTGCAGCAAGTTCTGTCACGCCGCTGAAGATGCGTGGGACATCATCTAATCGGCATCTAAAATCCGGTGGGAAACATGGAGGGATGGGTGAAAGGTCTGTTTACCTTTCTCTCGCCTGAGAGAGGTTGCGGGGGCTTTGGCTAGCTTCGTGATACAACATCGCGATTTAGCGGGCCAGAGCCCCCGGAACTTGAGTCGCCTGTGATTGCGCTGTCGCTGTTTTTGCAACCAAAACATGGGGCGTTCAACAACGGACTCAAGACGCTTTCATCGTCTACGCAAGATCATTCAACCTGACTTGCCTCCCTTCCTCTCCTTTCTATCATATACTCTTCTTTGTCTCTTCCTAGCTCTTCCTATGTCCCGGTCTAGCTAGCCAATGTCATCTACCTGTGAATACAACGCGTCGGACCAAGATTGTTTTTTGTTGTTTTTTTTTTTTTCCCCGGTGAACCTTGACCGCGCGCCATGTCTCCGACACTACGATCGCGAAAAGAAGGGCAAGAAGCAACTTGAGGGGGTAATTTGGTGGTAGGTCAAAGAAAGAAGTGGCATTCAAAGCCCTGGTTTTACCTGAAACATCTTTTTTCTTGACAGGATGCCGGCATTTACGATCCAGGTAGGTAGTATACCATCGTGGCCCGTCGTTTGACGACGTGCGGCAGGTGAGGATCATCATACTTTAAGCGGTTGAACGGAGGCCGAAGCTGCCCGGGCCCCTCTCATCGTTCCTCCCACGATCCCTCCCCCCAGCTGCCCGTAGCAGAGATGTCATTGACCAATACTCAGTCGGCATTTGCAAACTTCCATGTTTGTTTATTTAAATATTTCGGTGTCAACCCGGGAGTCTTCTCACTGGTTTCTTATTCCCGGCCGTCTCGCTCTGTCTTTTTCCAGTTCCTCAGAAGGCCTGGTAGGTGGTGCTATTGATTCCAAGTAGAAATGGGCGGATACCGAAAGCGGCGCGCAGGCCTTGTTAACTTGTTCCCTCATGCTGCGTGTTCTCGTTCGGCCAATGAATCTCAAGACAGAATTATCACAGGCATTGGCGTTGGCCATTGAGGTTGGGTTTCCAGATAAAATGGCTCCTGCGCATGCAGATTTTGGGCTGCTGAGAACCAGCCAAGGGCTGCAAATGAAGGCCTGTGGGAAAGAAAATGATTCTCCGAAAGTTACATTTAAAGTTGACTGGTATTTGCTCTCGAGATATGTTGAATCGCGCACCGAAGCGATCCTCGCCTTTGTTGCGCATCGCAAAACTAGTAGGCTAAAAACTTGAGCTTTAGATGGGATACTGCAATACCCTCTCCTAGGTTGTATATCAGGAACGCGCAACCTACCCAGTGGCGGCGGCAACGATGCTACCAGCTCGCGGCACTGCAAATATGGATACGCTAAAACCCGATCTCACCCTCGTTCGACCCCAGATGTGCAGGCGGCTTCGGATGTCACAAAAAGCCTTACACAAATGTGTGGTGCCTGGTGGACGGGACTAGGTTCGGCTTGGGCACCCAGACACCGAACCGTTCACCGTAGCCGTGGCGATGCAATGGTAAATAAAAAAAAAAAAAAAAAAAAGGATGGCTCGTCAGGCAGCGGCACAATGGTGACCGCCCGTCATTGAGCGGCAACGGCCAGCGCTTGTCCATGGAATATCATAAAGTGCGAGTGCAAATCAGGTCCCGGTCAGATCATCGAAGGGCAATACGTATACACCACACCTGTCTACACATCCACATGAACAGGATCAAGCAGGCAGGTGGAAGAAACCGGCAAGAGGGAAACAAAAGTAGGGATGCCGCAAGGTTGCATTTGCCCAAAAAGCGGAGATGTTTGGGCTTTCGCCAATGGATTCTCCCGCCCTCGATCGTCAGTCAGCCAAGTCAGGCCGGATGGCCGGGTCGCGTTAGGTCTGTTGTCTTGCCTCCCATCACCACCAACCACAGGACTGTTTACTCAGGCTATTCGGGATGCGCTTTTACACTATACGCTGTAGCAAACTGGTATCCCCACGATGAGCCCGAAAATAGACGCTTGGGACCCACAACCATCAGGAACCTGCCATAACTGCCTCACAGGAAGAATCGAGGCACATCAGCCCCAAAGAGGGAAGAAGGGGCTAAAGAGAACATATCTTTTCCACTTCTCTACAAGTACACTTAGCACCTAGCTACCTCTCACCACCCTTTCCTAACTCCTCCTCATCCTCCTCCTGCTACTAGCATGGCTAACTGTTGAACATACGTGGACGAATCCAACCGCTATCCGACCGTCAAGTGATTGCACCAAGCAGCAGTCGTCATCCAGCCCTTGTGGGTTTTTCTCGCCCTACACCACTCATCCCAGGTTGCCTAAAGACGAGAGCGAGACCGGTGAGAAAGCCTCCGCTTCGCATTCCGGTAACTTCTTCCAACACGTCTTCAACCATTCGCCATCACTTTGCAGGTGCTAAGCTCTCCAAGTCCTCCTTCCCTTGGACGAGGGTGCGGGCCTTCAACCTCCTCATTCTATCCACAAAGCACTCTTGCGGTGGTGCTTCGAGAGCAGACCTCAATTCTACCTCGACGGATACGCCTCGCAGCGTCTGACCTGGAGTGCTTGGATGTGGTGAGCCGCAGCACACCCCTGTCTTGATCGCCTGCTCGCGCCACGGTACTTCAACGGTGCTTCGACCGTGCCTCGGAATTCCCCTGTCAGCTCAGCGACCCTCAACAACGCGGACGCTCGAGAGGTTGCCACATATCCACTTTCTCTTTGACGCCGGGGCTGTATATCGAACTGTGGGCTGGAGCTTGATCACTAGCTTGCGAAAGTCTGTCAGCTGCATGCCTTGCCTTGGTGCTTGAGCGACCATTTTTCCAACATCAACACATCAGTCAAGATGCTTCCCTTTCTCGAAGTCTCTCATCTCTCATCCTCCGCACCTTTTTACACAACCATCATCAAAAACATTGGCCTGCGTTACCTGAGTGAGGAGGACGGACCCCTACCATCGATTACCTACGGTCATCTTTCACGCGACAAACCTGTCTTCCAGATTCGTGAAGTTGACCCTCATCGGGCCCTGAGACTCTCGCATATTTCCCTTTCCGCCCCTTCTGCGGCGGCAGCCGACGAGGCCTTCAGTAGCGCACGTCGAGCTTCACCAGACGCTGGTGATCAATCGCTGCGACACCCTGTTGACGCTCGAACAACTACCACAACCGCCAAGGCCCATAGGAGTGTTAGCCGCGCTGGCGACCTCAGAATCAGCGTCACTGATCTTGACGGTAACACCATGGACATTGTATACCAGCCTTCCGACAGCTACCCGTCCCATCATGGTGGAACACCCACACGATACCAGCAGTCAGTCGATGAAGAGCCCAGTCGAGTTATCATGTGGAAGTACGATATAGCAGGGTCAGAGCAGCGCCCAGGCGCAGTGTCCCATCCGTCATATTCGGGGTCGAACCCTCCTTCGTCTCACAGGCGTTCAGCGGAGGTTGAGGATGATGATCGGCATGCTTCCAGACGGGGCCACGTGTCGAGGACGGCCTCATATGCTCCCTCTGTTTCAACCAGGCATAACTCTGGAGGAATCAGTCCAAGTACGGTTGTGGGTACCATTTTGGGCGTCGCAGCTGCCGGAGCAGTGGGAGGTGCTTTGTACAGTATGTCAAAGGCGGAACGCTCTCGCTCGTCGCGTGATGACCACGAACCGCCGTCGTTTTCCCGCCGCTGCAGTCACCAGGAGGGGCACGTAGAAAAGTATTCAGGGAAACCTTTGGAGCCCAGGGCACGCTATGTGGAGGTGGATCGGCCGGCGGACAAGGTTCGCTTACTTGATGAGCACCTGCAAACCTCTGCAACTTCTTCGCGACCAGGGCTGCGGCCGGAGTATATCACTCGGTACAGCAGTTACGCGGGCACTTCGCGAAGCAGAGATCTGGACGACACCCTTGGAGATGGCTTGGAGGACGTTCGAGGCCGTCGCATGACACCGCGGTCTCGTGCCTCCCCCCGGGACCGCAGCGAGGCAGAGTATGGACGCCTACCCGTGGGCATCTCAGCTGACCACCACCACCTTCAGAACTCGAGAGGCGCAAAACATCCGCCAGTGGTGCAGCGAAGCTACACATACGACACGAGTACGCCAGACCGAGATGGCTATACGTCAACCAGGAGTCGTCGGTCCTCGAGTGTCATCCGCGGTTCTCCGGTTGAAGAGTCCTATACGGTCAGACGATCCAGGTCAGGCACCCGCCTGAAGACGACGACCGTCAAAGTCAATGGCAGCCCATTGGGGAGGTCCGGTGCTTATGGTTCGAGCCGCGACGGGGGTTTGCCCAGGAATGCTTCGGGTACCTTGAGCGAGCTCGTCGCACCTCGTGAGACTCTGTTACCACCGGATACCCCGGGTGTTCAGACCCCAAAGTGGGACAGCGACTTGGAGGATCAGGAAGACGCCGATAGCATTGTACCTAGCGACAGCATTAGCTGTGTGGGGGCCCGTAGGAATGGCCGAGCATATTACAACTAAAACCAGGGAATGCATTGAACAGGTTGCAAATAGAAGAAACAGGGGAAGGTCATGGGGTGTGCTTGCACACACGGTGAGAATGTCGGGAAGAGGCTTTCTGTTCTATTTGGCCTTTCATTTTTTCGTGGCCACACGATCATGAGTGTCTAGGTACTAAAGCTGATGCCAGATGCGTGGTATGACGGCGTAGGAGGAGTTTGGTTAGCTAGGCTTTGTGGATAGACAATAGAGGTCGGGCAAACAGGGACTGCGACAGATGGCATGGACATATCGCGTGCGCTGCAAAAGCACCCGGTTCGGAAAACGACCAAAGGCGTCCAAGACTGAACAAAGTATTTTTTGTGTATCTTGTTGGAGTTTCTTCTCAGCACAGGTGCTTTTGCTTCGTCATAGAAGCCACTTGCCCTTGACGAGCTGTTGCAAGCCAGCTGCTCAGCAGGCAACGGCTGGGCGGCAGGGGACAGAACAGAGACGCCTTCTTCAGACTTTTTCTTCCGTCTACATTATACCTTCCGTCACTGATTAACCTGAACGGCTTCGATACTATGTACGCAGCTGGCGGCAGTACTCACGCAGAGGCGTTCGGCATGGGGCCATACCGGCCGTTACCATGAAACCGGAGTGGGGTTTGTGGAGATCCCGGTACGTCGGCTTTGCGCCGCGGCCAGGTGCGTGGGTACAATGACTACATAGCGGAATTTTGGGAGGGGCGGGGGGGGCAAAGAACCGGGCAAATATGCTGCGAATACCACAGCGCAGCGTGAGGAACGAGCATATTCCGTTGAACAGTAATCTGTGAATGGTTAGAAGGCTTGTGATTGCGTGGTGGGCAGTGACGATGAATACAAGCGAAACAACAAATTGTGCGGTCCAGCCCAAAGATGTGTGCTTCACAATAATACCATAAATACTTGTGTTTGTTAGGAGACGATTGTCATCGGCTAGCGTAGATCTCTTACATCCGCGATTGATTGGACTACAACGAAAAGTACGGATACTTGGATGTCTCCGATACTCGGCATCAACGAGCCACTCCTTGGCCACCAATTTGAACTTGCTCACTCACTCGTTCGCTCACACGACATCCACTCATTGACTCATCCCTATACTTTGAATAGTGAGGTAAACCGAAATCGGGTCATATTAGCCAACACGACACGCCGGAACCTGGGTAAGCCACGCGGATGCACTTGGGTTTGCTCTTGATCGCATTTCTGAGCAGCTGAAGGTGCCTGGCTAACACGAAGACAGCACGCATCCCATCAGGCCAAAAGGAACCAAGAGAGAGGGCGTTCACCCCATCACGCTCACACAGCATCAAAACCCGCCCCGGCCACTTGTCCGTTCTCACCTGGCACTGGGCTACGTAGACCATGCCTACGTTCGAGCTTGGGGATTCTATACCCTCGGAGACCGCTCATGTATGCAGTCATGCCCACGCACATGAAACTCACCACTCCAATCGCTCCTCATGCTGACGACCCCAACTTGATGTATATAGGCCGTGAGCGTCTCACTCCCAACCTGGAGTGCCAATATCGGCTACGAGGAGGGCCAGGACTGGGTGGTCAAGCGCATGACGACGGGGTATCCTCGGTAAGTGTCCGCCCGTCCTCCGAACAGTTCATCGCCGTCAAAATATAGCGAACCGGTCCTGTGGCTGTACTGACTGGCTTCCATCAGCTTCTTTATCCACCGGAGCATCCAGGCCTTTGCTGCTGATATCGTGGCCAAGCATGTCGATACAAAGGCCAAGGGACCTAATGATATGACAGCCATGCTCTTCCCTACGCCGAACAGTGCCTCACGGTGCGTTGATTTTATCCGTTCACGAGCACCTGCCGATATCTGCAGTAACACCCGGGTCATCAACCTCGTTCTCGACATGTCAAACTCCGAGGCGCGTGCACTGGAGCCTCTCACCCCCGCAATTTCTGCCGTGGTTTTTCCACAAGACGGCTTTCCCTTTGCAAAGCAGTACTGGCAGCACAGTGGAGATGGTGTTTCTAGTCGACGGGCCGAGTTCTGTCACGGTTTGTTCAAAGACGGCTTACTACGTCCTGATGTTGAGCTTCGCCAAGCAGATGCCTCTTCTTCAGCAAAACCGTGTCGGGGCCCTAAGCGTTACCAGCGGCAGGCTTCGCTTGACGCGGGAGGAAATCAACAGCCAAACATGCACAGTCATGTCAACGGTACCGCCGGTGAGACGGCCATGATACAGGAGACTTCGCGTTTTCTAGAAGAGCGGTTCGGCAGAAATCTCGATCTCTCGTTTTTGCAACCCGCCAAGTCCGCAATCAAGAGACGCATCGCCGGAGCACTGCGAAGTGCTGACCATGATCTTGGAGGCTGCGTCTCGCTGTCAGAAAAGCAAATGAGTTCCAATACCCGCGGCATTGTCAATCTCCGCGAGGAAGATATTTATCTCTTCCCATGCGGAATGAACGCCATTTTCCATGCTCACAGGGCGCTTTTTTCCATTCGTACCCGGCCTGGTAGCATCCCGCTGAAAAGCATCAACTTTGGATTCCCCTACGTCGATACGCTCAAGATCCTCGAAAAGTTCAACCCTTCCGGTGCCTTATTCTACGGCCGCGCTTCCGAGTCGGACCTCGACGACTTGGAGGCTCGCCTCAAGGCCGGAGAGCGGTATCTTGCTCTCTTTTGTGAATTTCCGGGAAACCCCATACTTACGTGTCCTAATCTGGTCCGAATCCGGGAATTGGCTGACAAGTACGAATTTGCCGTTGTCGTGGACGAGACTATCGGCACCTTTGCGAACATCAATGTCCTTCAGTACGCGGATATTGTTGTTAGCAGTCTGACCAAGATCTTCAGTGGCGACTGCAACGTCATGGGCGGCGGTGCTATCTTGAACCCAAACTCACGATACTACTCGGCCCTGAAGGTCTTTGTCCAGCAGGAATTTGAGGACACATACTGGCCCGAGGATGTTATCTTCATGGAGCGCAACAGCAGAGACTTTGTTGCGCGCATAGACCGCGTCAATGCAAATGCTGAGGCCATCTGCCGTGTCCTCAAAGATCACTCGCTCGTCAAGACTCTCTATTACCCCAAGTACAACGACTCACGAGCCAACTACGAAGCGGTCAAGCTGCCCCAAGGGGGTTACGGCGGTCTTGTCTCGGTGGTCTTTAAAGAAAACAAGCAGGCTGTGGCCTTCTACGACGCCATCGAGACAGCCAAGGGACCGAGCTTGGGAACCAATTTCACATTGACTTCGCCATATGTGCTCCTGGCGCACTATCAAGAGTTAGACTGGGCTGAGCAGTATGGCGTTGACAGAGACCTTATACGGATCAGCGTCGGATTGGAGGAAACAGATGAACTTGTCAGTGTTTTCACCAGAGCACTCAAAGTTGCCGAGGAACAATTATAAGTGTCCTCCTCGAAAAGCAGGTAGCTAGTGCTTATTTATAGAGATGAGGATTCCAAACTGCGGCTTCTAAGTACGCAATAGAAGGGCGGACGGGGGGGTGAAACAGTAGGAAAAAAAACGGGCCCTCTTCGTATAGCACGGGTGTCCTCCATTCTATTAACATATGCTACGCTGAACACATGCCAGGCAAAAACAAAATAAATAAAAACCAACCATAATAATAACAAAAGATACAGCCAGGTACGTGGTTGGCCCTTATCTGCTTTTCAAACCCGGACCGTAAACAGTAGCACATCAGCAATTGGTGTTTTGGCATCCTGGCACTCGCAGAACCGACCGCATTCCCATAGACATCACGTCAGAACAACATACGGCAACAAGACAACAATACAGCTTCAGTTAACTGGCCGGACATTTCGCCATAGCAAATTCGATAACAGCGGTTATTCCAAAGGTCAAGATAGCCACCCAAGCGAATAGGATGAGGGCCGTCTACATCACAATGCATGGCCCATCATTTGTATCGACATAGGCCTCGCCCAGCAACTCCCTGCGTCTCTCTAACTCGTTATATCGCTGCTTCTCTTTGGTTTCTTTGGGAAACCACTTTTCCATATAGGACATCAATTTCCAGTCGATGTGCGCTGCAATTGGCATGGGAGGCGCATGTTAGCCGTATGTGTCCAAACTGGTTTTGGGGCAAACTCGATGGATGAAGGACATTACCTTCAGTCGCAGACAACACGGTCTTTGCCCGACAGAGAGGGCATAGCTCTTTATTCCGGTTTTGCATCTTGATCATGCACCGGATGCAAAACATATGGTCACAATCCAGCCTCACCGGGAGCCAGCAAATCGAGTAGCCTAACGTCAGTGGTGGTCAGCTTGAATATACCAAGCAGGGCTGTGGGCGTGGGCGGGGTCTGTTTTGGAACGTAGACCTGCCGGCCAGTATGCGTACAAATTGTGCACGTGTAATCCACGATTTGGGGAACACGGCTGAGCACTTCGCAAGCCAGCTGTGAGCAAATGTCTTTGGCGATACTTCCAGCAATAAAGGGGGCAGAGCTCATGGCTTTCGGAAACTCTGCCTTGATACCCAACGAGGTCTGTTTATCGAATTCTGCGTTACAGTCAGCCTACGATTTAGTCATAACCATGTCTGCTGGAGAATATCCCTCCCGGCGGTATAGCAAAGGCACAAACTTCCTGCCGAACCCCCCCCCCCCCCCCCCACCCAGCCTTTGCCCACTCTGCCCATCTCGATTTCTTTCCCGCGCTCTTTCGTGCTGACAGTGTGTTTGTTCCACCCTCAACTCCTTCCTGGGCTGAATGCTTACTTTTGATGATCTTGGTAACCGCTGTTCGATTGAGCTCTTGGAATTTGTAGTTTTTCAGGAGAGTTGCGTTGAGTTCGAGGAAGCGGGTGTAGGCCTCGGCGCTGGCCTTGAGTTTGAACTTTTGTAACAGCTGTCGCTTGCTGACTTCATCCTGGAACCAAACAAGCTGCTTCCGTGCCTTCTCGCTATCGCGCGGGCCTGTGGCTGTCTCAGCAGTCGAGAAGAATATTTGTGCCGCCAGGTATAATTCAAAGATCTCACGCCACCGGTAGAGGTCAGATTTTGCAAACTGAATAACTCCCTTGCGGGGCCGAGCCAGACGTGCGATCTCGTCGCCAAGCAAGTGTATGCCGTCATTCATAGACTGGCGCTCTTGGGTTTGTAGGGAGTCTAGTTCGACCACGTCTGTTTGTAGGATGTTGAAAAACTTTGCGTCCGAGTCCAACGGGATATCAACCCATCCAGCATCCTGAGCTTGCGCCAGGGTCTTGGGCGACGGCGTGGTATGTTCCTGCGGCACAGACGACAATGACGGCGACAGCTCGGAGTAGGCCTTGGTGGGCGCGTTGGCCGGGGTACTGGGCTCTCCTGCCGTAATGAGCTTCGGGGCCGCATCGGATCGTAGACAAATGGTGCTGGCCGAGGGGCGCACCACCAGCTTGGGGCGAAGGATGTGAGAGTTTTCTAGCCTGAGTCTGTACTCTGCGTTGTGATCGGCCAAGAGCCTGTGAAGTGTGTCGGGATCATAGCCGTTGCGACTAAGTTCCTCCCGCACCTTACCCAGGAGCTTCTTGAGCTGGCCATACGGAATGGCTTTGTCTACCCAATGCTGAGGGTAGGTCTCCCCTTGCAGGGCCTCCTTGAACGAGTGGCCGAATTTCATTGTAGCGACATGACCATGCAAAAGTCGTGGTATGCGTTCAGAGGCGTGGTCATGGCGGGTGACTGTAGGATCGGAGGAAGACGAGGGGCAGGGGTAATCTTGCGAGTCGCGCGGCGCGACGGCGAATACTGGTGTACTAGGTGTTGGTCTTTAGTTTGGGTCGTGAATCTGCAACAGGCTGAAGAGAGGAGATTCGGAATCTCGCCGGGATCGGGTCGGAACGTTGACGAGAGCGGGACAATTGATGTTGGTGAAATTCTTCAACCAAATGCGCACCAGTGCTCTCCCTGATGTTAGACTTGTGTCGGTAGGTACCTCTAGGTAGGTAGGTATGTGCCTGCTGACCATTGCCAGGGGCAGTGGCAAAAATGGTACTGTACACTAACTAGGTAGGTCGGTACTGCAGTGATGGCCCGCCCGCTGGACTTCCAGGTTCTCGTTTAGATAACGACGACCATTGAGGTGTGCCTAGAGGTATAGGTGGAGAATTAAAAAAAAAAAAAAAAAAAAAAAAAAAAAAAAAAAAAACGTTGGTTATTGCTGCTTCTGCTGTATGAGTACTGCGCCAGCGAGACTACCACACAAATTGCCTTTTGAGAGAATCCACAAACTGTTAGGTATTCTAAATTGTGTATCACTTTTTGTTATATAGCGTCTATCCACCAGGGATATACGCACCAAGTTCCTCCGCTCTTTACTCCTCCCTCCCCGTTCCTTTTTCAAACTCTCCGAAATGACTAAGGTGTAGGTGGCTATAAGATAGTTAGGTAGGTTAGGTTACGTGAATTTAGAAGGCGAGTACTTAAAGGACCTGATTAATATATTCCTGGCGCTTGAGCCTAGTAGTATAAATATAGCAGATAGTTTAACGTACCTCTTAATATTTAAATCACTAGCTTTTCACACCCCTTATAATACTTGTAACGGGGAAGCACAATTAATATACGTGCTAGTCGTTATAACTATATTAAGGTTTTATGAAGGAGGAAAACTCTAATTGTAAGGCGGACCTATTGGCGGCGAAGTTTTAAGGCGGAAGGGTAGAATATGTACCGCTACGCTAGGGCGTCGAAGCGGGGCGTATAACTACGCTTTGGTCGCTATTGTTACGAGCGATGTGGTTACGAGAGGCAAGTTTAATACGTTGAATCCAGGTCTATTGTAGAATTATAAAATGAAGAAAAAAAGAAGAAAACGAGTAAAGGGCGCGCGCCCCGCGCTAGGGCTTATACTTGGGCGCGGGCGACCTACGAAGGTAGTACGCAATTACGTACGCTAGTACGGTTAACCTCTATTAGGGTAACCGCCCGAACGATAGCCGGTCTACTAAGGCCCGATAAGGGCCCTATCCGCCAACGCCGTAATATTACCTCCCCCTTCCGAAAAAAATTCGCCCCGAATTTTCGAAATATTAAAATTATTGTTATATATAAAGTAAGTCCTTTATTTCTTAACGCTTATTATTTTCTTCAATTTCCTCGTACCCTTTTTTAAAAAAATATTATCTTCCGAATAATCTTTATTAAATTCCTCCGCTTTAATTTTCTATAATTATTCTTTTAAACGTATAAACGGCTTTAAATATTTAAAATATATTTCGTAATACGCTTTTAAAAATTTAAATAAATTTTTAAAATTACCCCCGTTATAAAATTTCGGATTAAGATTATATCCCTTTTAATTTATTTAATATTAAAATTTATTAAAATATATTTAAGAAACTAAAATTTCTTTTACTTCCTATTTAATATTATTGTTAATATATTTTCCTATTAATTTTTTTAATTTTTAATTAAATAACGAATTATTGGGGTATTTCCTTAATTAATCCGTATAGAAAATATCCGTTCTCCTCTACCCTTCTAATACCTTTAATTTAAACGAATAATTATATTTTTCCTTAATTTTAAAATATTAATTAATTAAAGGAAAATTGAATTTATAGTTTAATCGATTTATAAATTTATTCCGCTTAATTATAAATATTTTATCTTTAAGACCGAAATTTAGGACTGATGCGTGTAACCACGAGTGCAGCGTAGCAATGCGTAAGGGGCTTGTTAAAGATTGATGGATATCTTAATTATTATTCTATCTAACTCCGGGCGTTAATATTAACGACCCGGGGGGCTTCTATCTATATTGCATAGAGAGGCGCATTAACGCTTGCCGCGTTAATTAAATATACCTATTAAAAGCTTCTACTTACGCAGGAACGTTCCCAACGGGAATCTCCTACGTTAATACCCCTTTATAGAAAAATTAATAGCATCCTCGCTATTACTATATATATATCCTCAACCTATACCAATATCCGCCTCTTACTATTTAGCGTTAAACGGATCCTATTAAATATGAATTTAAATATATATTTAAAGATTAGCATTCTACGGGTTTGGAATTTAGAGGTAATATTTATTAAATAACTTTTTAAATTTACCGCCTACGATTTTAATTTTCTTTTAATTAATTTATATCCTCTCCACCGTTATTTTTTATAGATTGACGCGAATTTATATTAAAGCGGTTATACAATTAAATTCTTTCAATTTACTTTTAGCGATCTTTAAATTATCTTTAATTTCTTTTAATTCTTTCTTAATACCTTTTAATTCCTTTTTAATTTTATTTTTTTCTACTTTTATTAATTTAATTTTTTTATTTATTTCCTTTACTTATTTATTTATTTCTCCGAATTTATATTTAACGGCGGTAATTATTTTAATAAGTAAAATAACCTTTACTTCTTTTTTAATAATTAATATATTTTTATTATTATTTTCGTCGGAGATTAAATTAGTAATATTAATAATTATTTTAATATATATATTTTTAATAATCGGTTCGGTATCTTTTTATTTAATAATTAGTTTAATAATTGGATTTTTAATAAAATTTTCTATAATTAATTTTTTAATAATTTCGATATTAAATTCTTTAACCGGCTTAAAGTCTTTAATAACTAATTTTTTAACGGCGGATATTTAATTATTACGCTATTCTTTAGCGAATTTAAGGTTTTTAATAATTAATCCCTTAATTAATTCGGTAATTTTAATATTTAAATCCTTAATAGCTTTAACTTTAAATATTTTTATAAATATATAGGGTTTAAAGCCGGTATCTTCGGGTTCCCCGTCGTTCGAATTAATTATAAATAATATATTTAAATTATTAACCTTTTTAAAAATTTAATTAATTTCTTACCGAAATATTTAACCCTAATACGTATCGGGCTTAAAGATTACGTTAAAGGGTTTAATAGGATAGTATTTTATTATTTTTTTAATACTTAAAATTATTTTATTAATAGCCGGATTATTAAGGTTACTATTAATAATACTTTTAATAGGATTTTCGGTAATATTTTTAATTGGGGATTTAAATAGTACCTTTTTGATTTTCGCGGCTTTTTAATTATTATTATCTTCGATTTTAATTATTTCGGCCTATTTGTTAAATTTAATATTTTAATACTATACGAATTTATTGTTAATTTTATATTAAATATTAGGAATTTTTAATAAAGGTTATTCTAATTCGATACGTTCTATTTCGATATTAAAATCCTTCGGGATAATTAGGATTTTAATATTCGGATAGATTTTTAACGGATATTTTTTTATATATTTAGCCTTTTATTCGGCGTTAAAAATATAATAGTAGTATAATTTTAATAATTTACTTAGGGTATTATTAATAATATAATCTTCGAAGTCCTATTTTTCGTATTCGGTAAATATAGTAGGGAGTATAAATCCCTTTTCATTATCCTCCTTTTTTACTTTATAAGTAATATAAAATATAATAATAATAACCGTTAATAAATTAGGTTCGGGGAAGTAGGGAAATTTATTATTAATTAATTTAGGGCCCCTTTTATTAATTTTATATTTATATAATTTAGGTAGGAAATTACTTTTTAATATTTTAATAAATAAATACTATACTAGATTAATAATTTTGTAATTTAAGGTTTAATAACGGACTATAATCGATAAAATAATTTTAATATTTTAATTTTTAGGAATATTATTTACGTCCTTTACAAATTATTTAATAGCGGTAATTTCTTTATTAACTTTATATTTAATATTAAGCGGTAAATTGAAATTAATATTATTATTATTGGATTTAAATATTACAATCTTCTTTTTAATTAATATAATTTTTTTAATTTAAAGTTTACGTAGGGGTATTATAAATAACGCCGAAAGGATAATACTATTTAAAAAGGTTCGTCGTTATTAATATTCTTCGAAAGAGAGGTTAATTATATTATATATAAAATTGTAAAAAGAAGAAAATTATTAGGATAAGGGAGAATTTAATAATAGAAATAAAAGTATAATATTAATAAATAAAATAGGGCCGCTCTATTTATTTATATTAAATTGCGATAAAAAGGTCGGTTTTATAAATTATAAATATAATATTTATATAAAAGTCGTAGGTCGGTTAAATAGCGCGTAAGCTTTTATTTTCTTCGGATAAAAATAGGACGAAATATAGTCTACGTAAATAAGGGAGGGGTAATTAAACGCGACGTATAAATAATTTTATTTCGAAGTTTATTTTAGGGATTTCGGCGATTTTTCTTCTTTATTCTTCTTTAGATTATTCTTTTTAATTCTTTTTTATTTTTTTCGGCTTTTTAAATTTAAATTCTTTAATATTAATAGGGTATATATTATTATAAGTATAAACGAGATTTAAAGCGTTTTATAATAAAGTTGGGTATAAAATATATAAATTTTATCAATTTTTATAGCTTTTTTATTTAATAAGGTATTTAAAAATAAGACGGTTTTTTTTAAAATTGGTTTTACGCTTTAGGATTTTATCGATTTTATATTCTTTATTATTATTAGTATCCTTTTTTACGATTTGGGTTAGATTAAGGGGTTTTTAATTAAAAGGATTATTTTTTATTAGGGTTAGCGTTAATTGGGTAATAAATACGGTATAGTAATTTTTTTATATTTTTGGGAAATTAAGTTCGATTATTAATAGTCTTTTAATATTAATTATTTTAAAAGGGCTAATTCTCTATTAAAATTATTTCTTAGGGGGTTTTCCTAATAAATAATAATTGTAATATAGATGTAAATAAATTTAATTTCCGATTTTGAATTCTATTAGCGTTTTATCTTTATTATATTTTATTTTTATAATAGTTATTATATAGGTAATTATTAATTCCGCTTTAAAATAATTTAATATATATATTACTTTAACGTTAAAATTATTTTTTAAATTAAAAATTAAATCGGAAGGGGTATAAGGTTTAAACCCTATTAAGAATTTAATAAGGGAACGGCCAATTGCGTCGGTATATATTGTATTACGGTTAAATTATAATATAAGGAATATATTTATTTATAGGATTTCGTTTATAGCGATATAATACCGGATAACGATTTTAATAATTTAGTTTTTTCTTTCCGAAAGCCTATTAATTTAAGGATAATACGCCGAAAATATTTAAAATTTAATTCCTATAATTTTAATTATTTTTTATTAAAAATTTAATATAAATTTGGGGTCCCGGTTAAATATAATTATAGAAGGTAAATTTTAATTATAAAGTATTAAATATATTATTAATTACTTTCTTTATTATTTTACGTTAAAAATAATTTAATTAAGGATATAGAGGGTATATTTATTATATTTACTACTAATTATAAGAATAATATTAAAATTTCCGTTTAGGATTTTAAATACATCGTTTTTTAAATAAATAGGAAGAATAATAATAAAATTAATTATAATAATATAATTAGGGATAGGTAGGGTATTAATCGGGTTTATTTTTTTTAAAAGCTTTTTTTTCGACGTAGTATTTTTTAAATATTCCGGGTAATAATTAACGTAATTTTTGACTTTGTGCGTTATTTTTAAAAAGGAATATAATACTAGGTTTTTAATTATACGATTAATATTAAAATAATATTTAGAATTATAAATTATTTTTAATATTTCTTTAATATATTCATTTAAAATATATAACTTTTATTATTATTTCGATATTTAGTAAAAAAGGAGATTATCGTTTAGATAAAAGGGTATTCCTTTAATTATTAATAATTTAATAAGGTTAATTTTATATAACGCCTTCTTATCCTTTACGAATTTAATAATTTTTATAAACCTAGCGTCTTTTCCGTACCCGTTAATAATTTTATATTTAAATTCTAAATTTATTTTAATTATAAAAACGGTATAGCCCTCTTTCTAAATATCGTTAAATTTACTTTTAATTTAATCTTTTTTTTATTCTTTATTATTATTAATAATTAAAAGGCGTAAAAGCGTATCGGGGACGTAATTTATTTTACCGGGGATATAACGTATATTTAATTTAAATTGGGTTAATATAATTAATATTATTATAAAGCGCGGGTTAAATTTATTAATATCGGTTATTTCGAAAGAGATTTAGCGTACAATATTTAAAGTAGCTTTATAATTAATAAGAATTACAATTGGAAATTTTAATAATTAGAACTATAATTTTAATTTCTTTATTATTTAAATTAAACCGGCTATTTCTATTTCGGTTAGTTAATATATTTGTTCGGTTTTAATAAATTTCTAGTTAATATTTAGGATTAATTATATTTTATTAATAGGGATGGTTTTTTAATTCTAATTAAATATAATACCTTTAATATAAAAAGCGATTATACTTATATTTTTTTTTAACGCGTTAATTTTAACAAAGGTTATACGATTTAAGTTCTAATAAATTAAATATACCGTTTTAATTAAATAATTTTATAAAATAGTAAAAACCTCCTTCTTACGGTTCGTTAGGACGAATTTAATTTTAGAAATATAATCTTTTCTTATTACTTTCGATTTGCCCTAGGGTAATATCCTATTTTCGCGCTTAATCTTTAATATAATTATTTTATAATTTTTAAAGGGTTTTGCTTTTTATTTATAGAAAGGGACGAAGCGACGTAAAAAGCCCGTTAAATTTAAATATATTTCGAAGTTATTAAAAGTAATTAATATTTTAAATTTTATTAATATTTTTATTTTATCCGTAGTCGTTAAGAAGCTTAGTCCGTTAATATAGAAATTTAAGAGTTTTACGGAAGGGAAACCGAAAAATAATTTCTACGGGTTAATATTTAGATTTATTACTTGAAATACGGTTAATATTTTACGTACGTATTTAATATACTCCTCTATTATTTTATTAAAAATAATGATATCGTTAATATATACGTAATAAAAGTAGCGGAATTTCGTTAAACGTTTATTTATAAATCTTTAAATATATAAGGGGGAGTTCTTAAAGCCTATAAGAACAATTAAATTAATTTTTAAACCCCGATATATTATTAAAATTATACGATTTTAATATTGAAATTAAACCGGGAATTAATGGAAAAACGACGAAGCGTTAAGAATTATAAAGAATATATAGCCGATTAGGGTATTAATAATTTTATTTTAATTAGAGAGGGGGTAAATATTAAAAATCGTTATTCAATTTAACGTTTATAAATCGATTACTACCTAGCTTTTCTTTATTTTATTAATTATTTTCTAAATAATAAATACTAAGTAGCCGAAGGGAGTAGGGTATTTTATAAATAATAATTTTTTTTAATCCTTTAATTTATTAAATATTTTATTAATTACTTTCTATTCTTCTAATTTTAATTTATATAATTTTACTCCTACCTTCTCCTTTTATTAACCTTTAATTAAATTAATCTTTAAATATTTATCCTTATTTATTTTCATTATACTTTTTCTATTTTAATATTTAAATTTATTAATAATTTTTTTTAATTATTTCGTTAATTTACAATTAATATTTATAATACGGACCCTAATTTTAATTATAATAATAAGAATACCGTTTAAACGGCCGATATTAAATTTTTTATACTTATTAAATATTTTAGGTAATAATTTACCGGGTAAGTCGTTTAGGTTAATAGGCTTTAAGTCCGCTTTCGGGTTACTATTAATAACGCTTCTAAAGATAGGGAATATTTCCAATTCGGCCGCTTTCTTTATTTTTATTAATTTAATAATAAATTTATTAAATTTAGTTTATTTTAACGGGGATAATTTGGTTTTTATTTTTCGATATACTTTTAATTTTATTAATTTGGCTATTAATTTAGCGCGTTTTAATTCTTTTTCTTCCGGTTTTGGTATTAAATTTTCGATTTTAGGGTTGTCCATTTTAAATATTTTATTAAATATAGCGTAAACGTTATCTTCGTTAACTTCGATTAGTTTATTAACGATTTCGTTAAAAATAAAATTTTCTATAATAATTATTTCGGTAATTAAATTAATAAGTGTTATTTTCTCCTAATTCGTAAATATATACCCGTTATCTTTAAAATCTTCAATAATTCCGATTTTCTTTTTACGATTAATAGTTTTATATATATCGGATATATTTAAAATTATAATTATTTTAACGGATTTAATATATATTAGTTAGTTAATAATATTATTAATAGTTTTATAAAATATATATTTTCGGGGGGATTTATTAACATTTGTTTAGAGTAGGTTACGGTAATTAATTAGGATTTATATTATTAAACGCAACGGAATAACGGTTTTAATTATAATTACTATATATTAGCGGATGGGGATTAATTTTAGTATATATTTAAATAGGAAGGTTAAATTTCTATATAATTCTAAGGTAATAATTTACCGGGGGTAATTAATAATTATATAATTAAGATTTAGAAATTTTATGTTTAAAAATATATTCGGGCTTAAACCGATTATTAATTACGTTATAATTATAAATTGCCTTAGGATTTCGATTCCGTCTATTATTCTCAGGATATAGAATATAACGTCAATTTGCTTATTAATTATAATTTTACTTTTACTAATTTTATTTATTAGCCGCGGGGGGGTTTTAACGATTTTTGCTTTTAATTAATATTTTTTAAAAAAACGTTTATTAATTATTAGTATAGAATAACCTAAATCGATATAAATTGAATCTATTTCCGTACCGATTTTGATTTTAATTTTATAATATAAGTTTTTCTTAATATAATTATTATTTAACGGGGGAATCGGTCGTATATAAATAATTTTACTTATTTTTAACTTTAACGGGGTTGGTATAGAATTTTTATTCGGCGCCTTTTTTTTTAGTAGTAATAGGTTATAAATATTTAATAAAATATAAGCTATTAAAGATTTGTAGTCCTTAAAAGCGTTATTATATTTTTAATAAATATATAGAGATTTGGCCGTTACGGCTAACGAATAAATAAATATAAATATATTACCGACCTCTTCGGGGTTATAAATAAATTCTTCCTCTTTTTTAGATACTTTTTTATTAAAAATATAATTTTACTCCTTTAAATAATTTTCTAATTCTTTTTTATCGCTATTATCCTTTTTAATAAATTCTACTATTATATAATTATTTATTCCTTTACGTAATTTTATTTATTTACAATAATTCTTTTTATAAGACCTTATATACTTTTTTAATAAGCGTTTTAATTTTTAAATTATACTTTTATAACAATATTTATTCTTCTTTTAATTATTTTTACTTTTTTTATTAAAACCCTTCTTATATTTATTTCTACCTCCGTTCCTATTTCTACCTTTATTTCTATTTTTATTTTTATCTTTATTTCTATTTCTATTTACTTTTTTTCGTTTATTTCTATCCTTATTCTTCGAGCGATTGAAATTATAATTTGCAAAGGCGTTAAGGCCGTTATTAACGGCTATATAATTAATTTTAATAATTTTAATTATATTAATAATTATTGTAATAAATATATTTAGTATAATTATATAAAGTTTATAATTTAATAAATCGGTATATATTTTAACTATTAATTTAATTGCGTTAATTTATTTATAGAATTTACGAATATTAGTAGGCTGGGGGTATATTTATTGAAAGCCGGGATATATATTAATAAAAATTTAGGTTTTGAATTATTCGTTAAAAGTTATATTAAGCGCTTTTGCGTATTATATACGAGCCGTAGCGTAGGTTCGGAACGATTTTTTATTAATAAAATCGTTACGTAAGAAAATATATATTATTAATTTAATTACCGCTTTTATTAAATTTATGCCGAACGATTGGAATAAGGTAGTTTTTTAATTACCGAAATCTTTATAGAATTTTTAACGCTCCTCTTCGGAAATTTAGGTAGTATATTATTATTAGGCTATATTACGGAGGAATTAGTATAGGTTCTTTTTAATAAAATCTTTTTTATTATTATTATTAACGTTAATTATTACGGCGTCTTAAAAAATAGTAATATCTTTATAATAAACGTCGTTATTAATTATAATTATTGAATTATAGTTTTAAATTTTGATTTCGGGGTTAAAATAGCCGATTTAAGTAATTTTGAATATTGAGATAGGGCTATTAATATTAGAAAAATTCTTTATTATATCCGTTATAATTATTATAAAATTTACCGACGGTCTTTAAATTCTAAATAGGAATTCTTTAAAACTTATATCGGATTATTAGAAAATACTTATTATAAATTATTATTATATAATTAATAATTGGACGATTGATAATTAAATTATTAACGGTTAATTTATTAAGATAGTTAATAATTGGGGTATTAACGGTTAATTTATTAGGGTAGTTGATAATTAAATTATTGACGGTTAATTTGCCGAAATAGTTGATAGTTAAGGTATTAATAGTTATTTTATCGATAGGCTGGTATTAGATTCTTTTAGGGGAGTTAATAGGCGATTATTTATAAATACCCTAGGCGGTATTAATTATAGCCTTTTTTTAAAGGTGGTATTAATAAATAGGAATTAGGCTGGGTCGCTTTATAATTCGGTTTAATTTAACGATTATTAAATAAAATCCATTAATAGACGAAGGGTAATAATTTTAGGCTATTTAATAAAGGAAGGCGGATAATCCTTAGGAAATAAATTAGGGAATAATTAGGGTACTTAATTATTTAATACTTATAGGGAAATTATAAATTATTATAAAATATTACGGATAATAGGTTAATAACTATAAGGGATTTATTTTAACTTAGGATCGTCCTATAGGAAATTACTAATTATAAATTAATTAGGGCGGAGTATAAAATATTATTTATTTAGGGCGTTAGGGACTTCGATTTTTCGGTTAATTACCTATTATATAAGTATTCGAAATAGGCCGGCGAATTATTAAGGATACTTTTTTTGAATAAATACTACTATTTACTAAAGGTTTATAATTAATTAATTAAAATTAATTATCTAATAGGTATTAAATTATTAATTAGGGCCTTGCTATTTTACTACCGTAATTAGACGTACCTAATTATTAGCGGAAAAGTTTAAAATAAATCTTATATAGGTATTGAAAGGAGGGATAAATAATAAATGAATATCGATAAAATATTAAATATAATAATCGTAATATTAAGTAAAACGGTATATAAGGATATATATCTTTAGAATATATAATATTATTAACGGTTAAAAAAAGAATATTAAAATTAATTAATAAAGGAAGAAAGGTTTAATAGAACGGAGGATAAAAATTAGTAGGGTAATAAAGTCGTTTAATTAAACCGTTTAATAGATTAATAGGGGACGAAAAGGGAAATATAAAGTCACAGGTACGAGAGGATGAGAGTAAATCGCATAAGGTAAGTCTATTTTAGGAGAAAAATTTTAATTTAACCAAATATAAATCTCTAACTAGGAACTATCTTCTTTTATATTTAAACGCTTCCCTATAAGTCTAGAACGGTCGGCGCCCGGACTCCGAAATCCTTTCCTCTATATTATATCCTACTATCCTTATTTTATTTATTATTTTATCCGTCGTCCTAAACTACTATACTTTAATTATACGGGTCCCCCTAAGCCTTCTTAATAATACCCTTATAATTATCCCCCCCCTTAAAAGCTATAATCCCTTATAATTCTAATATTAATTATTATAATCCGTAGAAAACTTTATTTCCTATTTTAAAAAACCCTATTTTTCATTCATATATTACGTTATATAAAACTTTATTTTCCGTTCGTATATTACGCTACATTTCGGTTCTATTATATTATTTAATTATTTATTCCTATTTTACATATTAGCGTTACTCCCCCCCCCGGCTAATTTAATCCCTAAATTATATTACTATATAATAATTACTATAATATTTATAGGGGTAACGCTTTTGCGCTAAGTAATTTTATTAAAAAATTTAAAAACCGATTAATAATATTTATATTAACGTATCGGACGAAGTAACGGTCCCCGCTTATTTTAATTATTTATATTATATTAATATTTTTACGTTTATTAGCCGCGGTATTATAGTAATTAATTAGTTTTATAGTTAATATTCGCCCTTTAAAGTTATTATTAAATTTTTAGAAACTAATTCCGAAATAATTTAATTTTTATATATTACGCATTTTATTTACCATTTCGGTATTCTTTTCCCTTTGCGTTCTTTCCCCAAATAGAAAGTATTTTACTTTAAATAATTAAGGATTTTAAAGGAATTCCGAAATAAGATAGAAATTCTATTTTAAATTAGGATTAGAATTTTATCCGGAATCGGTTTTAAAGTTTAATTCGAATTATTTTTCTTCTTTTTAAAATTAAACCCTTATAATCCCTAAAATATAAAAAAGGATTTATTAACCTTAATTGGTTAATTAGGTTAATAAAAGCCTTAATATATATTAATTATTTTTAGAAATTGGAAATATTTTAAGCTATATTATCGATTAACGATTATTTATTCTATATAGTTAATAATTTATTATATTTCTTTAATTTAAAAAGTTTTATTAATATTTATATTTATTAATCGGGTTATAAATTTTTTTATAGTTTAAGCCGCTATAATTACTTTAAATTAAGTAATTTTTAACGTTATTTACGAATAAACGTTAAAAAAGAATTTACCGATTAATTTTAAATCCTCCTAATTTAATTATTTTATTTTTATTGGACGGAAAATCTTTAATTTAATAAGAAATATTAAAACGGTTCTCGTTTTAATATATTAGATTTTTTATAATTTTAATAAAGAATTTGCCGGCTAATTTAAATTCTTTTAATTTAATTATTTTATTTTTATCGGACGGAAAATCTTTAATCCGGTAGGAAATATTAGAGCGGTTTTCCTTTAATATATTAAATCTTTTATAATTTTAATAGAAAATTTACCGGCTATTTTAAATTTTTTTAAATTTAATTACTTATTTTTATTGGATAGAGAATTCCCAATTTAATAAAAATATTAAAGAGGTTCTTCTTCCGGTTTTTAATATTCGGATTTTTTAAGCTCTTCGTAATTTTAATTTACGGTTCGGCGTAATTATTTCTTAATTAATATTGTATTAAAATATTTAAAGCTAAATTATTAGTCCTTAAGTATTTTACTTCTAATATAGGCTACCTTTAATTTATCCAGCTACGTAAATTTTTTATTAGCGATAATATTTTTTTTCCTATTAATAAATAGATTTTTAATTCTTATTTCCGTCGGGGTATATAGTAATTATTCGCCTATTAAATTTTATATATAATATTTCGCGCTATATTTAACGCTTATTATTTTTTATAATTATAGAATAATAAATTCTTATTATATTATTTATATTAATTATTTTATTTTTTATAATACCTTTATTTAGCTTTTTAATATTTAGAAAGCGCTTTTTACGTATTTTCGAAATACTTTTTAAATTCTTAAATATTATATTCTACGGATTACCCTATTTATTTAATTAAGAACATTTAATTTATATTTACTTTTTAATAATCTACGATTTCTTTAATTTTTTATTCCTTTTATTTATTATATAATTCTAATAATAGTATTTTGTAATTTTTATTTTTTTTACTCTTTTAAGGTTTTAGTAAATTAATTAAAAAAACGTTATATATTTAATTATATTATATTAGTAAAATTATTTAATACGTTTAAGAATTAATTTTCTTTAATACTTTAATTTTAATATATATAAGTATTAATTTCCTATTTTTAAATTAGAAATTCTTAATTAATAGGCCTACAACGTCGCCCGGTTAAAATTTAATTAATATATACCTCTTATTATACCCCTTCTTTTACGCTTTTATTATTTAATTCTAATAACGTTATATTACTTTACGAATTTCCTTTAATTTTTATAATCGCTCCTTTACGTTTTAAATTTTAATAGGATTCTACTTTTTAATATATTCGATTATATATAGGTAATAACCGTATTGCTACGAACCCGGCAGTCGGATTCGTAGTCACTATTCTAACCTATTGACGAAGTCGTCAACTGGCAGGTTCGCAATAAGGCCTTTAAACTACTAATAACGGATTCGTTAATAGGATTAATGCGTAGCGACGTCGTTACTTTCAAATAACGGATTCGTTAAAATACGGACAATCACCACTTAGGACTTAGGTTAATGAACAAATTATTAAATAAGAATTTCTAATAATAAATAATAATTAATTAATTAAGGGAAGAATCCATCTCCGAAGGAAACGGATCCGTCCATTATTATCGAATACTATACAAAGTTATATCGGGATTCCCTAAACGGATCCGTCAAACTAATTTAACGAATTCGTTAAATTACCCTAATATACCTTATCTTAATAAAGAATCCGTCCTATAATATTTCCTAAGGGTATAGGAAATAATAATAGAACGGTCCCGAAATTATTATATTTATCCTTATTTATATATATATATTAAATACCTTCGGTAATAATTGGAATTAAATTAATAATAAAGTAACCTCTAATTTCTTCTTTTTTATTAAAATTCTATTACTTCCTTTAACGCCTTCCTTTCTTTACCCGTTATAACCTTCTTAAATTCTACCCGAATCCTTTATTTTATTCTTATATTATTTTTAAAGAATATTTAATTATATAACTAAAAGAAATAAAGCGAATAAAATATTAAAGAAACTTTACTTTACTTATTAAATTTTTTAATAAACCTTTTAATATAAACGGATAATAGCTTACTTTAAATAGCGGTTCTACTTAATTCGAATAAATTTCTCGTAATATTATTAGTAATACCGCGGCGAAGACGTTTACGCTAATTCTAACGATTGGTAACCGGCGAATAATTAGAATCTTTATCTGTAAGGGGCACAGTACAGTTAGCATAGATGCTAGGTCTTAACGAATCGATAAGGTTCTACGAAGAGGAAAAGAGAGGAAAGGAAGCGCCCTTTGGGCGGCACTAGTTAGCTATCCTTTTAAGGACCGGGCACGGGCCACTCCGCTTGCCGTAGCGGCAAGGACCGCGATTAGCGGTACGATTAGCAATATTAATTAGATTTAACTACGGGTATTAACCCTATAATATTAGCCCCCCCCTTCTCCTAATTAAACGTATTATATATAAGTAAGTATATAATTACGTAGACCCTAAATATTAAACGACGTACCGCCAACGTATACCCTTAATATATACCCCGTACCTTTTTTTCTCCTTCTCTCCCTCTCCTCTTTCCTCCTTCAATTTATTGAATAATTAAGACTATAAATATTAAATAGCGTATATTCCTATTAATGCGTATTAAATATATTTCTATTATTTTTATTATTTTTATTATTATCGTTATTCTCCTATTAATCCCTTTACGGGCGTATTAATTAATTATTAATTAATTACTATTAAAATAAATACCCCTATTACCGTTATTTAATTCGAATTTTTCCGTAAATTCTTAACCCTATAAAAAGTTATTAATTCGCTTACTCCGCCGCCTATTCCTATTCCCGCTTCTCGCTATAATAAAGACGTTATTAAAATCGCTATTCTTAAACCTATTATTTTACCAAAACCTTATTAAATTCGGCCTAATATTACCGTTATTAATATAATTAATAAATTTATTCCTAACGATATTTGCGAATATATTTTATCTAGGGCCGAATTTTAAAATTTTTAATATAAAGGCTACTTAATTAATAGGTATAATTATATTATATTTAATAAAAACTTTTCTATTTCTATATATTTATTTTATTAATACGTTTATAAAAATTACGAACCTATTCTTATTTAAATTTAATCCGCCTTTAAAATTTAATATATTAAAGGGTATATATTTAAAAATTCCTACGATAATTACTTCGTTACATTTAAAATTTTATTGGGATTTTAAATCCTAAAAAAGTAAAACTTTATTCTTATATAAATTTTTATTCTTTTTTTCTTTTCCTAATAATTCTTTAAATTATTAATATTATTTAACGGTTTTATTAATCGGATTACCGTTAAAGCGCTTCTTACGGAGCCTTTTTCTTTTATTAAAATTACCGACGGCTTAATTAATATTATAGAAATCCAAGCTTTTAAAGAGCGAATCCGTAAATTCGAAAATCTTAAAGAGTAATTATTTAATTTAATAATTAATATAAAAAAGGTAAAATAAATAAGTAATTAACGTACGGAATTTAACCGTTTAATTAAAGATTATAATATTTATATCGCCGCCGACGTTAATATTACCGTTACCGATATTATTACCGCCGTTACCGAAGAAATTACTATTATATAACCCCTATCGGCGAAAAAAAAAAAAAAAGGAAAAAAGGTCGAAAGAAATAATAAAAAGTAATATAATAAATTTAAATAATAGGAAACGTAACGTTTCCCCTTAAATATTTACTTTAAATATAATATTTACCCTTTATTTTCCTCTTCTTTTATTACCGCTAAGTTTTCGCACTTAAAAAATTATTGTCCTACGCTTCTTATTTTCTATTATTACGCCCGTAAACCCTTAAATATTTATAATTTCGCTAGTATTTATATATCCGATTATAAAAAAAAAGAAGAAGAGACCGTTATCGGAGAATTTATATTGGAAGTAATAAAAGATAATTTAATAAAGGATATTTAAATTAAATTGATTATTAATTTCGCCGGGGCCCTACCCCAAATAATTTATTATTTATTTTAATCCGTATTTAAAAATCCCTTATTCTATTCGTAATATATTTCGCCCTGCTTATAATTTTTTATAGGAATTTTTTAATATACTAATCGGTTAGGCCGTTGTTATCCGTTATTAAATTATATTAAACTTTAAATTCGTTTAAAGTAATAATATTTTTAAAATTTTTTAAAAATTCCTATATTGGGTTATAATATCTTTTCTACTTAATTAAGACTTTTCTTATTAAGCTTCTTCTCCTCTTAATAGTATTAGCGTAGAGAATTTCTTCTATTTAATATTCTAATTCTCTTTTAATTTTAATAACCGGGGGCTATTCGTTAATAAATTTCTATTTAAGGAAAAGGTTATTAATAATTCTATGCAAAAAATCGATGTAGAAAACGTTATAAATAGTACGGAGAAGCCTAGATAATTCGATTATATAGGGAAATAATACTTTTAAAATAGTATATTTCGTATAAAATTAATCGAATTTCTTCTTTAAACGGTTAATAGTATAATTTTTAAAGTTAAACTAAATTTTATCCTTAATTACGAAACGTTCTGCCGGTTACCGATTATAATTAATAAATCTTTTTTACTTTTAAATAACGGTTATTATAATAATTTAATATAAATCTGTAATTTATTACAATTTTTTAACGAATTCTTAAGCCCGTTTTTCCGAAAATAAAGGTAAAGGTTAACGATCGGAAGGGTTTTCGATTACGGAAATTAGGAATTTAAAATCGAACTTATAAATAATAAAAAATAGAAATATATTTATTAAAGTATTAATCCGGTTATTAATAGTTAATTACGCTATAGGGTACTATTTATTCTAATTATCTTGAATATAATTAATAATTATATATAAATAGGTATAAATTTCTTAATTTATATATTTTAAATTTTTATTAGTCTATAAATAATAAATAGTATTAAATAAACGTTTAATATTTAAGAATTCGTATAATTTAACTTAAAAGCGGTTAATTTAATTGGAATTACGATCGTTAATAATAAATTTTAAGAAACCGTAATAACGAATAAAATACTAAAAGAAACGCTCGGCGTAAAATTCAATTTCTATAGAGGGTATAAATTTAAAGAATACGGTTTTACTAAATTTATCCTTTATAACTTAAAAATAAATATTATTTTTAAATTCTAAAAAATTAATAATAAAATTTATTTATATATTTTTATTAAATTATTCTAAAATTAATAATAAATATAAGAAGCCTTTCTTTTATTCCCTCTAAACTTTCGTAGAATTGTAAATATAATAATTGTAAAGGAATTATTGGACGTAAAAATTAAAGAGAAGTTAATAAAAATATTAAAAAAGTATTACGATAATACCTTTTTTATTAAAGTATCTTAATATATATAAATTATAAATAATTTAAATTAAAATAATACGAAGGATATTAAAACGTTAATCGGTATTAAATAATATAATTAATTCGGACTTAATATATATAAGGGCTCTTAATACCCAAAAACGGTCTTAATAACGAAAATAATTAAGGGAATCGATAAAGTAATTTATAATTTAAATTTTAAATTTTAAAAACAAATTAAAGTAACGGTCGTTATAAAAGATAATTTCTTTTACTTATTAATATAAAGAATTATAAAATTCCGTTTATAATTAAAATTATTATAAATCCGGATTTTTAAATATATTTACACTTTCCCTCCCTAAATGGATTACCTGGGCCGTCGAAATACAGAGCGGAATATAATTTTTAAAAATAGAATCCGGTATTATTTAAATATCCTACGCTTCGTGGTCTTAATTCGTAAGTATATTTTAATCTTATTAAAAAAAGGTATTAAAGATTATTCCGTTTTTACCGGGCTTATATTCGATTTAAAAATTAAACCGGGAGAGGTATTCCGCCTACTACGCTTACCGTTTTAAAAATCTCTTTAATTTTATAAAATATTCGAAATTCTAATAATCCGTTAAAATAATAAATAATTTATAATTCCGTAATTCCGCTGACTATTATTTTAAATAATTAATAATAATAAGTATTTCTTTATTATAAATAGGGTAATTCCGCTCGGTAAAATTAAACTTTTAAAAATAAAAGCTTATAATTTTACGAACTATATTTTTACCGTTTTCGTTTACCTTTTAAGAAATAATTCCACTTAAAATAAATTTACTATAATTTATTTTTAAAAATATTTTTTTATCTGGATTAAATTCCGTTAAGATCGGAATTTTCGTAAATAAGGTTTTTAAAAATTAAAAGGCGCTCTTATACTCTTTAATCTATTTAAAAATAACCCTTTTATTAATTAGTTTTAATAAGGGGATAATTACTTTTAAAAATTAAAGGATAAATATATAATAATAATTAATAAACCCTAAAAAATTCTATATACCCTTTTAAAAAGTAAAGGGAAACTAATTTAAAATCGCTTTAACCTTCTTAGGGTTAATTTATACACTAATGCTAATATAAATAATAAAACTTAAATATTTAATTTTCTTTATATTAAATTCGTATTTATTTAAATTTAAATAAAAGCCGGCCTTTAATAATTTAATAAAGATTAAACGCACTTTTTATTCGTAGTTTTCTAAAGAATTAAAGGAGTAAATAAATATATCGTTTATATAAATAATATAAAACGTATTTAAATAATCGCGAAAAATATAATTAATATACCGTTAAAACGTAACTAGCGCGCTATTCAACCCAAATAATATAACCAATTATTCGAATAACCTATACCACGTCCGAAATATTATCTTCCCCTCCTTTCTTTCTACTATATAAATTTTATAGAAGGTTTATATAATATTTACTTTAATATATTACTTTATTCCTTTTAAAATATAGAATATATCTTTAATTAATAATAATAGGTAGCGGTCCGCTTTTGTAATAACGTTGAATATATAATAATCGTAATAAAAGTGGAATCCGCCTCCGGGTTTACGTATAAATAAAATTAAGGCCCCCGCTTTTAAATTATTAATTCGGATAAACCCCTTATCTAATAAATCCTTCAACGTCTTTTTAAAAACTAAAAACTCCTCCCTTATTATATTATAAAGCAATCTGAATAAAATAAAGAATTCTTTACCGTCTTTATCCTTTTTAATTATAATTTTATAATTTATACCGGAATAATAAAGGTTTAATTTATCGGCGTTCTCCTTCATTTAAAATAATATTAAATTATAATATTTTTTAAAGATTTTCGCTTTTAATTTTACTTTAATATATACTTTCTTTAATTTTAACGCCTTTTCGACGTCTTTTAAATTAACCGCGAAAATAGCTTTTTTAATTATTCGATTACCGAATTCCTTTTTCAACCTACGAATATAATTTATAAAAATAATAATTAAAATATATATAATAAATTTCAAATCGACGATAAGCGGTATATTAAATACTTACTTTCCATTAACGTAAGGAATTTAATAATTAATAACGCTTATAAATAAACGTTTTTCGTAAAGGATAGAATATATTTATATAACCTTAAATTAAGATTTATTTAATATAATAAGGAACTCGAATAATAGAATAATATAAGTATAAATAGGATAAATATAATTATTTACTTCAATTAAAAATCGGACTATACTTTAAATAAAAGCTCCTTCTATAATAATAAACGCTCCTTTTACAGTACGAAGTAAAATAAGGATAACCGGGATTTAAAACTCTTTAATAATTTTTTTACTAATTACGGTATAATATTAATAACCTTTATCGACGAAAATATAAAATAAATTACAATTATTAATAATAAATAGAATTAAAATAGGTTTTATTTCTATTTCTAATTTAAAATCCTCTATCTTATTTAATACTTCTATTTCCGGCTCCGGGGCCCAATTTTATACCGGAATTAAATTTTTGCCTACTATTCGAGGGCGGAATTATAAGCCTTATTATCGTTATCGTCTTCTAAGAGCGGAAGGACCTTAATAATAGTAATTTAAATATACATTCTATTAAAAGAAGGGAAAATAATTAATTAATACGAATAAATTAAAACGTAATATTTAGAAGCGCTATAATATATATATAAATTATTATTTTAACGACGTTAACGCTCCTTATTCGATATTTATTTAACGTGCCTAATAAAAGTGGAAATAAAAGTATTTACGTTAAAACCGTTTCGATTTCGTCCGCTTCGATTATAAATTATACGTATAATATTTATAATAATATTTCTATTTATATTAATTAAACGTTAGGTAAAAATTATAGGAATAAGACGGGGCGCGATACGTAATATATAAAAAATAGTAGGATAATTAATAGAAGTAGCGCCGGGGACGTAAAATCCGTTACTTTTAATTTTACCTTTCTAATTATATTAATATCGACGGTAATCCTCTTTAAATTTTATTATCTATTTATATTTAAACGCGTAGTATTAAAATTATTTAAAATATTTGTAATAATCGTTAAAGAAGGTAATTATAAATATTTTATTATATTATTTCTTATTAAAAGCGCGGTAGAAATAGCCTAATTTGGCGGGACTTTCCTATAAATAACCGTTTATTTTAAATATTTCATTATTAAAATCGGCTAAAAAAATAACGAATAGCTCATTATCCTTCTAATATATATAGGTAAATTTATCAAAGGCCGCCTCCTAATTCTAATAAAAACCGAAAATCGTACGAATCTATTCGAAGAGCTTAATTAGATCTTCTTTACCGTATATAATTATAGCGGTCCAAAATCCTTCTAATTATTAGCCGTATTTAATAAAAAGCGTATTAATAATTTCGTATTAAATAATATTTAGGTTATTACGAAATCTTTATTTAATATCGCTATTATATATTATAACGAATTTATTAAAAAAAAAACCGAAAATATAAGATTAGCCATCCTATTTAAAAAACTCTAATTATTTTTTATAATAAGGAATTAAATTCGTATTATCGTCGGAATTATTATTAATTAAAGTTTTAAAAGGAGACTTCTTCTTACGAACGGAATATTCGGTAACTCCGAAGTTTAAATAGGGGGTAAAAATATTAAAAATAAGGGTAATATTAAATAAAAAGGACTTAATATAATCTTTAAAGATTATACTACTTTTAAAGGTTCTAATTAGACCTTTAATTAGGCCTTTACTACTACCGCTATTATTTAATATACCGTTTTAAGAATTATAAAATTCCTTTACATCGTTAATATTTATATCGTTAAATTTAATTATAATATTAAAAATATTATAATGCCGCACTTAAAATTACTAATCTTCCGCTTATAAAATTATTATCCGCTTATTAGATTTATTTTTTTTATCCGCTTTTTAAATAGTAGAATTTAATATAAGGGGTATAATACAATTAATATAAATACTAGGTCTTAACGAATCGATAAGGTTTTACGAAGAGGAAAAGAGAGGAAGGGAAGCGCCCTTTGGGCGGTATTAGTCAGCTATCCTTTTGAGGACCGGGCACGGGCTATTCCGCTTGCCGTAGCGGTAAGGACCGCGATTGGCGGCACAACTGGCAGTGCCAATCAGACTCAGCCACGGGCATCAGCCCTATGACATTATCTTCCTCGAATTTATCGTCGAATATTTAATAAAAATAAATTTAATAATTACTTCTACCGAATATAATTATATTATTAAGACGGAAACGACGAATAAAATTAATTAAACTTTTTATAAGTAATAAGCATTTAAAAAATACTCTTTTAATAATAAAATAATTATAAGAACGAAAAATAATAGTAACGAATTTATTTTAAACGCGTACGGGTATTTTATCTATTTAATTAGCGATTTTATTAATTAATAAAATTAAATTATTAATATAAATAATTAAAATATTAATGTTAATAGCGGATTACTTTTAACCGAAACGCTCCGTCTCCTATTTAAATTATAATAAACGACGTAATTAGGAATTTAATAAATAGGTATTCTTTTCGATAATATTCTTTAATATAAAATTAATATAAAAATTAAATTTATCCTAAATAATTTTACGAATTTTATCCGTATTAGCGGTATCGGAATTATCGAATTCGCTAACGGATACGGTAGCGAAATAAATTATATTTAAGCGGAATAAATAATCGGTAATTTATTTAAATAAATTATTAAATATATTCGCTATATAATAAATTAAGAATTTAGCGCAAAAGGGTAAATAAATTTTTTAATTAAAAGAAGTACCCTACTCTTTCTATATATTAATAATCTTAATAACTTAATTGCGAATAATTTTAATTATAAGGAGTTTAAAATAAATTATTTTACGAATATAATAATTACGTACGTACTCTATTTATTCGTAAAAGCGACCGAATTCTTCTTTAACGTCTTCGTATAACGTAGTAATTTCGTTATTAAATTCATTAGCGAATTTATATAATTTATTCTTTAAGCGGCGAAAAATTATAGTACGATTAATTAAATTACTTCCTACGAAATCGAATTCGTTAACGCCTAATAAGCGCTTTTAATCGTCTTCCGTAAAATCGATGAAATTATTATAAATAATAAACGGGGCGCTATATTAAATAAACTTTTTATAAATAGGCTTTAAGTCGCGAATTATTTCCTTAACCGCTTTTTATAAATTATTGATAAAATCGACGCGGTTATTTATTATATATATAATAACGCTAAAAATAAGGACGAAGAGGGATTTATTAACGAAATCTATACCGTTAATAATAATAGCGATAATATAAATAATTTTTAATAAATAAATAAGCGGGTTATATTCTATTTAAATCGTCCTATTATTATATATAACGATTATAATAGAACGATCGATATAATTATTTATATTAATATAATAAAGACCTGTATACGCTTTAATCCTTCTAAAAAATTCAATAAATTAGACTTATTAATTTACCTTAACCCCTTTCGGGTTAAAGTATAAATTAAATAATAAATTAAATATAATTATTAAAATAAAGGAAGGGATGTCTTTAAATATAATAGTAAATAAAGCGTTAATAATAATTAATGAACCCGCTAAAACGGATAATAGAATTAAATAAACCTTCGAAATATTATCTTTAATTTTTATAACGAAAATTAAATAAATCTCTATTATAGGAAGGAAATAGCGCTTTAATAAAATATATTAAATAATCTATCCGACTGCGTCTAAACGTTAATTACGTAAAGTAAAAATCGGTTTATAAAAATAAATAAAATTATTAATAACCGCAACGTAAATAGCCCGGACGCGAAAATTTTAAAATTAAACCTAAATTTAACGACGAATTATATATTAAAAAAATTAAAAAACTTTAGGATATAAATTAATAAAGGCGGTAATTAAATTAGCAATTCCGTGAAGAATTTAAATAAGAATTTTATTTCTAAAATTCAATATTATATATTTTTACGCGGTCTCCTCCGTATAAATATAAATATTAAAAACGATTTCGCTATTTTTATTTTTAATAGAGTTTTAGAATATTATCCGCGCGAATTTAATAAATTCTTTATTATAAATAATTAATTATTCGTATAGTACTTTAAATATAGCGTAAATAATTTAATAACCGTTTATAACGCGTAAATAACGATTTAATTCAATTAAAAAAAAATAATTTATTATAATTTTAATTATTTTAAAATTAATTCGACGAATCCGTCGATAATAAGGAAGAAAATTAAAAAAATACGAACGATTTTTATTATTAAAAGGGATAGTAAAATAATAAGGGAAAATAAGAAAAAGAGAAAGAAAAATAGTTAACGTTTAAAAGGGGGAAAAAGGCGAAAAAAAAAAAAAGTAATAATCCGTAAACTCCCTATTATAAAGAAACGATATCGGTAAATAGACGAAAAATATAAAGGATAATTGCAATTAAAAAGGAAAAGAGGAGAAAATACTAAAAAAAAAATTTTTATATAATAAAGAAATAAATATATAGTAAACGAATAAAGGAAATTATATTAAGGCCTATACGACGCCCTTTATAAATAGCGAAGTAATTAATAAATTCGCCTAAATTCAAATATAAGTAATAAATTCGTTAATTATTATTAGGGCGATAAATTCGTTTTATTTCTAAAAGTAATAAATATAAGCTATATTCTTTCTATTAACGCTCCTCTTGGTATTTTAAATAATAAAATAATAATAATATTAATTTTAAAAATCTTTTTAATTAATTTCTATTTTAATAAAACGTATTTAGAACGTTCCTTCTCTTTTTATTAATCGAATAAGTATTTTTACTTATAATTATAAATTAATTTTTCGTTAATATTTATTAAAATAAACCGCCGTACCTATTTCGCGTTTATATTAGATTAACTTCTTACTATTATTAAAAATTCGATTACTTCCCTTTTACGCTTTAATACCTTTATTCGTCAATTTGTAATTTTATTAAGGGCGAAAAGAAACCGATTATCCTATTCTATTAATATTAAAAGGTTTTCGATACGCTTGAATAAATTAAAGCTTTAAATAATATAATATAATTAAATTATAGAAATTATAAAATAAAGCCTTTTATCCTTAAGGAAATCCAATTTATAAGTAAAATATCCAATTCTTTTAATAATATAATATAAATTTAAATATAATATTAATTATTTCCTTTTTAATTTTTTAAGCAATTCGTATTTATTATCTAAGCGAATAAATATTTCTTTATTGACTTAAAACGAAATCGGCGTATATTTAATATTATAACGGCGTTTAATTATTATATTAGCTTCGTTAATTAATTACGTTATTTCTTCTTATAAACTTCGATAAATAATTTTTAACGTTTCGACGTTAAATTCCCTATAATCTTCCGAAACAATTAAGGCATTTACCAACGTCCAAAGTTTAAAATTATATACTATTTTATTAAAGCTTATACTAAAAATAAAATAGAAGGAATTATTTAATAAGTATTAAACGGCTAATAGAATATTAATCTAAAAATCGTCTAAAATAGCGTAATAAAACCGAATAGCGGTCTCGACTATTTAATTTATACGTTTAAATTAATTATCTATTTAAAGATAATAAGCTATAAAATATAATAACTTTAAATTATAAGCCTTAAAAACTTCTTTTTATAATTATAAAGTAAATTTAATATCGTAATTATTAATAATACGCTATAAAATTCCCTAATTTATATAATATTAAGCGTATAATTTTATAGTAATTTATTTTTTAATACTATACGAATAATACCCTACGGTTAATAATACCTTTTTATTAAATTTATAAGTATTAATATATAATATATTTAAAAATTCGTAACCGGAAAAAACTTAAAAAGTCCTTTTAAATTCGATTTTAAATATATTTATAATAAAATTAATAATAATCGTATAGAATAGTTAGGGTAAAGATTGCATAAATTATAATTTACTAAAAGAAGGCTATTTATCGGTCTAGTATTCTTAATATACGTAATAATAACGGACGTATAATTATACTTTCTATATTTTTTTATAAAAATAAATGTAATTTAATTCCAATATTATATAATTAATTCTAATATAATACCTCTCGTTATATATTAATATAAATATATCCTATACGCAAGAAGTAAATAAATAAAAACGCTTCTTATTATTATAATCTATATAAAAAAAAAGACTATTATATAATTCGAAAGGATTAATAGGGAATTTATTATAACGGTCGGCCTATTTTAGTTTAAATACTAATCGGAACCTTAACGAATTTATTAAAATTTAATCGGCCGTTTGAATTATATTAATAACGTTTTAATACCGAAATTCCTTTACGTAACTTTATATAATACGTTTATAGAATTAGGGTATTAAAATAAAAATAATCGATTAAAAATTAAATTATTTATTTTCTACCCAATTCGTTTAAACGTTTTTAAATTAATTAATATCGTCCTAATCCGTATATTAATTTATTAATATAAAGAATTGTAATAAAATATTAGGGACGACGTTAAATTTCCTAAAAATATAGTATACGTAAAAACGGAATTACAAAACCCAATTTATAACGTTCGCGAATTTAAAATTCGCTTTAATTAAATTTATAATAATAAGCAAAATATACTTTAAAATACCCTTCGCTAAAGAATAATTAATAAAAATCTATAAGGGTTATTTATTCGATTAGGCTATTTTACGCTATTTCTTTAATGTTTAAATAATAATAGCGATTTCGGCTTCTATAAACCCGTATAATTTTTTAATTAGCGTAATCTCTTTAAAAAAAAAAACAATTAATCGAATATATTTAACCGGGATATTATAATTAGGAATAGCGATTTTTTAACCCTAAGGCGGTTAATTATATTATTTATTTATAAATTAAAAAACTATTACCTTAAAATTAAATTTATAAATATTTATTTTAAAAAATAATAACCGTTTATAATTGTAATATTATAATTTAATTTAAATATATAAATCCTCCTATATAATTTTAAAGGCGTAAATCTCTTTTATTATAAATATAAATTTAATACGAATAATATACGCCTTACGCGCGTTCTTAAAAACCCTAATTAATAATTCGCCGGATTCGTATCCTTAATAAAAAAATTTAATCTTTTAGTTTTTTAATAGAATATATTTAATTTAGAATTATATTACCCTAAAACGTAATTATCCCGCTATATTAATATAAATTTCTAAAATATCTAAAATATTAAGGAATTTAGTTTATTTAAAAGCCGTAATCCGATTATTTATCCTAATAATTCCTTTTTTATCGATTATATATTTAAAAAGTTTTATAGAAAGGTATTTAATAAACGATTTATTAGCGCCGATATATATATAATATTTATTAATAATATTAAATATAATTTATAAATAAATTAAATATTCCTCCTCGGACTTATTAAATATAACGATATTATTAATATAAGTACGTATAAAATAACGATATTCGAAGAAATAATAATTTATAAAACGTTATACAAAGGTTAAAGCGTTCTTAAAATTTATAAATATTACGTTAAATTATTCTAAACCTCGTAAATTAATAACGATTATACAATCTTTATACTTAGAATATATTAGTAATTAATAGAAAAAACCGGATATATTAAAAATAAAAAAAATAATATACCCGACTATATTATCTATAATATCCTATTAATCCGGTAATAAATATATATTGGAAATAGCCATTTTATTTAAAGGGTGTAAATTTAATATTATATAACCTTTATCGCCCTTAGCCCCCTTTCTCTAAATAATAAATACCGGATAAATTAAAAAGGCGGGTTATTTTATAAAACTTATCCTATCCTATATATATAATTTATCGTAAATTTTATCTAAGAATATTTAATCCTTATATTTTAAAAAGTATATTCGGATTTAACGCTATTAATTCTATTACCTATCGACGAGGTTAATTCTCATCTTTTTATCTTCTATTATTAATATTATACTATAATTATAAAAAATATCGAAATTATTAACCAATTTAATAAATTTCTTAACGAAATTTATTTTATTATAATAAATATTAATTCTTATTAATAATTTCGCCTTAAGGATATTATTTGGCTTATTTAAGCTTTAAATTAGTAATTTAAAAGAATCCAGCTTCCTAAGGGGCTTCGAATTACTCTCTTCGGCGTCCTAAGCTAATAACGCGTATTAACAATCCTCCTCGTCTAAAAATATAATATATTATTTAAAAATAAAACCGGCCTTAATAACGGGTAATAAATAATTGAAATCGCTATTATCTATAAATATACCGAATTTATTACCGACGAAATTATAAATATAACCGACTATTTTATATATTTTAATTATTAACGGATATATAATACGGTTTAAAATAAAAACTTACTTAACGGTTCTATAAATAATAATATAATTAAAAATATTATTATAATTAAATCGGAAATAATAAACTTTTAAATCGAATTTCTAAAAGTTTTTAAAGAAATTATAATATCGGACTAGAATATTTATATATATAAAGGCCGGTATAATAACTTTCCTTATTAATATAATTTTACGTAAAGCGATAAAATATAATTTAGTCTAATTAAAAGTAGGTTTACTATAAATTTAAGCGTTATATTAAATACGTATTTTCCGGAATACTTACTCCTTTACTTTTATATTATAAACGGACTTTACGCGAATTTCGCTAAAAATAAAATTTACGAGGGCTGCCGCCCCCGTACCCCCGCAAAATTTGCCTTCGGCAAATTTTATACAGGTGGGCAGAAATTTACTTGAAGCGGAGCTTAATATTTACTTCCTCCATTTTTTTTATTATATTTTTAATACTTTTCTTATATTATTATTCTTATTATAAGTATTATTATTATTACTATTATTATTATTATTATTATTATTATTATTATTATTATTATTATTATTATTATTATTATTACTATTATTATTATTACTATTATTTTCATTATTATTATTATTATTATAATTTACTACCCCTCCGCCCCCCCCTCCCCCCCACCCCACCCCCCCGGCGGCCAAATTTATTTCGATTTTTTTTAAGTGCCGGGTAGGCGAGAAGGTTTGGGGACTTAGCGAAATTTTTCGAAAATTTTCCTTCCAAATTCCATCCGTCGGTTTTTTTTTTTCAAAGTCGTTTTTCTCGGCCGGCAAGCTAGCTACGGTCACGTGAGTGGTACCATTATACTCGTCTCGGCTTACTTATTATTTTGGTACCCACTTTGTCTTGATAGGACCTACTTTTGAATGCCAAGCCTTAAGCGAGGCGCTAAACGCTAAGCGAGCTTGGCGAATAGGGATGGGGAATTTAATTCAACCAATTCCAATTCGAGAATTTTTTTCTAGCCAATTGCAGGTCGCGAAATCGCGGGTAAACTTCGGGAAGATTTATAGGGATTATTGTAGGGGGTTACGGTATTATAGAAGAAGCTACGCTCAACGCTCGTGTTTATTCAACACTTCTCATGTTGAAGCTCCGCTTCAAAAAATAATATTATAATTAATTAGGAATTTAATACCTAAAAATAATTTCGGGGCGAATTTAATTATTATATTAGCGCGGACTAGGAAATATTTATTAATTTATATATTATAAATACAATTTCGTATATGGAAATTAAATTCTATTTATATTAAGGGATAGCGTTGGCACCGTTAGGTATATGATGAGATATGTGTTGTTATACGAAGGAAGGGAAGGGAGAAGTGTATGCGGGGGATTGGATATATAGGCGCGAACTTATACCCTAGTCCGTGCGTACCTACGTAATATTGTACGTGATTATAGGTAATTAAATTTGGATTATGTCGAATTATAGTATACGTATTATAATCGGGAATGGTCGTTAGGGATTTGGGTATTTATATAGGTAGTTAGTGCGTATATTAGGTATAGTATAGGTATAATTTTGTAATATTATTCCTTTTTAAAAGAAGTTCGTAGAATTGAAAAAATTTATATATATATATAATTATAATTTAGAATCCTTTATTAATTTATTAAATACTTTTAACCGTAATATTAATTGTATTTTAAATTATTTATTTATTAAAACTCGTATAATTTTCGTTATTATTTTTATAAATCCTTCTTTTATTTCTTTTTTAATTGGTAATAATTCCGTTTTAGAGATAGCGAATTATTGCACTAAGTAGGCGGAATAGCGGCGTAAAGTGCGGGGCTTAATATTAGCGTTAAATTATTCGTTGCGAATAGTAGGGTTCGTTATTAGGTATTTTTTTTTTTATTCGAAGTGGTCGAAAAGCTTTTTAATGCGGGGCGGTATTAATTTATTAGGGTAATTACGGTGAAATTCTTAAAGATATATTTTATAATTAATAACGTTATCGACCTTTTTTTAGGTGGGGTTGTAATTGCCCTTCTATTTAATTAAGTAGTATTAATAACGGTTTTTTTTTTTTATTTAATATTTAATAATTTATCGAATTTTTATTTAATATATTCTTCGTAATCGTTAATACGAATTATAATTTTGCCTTCGTTAGTACGGACGTTGGAGTTGATAATTTAGCCGGGGAGATTTTGGCCGGTTTAACGTTAAATTATCGAAACGTAGAAGATTGGCGAATATTTTATATTATCGGGTAGTTATAGTTTAACGGTATATAAATTTATTTTTAAGATTTTAAATAGTTTTTTTTAGTAGGGGGAGAGTTTAGCGTATAGGCGATTATTAATTAAATTAAACGTATTAAGTAAAACGGTATCCTTTTTTTTATATTTTATTAAATTAATTTGTTTTTTATTGGCGTTTTCTTTATATTAGTCTTAATTGCGCTTAATTTATTAAATTGCGAAATTTTAAATTTTATAGAAGTAGTTGGCGAATTCGTTAATTTTATAATATTTTTTTAATTATATAGGTAATAGCGTTAGCGGTAGGGGGTTATAAAATTCGGTATTTATATAGGGGTAGTAATTATAATTAGCGAAGAAAAGTAATAGGTTTATTAATAAGGATATTGCGTTATTACCGACGAATTTTACGAAGGGAAGTTATTTAGCCTAATTAGTTTGTATTTAATTAATATATAGTCGGAGGTATTATTTTATTTTTGCGTTAATACGTTCGATTTAGGCGTTCGTTTAAAGGTAGAAAATAGAGGTTAAAATATATTTAATATTTAAGTATTAATATAGGGAGGATTAGAATTATAATACGAATTGAATACTTTTATTCGAGAGGATAGAGTTTAAAAGGTTATAAAAGTAATAAATACGGTCGATAAAACGTTCGGTTAATTTTTTTACTAATAGTATAATTATTAGTATAAAGTATTATATTTTTATTAATTAGTTAATAATAATATAAATATATTTGAATTTTTAATTAAAGTAAAAATTATTAAGGAATGGAGTAATATAATCGACGGAGATATAGATTTAGGGAATTAATACGATAAGTAGGGTTTTAAAGAAATTAATAGAATTATATTTAAGGAATTTAATTTTTATATAAGGTAGGTAGGTTTTATAAAATATATATACGTTATTGGTTATACCCTTTTAGTAGAATTCTTAGGATAAAAGTTTATAAGTAGCGTTATAATTAGGGTAGCCTATATTAAGCGAATTATATTGGCGATTAATTAATTAGAATTAGAATTTTTTATTATAAAGGTTAATTATTATATAGTCGCGTTATTTAATAATATTATTAAAGGTGATTTAATATTTATTAAAAGTTTTATAGAGGATTTTACGAATCGAAATTGGTTAATTATAATTATTTAAGTCGTTTAAAGCGGAGATTACTTTTTAAAGGAATATAGAATTTTTATAATTATTTAAAATAATATTATTAATTAATTTATTTTTATAATCGTTTATTAAAGAAAGGGAGTAATAAGAGGTTGGGTTTTTTTCGTCGAAGTAATTATTTACGAATTATAAAGGTTAGAGAAGGGTATATTAATAAGTAGCGAAGCGTTCGTTTTTAATACCCGCGGGGATATTATTAAGCTTTTTATTAAAGGTATTAGGGCGTAGGTTTTTTAATTTTAGGGTGTATTAAATTTAAAAATTAAAATATAATAAGAATTACAATTAATATATATACCGTTATATAAGTTATTTATTGGTTATAAAGGTTTTTAAATTTTTATAGTCCGTTAAAATATTAAATAATTATTATATTTTTTTAAATTCGGGTTACTATTCTTTTAATACTTTAATAATAATTAAGAATTTTTTATTATAAACGTTATAATTATATTTTTAAGTTATATATTTTATTAAAAAGTAAGCGATTAGGTATAATATTTTATTATTATTATATTATAAAAGTATACCCTTTATTATTTAATTAAATATATTTATTTCGATTATAGTTTTTTTAATTTAATTATAAATTTTTAATACGGGTTTAATTGCGAAGGCCTTTTTTAATATATTAAAAGCGGATTAATAGTAGTCGGATTATAATTATAGTACGTTTTTTTTTATTAATTCGTATAATAAGGATATTATTATCGAAAATATTTTAATAAAATGCTAATAGAAGTTCGCGAAGCCGAGGAATTATTAGAGCGATTTTTTGGATTAAAAGGGCGTTTAATCGAGTACGGTTTTAATTTTATTTAGATTTATTTTAATGCCGTTTAGTATAATAATTAAATTGAAGTATTTTATATATTTTGTATAGAATTTATATTTATCGATATTTACATTTAAACCGGTTTTAATTAAACGTTCGAAGACGTTATTAATATATTATTCGTAATCCTTTTCGTTATTAGAATATATAAGGATATTATTAAAATAAACGGTCGCGTAAATATCGAGAATATTATATAAAATATTATTAATATAATTTTAAAAGGTATTAAGGGCGTTTTAGAGGTTAAAAAGTATAATTAAGGATTTAAATAATTTAAATTTTATTATAAATGCGGTTAACTATTCGTAACCTTTTTTAATACAGACCCGGTTAAAGGTAGTAATAATATTTAATTTAATAAAAATTTTAATATAATAAATAACGTCGAATATTTTTTTAATAAATAGGAGCGGGTAGCGGGATTTGAGGGTAACGTTATTAATGCTTTAATAATTAATATAAATGTAGATTCTTCTTTTTAGTTTTTTAATTAAAAGTATAAGAGTAGAGGCTTTTAATTACAATAGCTAGATGAATTTCTTTTTTAAATTGTTATTAATTTATTTTTTAATAATATTGAATTTTTTTAGGTTGAAAGTACAATTACGGGAAGTGGGTAGTATAGCGTTAAATTTGAATTCGAATTTAAAATTATAAAATTAGTTGGGGGGTAGCGTATTAATACTTTTTTAGCGGAAATTATTCGTTTATTATTAATATTACCGAAGTAATTTTTATTGGATTTAAACGTCGGTTTTTAAGGGTTTATTTACTTTTTTATAGAATTTAATAATATTTTTAGACGTAATTTTATTAATATTAATATTATTAGCAGTAAAGTAATAGTTAATAATTTTTTTGTAAATTTGGAAATCGGAGGTGTTATTTATAAATATATTTGAAATAAAGATTTTAGTTATTTTAATAGTTTTTTTACTTCTAATGCCGTAGAATATATCGATTTAAATATAATAGTTACTATTGAAGAATTTTTTATAATAAATTATTTTATTATTTATAATATTTTTAACTATATTAACCGTAAAGTTATTATTAATTGCGTTCGGGGTTAGGGCGTTTTTTTCTTTTATTATTTTATTTTCGTCCGTTATACGTTGGATATTTTTTATTATATTCGTTTTTATTATACGGATAATTTAAAATTTATATTTCTCGGCGAATTAATTAAATATAATTATTAAGAGCTCTTTAATATTAATTAAATCGAGGGGTTTTTTAGGGATATAGTAAAAGCGGATTAGCGTTCGATAATTAGAAAAAGAAGTGCGTATTCCTCCGGTTAGGTAATATAGTGCGGGGATTATATATAATAGGGGAGGGGGGTAATAATATATTATAATTATTAATATAAAAATTTAACCGCTAGTAATTTTATTAATAGGGATTGTATTTATTTTATTAGCGACCCTTTATTTAAATTTATTAAAACGTTAATAAACGGTGCGTTTAATAATCGCGGAAATAGAAATCCGGCAAGCGGTTTCCGATAGTAAAGCGGGGGTATCCGGTTCTCCTTTATTAAAGACGTTTAAAACGGAGGGTTTTTAATATATTAATTACGTTCTAAAGGAGTTCCTAGGAATAATAATAGAGGGTATACTATTAGGAATAGTAATTAAAGGTATATTAACGTTATATTTATATAATAATAATATATAATATAAGTGGCGGGGTATTTTTAGAGGAAAGTAATTATATTATTCGTAAGCGGAATCGAAGATAAAGCAATTATTGGGTTAATTAATATTAAGGGCGTAGTAAATTAATTATAAGTATCCGAGAATAATAGGGTTATTTTTTATAAAATTATAAATAAAAAGATCGATAAATTTATAATATACGCCGGTATTTATAATTAAACGATTAAAATGTATAATATTCCCTTTCGTTTAATTATTAGCGAAGTGTAGGAGTTTGGGGAATTAGAGTTTAAAAGTTGGGAGATTATTACGTAAAACGAAATAACGGTTAATAAACTTTAGGGCGGTATAATTATTATTAATAAATACAGTATAGTATATTTTATACGGTTTATAAAATAAGTGGATAGAAAGATTTAATGAATTAGGGTATTTATAATAGTTATTTATAGAAGATTTATTAATTTTAATGATTTTAAATTTAATTATAAGGATATTCTTTAATTGTTTTTTTTTTATTTATATTTAATAAATATTAGCCTTTAATTGCGATTTAAGTAGGAGGTTATATATTTCTTTAATTATTAATAAAATTGTTTTTATTATTTATAATTGGGTTTACGAAGCCGTAAGGGTATATAAGAGTAGGGTAGTAAGTAGGTTATTATTACGGTATAAAGTAATTAGGAGTTGGAATATTAAGAATAAGAATATTTATAGCGTTAATATTATAATAATTATATTAACCGTATTTATATTAACCTTAGGCGGGGCGTTATTATTAATTATTATTATTATTATTATTTTTCTCCTTTTTTTTTTTATCTTTCTTTTCTTTTTTTTCTTTTTTTTTCTCTCTACGTAATTTGCGTTTAGGTATTTCCTTTTTGAATTAAATATAGCCTTTATATTCGGCGGAGAAATAGTTTTTGCGATTATAGTAGGTGTAAATATTAGTCTTTATATAGTATTAAAATACGTTATTATCGATTATACAGGAGATTTAAACGTTAGAGGCGGATATAGAATTAAAATTTATAATAGTATTATTTTTATTAATAGTAAATTCGGGAGCGGAGCCGTTCGTATTATTAAAAGTAGAATTAGAGTTAGTAACGGGGTTATTAATATTAAATTTATAATAGAGGTTAACGATTTTATTATATTAATTTTTTTATTCGAATTATTTAGCGAAGTCGTGGGTTATTTCGAATTATTTGTTGAATTTATTATTTTTGGGTTGGGGGCGTTATAGGGCGATAATATTGTGGAGGCGTTCGGTTAAGCGTTAACGGAGGTAATAGATTTTTATATTATTATTAAATTAGTAATATTCGATAATAGTGACGAATTTGTCTTCGAAATTAAATTATTTTATTTTATTTATTTTTAGGTCTTCGAATTTACGATAAATTTAAATTACGGTATTAATATTATTATATTTATTAATTATTTATTTGAATAGATCGAAGGTAGTAGATTATTTAACCGGTTTATTAAATAGAATTTTAATAAATTCGAATTTAATTACCTCTTAAGGTTTATTATAAAGGGAGTAGGAAATTAGGGAAAATTTGGTATTTTCGGTTTTAAAAGCGGAGGGTTTATTTTTAAAAATAAATAGGATATTAATATATTATTAATAAAATTTAATAATTTTTTTAAGAATTTTATTAGTATTATTAAAAATAGGGGAAACAATAATACGTAATATCGATTTATAATTATTACCGCCGTTATTTCCGATTAGGTTATTAGTAATTATATTATTAATTTTAGATTCGGAGTTATTAAAATTGGAATTATTATTATTATTATCGTTGGGTAGGGGTATAAACGCGGGGTTAGTAAATTTGGATAAATATTAGTGAAGGTTATTAATTATTTTTTAATATTTAGTTATTTTACGTTTAATTGCGTTTTAGGAATTAATTTTAAAATTAGAATAGTATTTTTAAACGTCGGATAAATTTTATTAAAGGGTAGTTAAACGAATTTAAAGGTCGTTAACGATATTATTATATTAGGAGGCGGCGTTAGTAAAGGTTTATTTATAGGCGTTATATTAGGTTTATTATTTGGCGGCGGCGTTTGAGAATTGAAAGGTATAATTGGTTTTAAGAATTGCGAAATTAGTATTAAGAGTTATATTAATTTAATCTTTATTTTGGATTAAGATATAGAATTAATTAAAATTTTAATATAATTAATTATTTTCGTTTTTAGATTATTAGAGGTTTTTTTTAGTATTTTAGAATTCGGTAATAATAGAGATAATATTGGATTATATAAGGCGGGCGAATATATAAGTGGCGGTTGGGAATATAGGGTAGTTATTTAAATTAAGAGTTTAGGTAATAGAGACTAGGATAGTAATAGAATTATTATTAAGCGTATAAATAGCGTTAGTAAATTGGTTTTAGAATTCGATATTACGAAGGTCGATATTTCCGATTTTAGAAAATATAGTAATTATAACGAGGGTATTAGTAATTATAGTAGGGATTAAATTGGATATTAATCGTTTAAATTAATATATTTTAATAAATATAAGGGAAAAGAAAGTACGAACGGCTATAATAATAATATTCGTTTTAGTAATTATTTAATTCGAATTAATTATAGGACCGTTATTAAAACGTTAATTATTAGGGAAATAAATTTTAATATTAATTAATATAGTTAACAATTAATCTTCTTTAAAAATTATACGCGTAGTATTAAAGAAGGTATAATAAATTATTAAGGGATAGCGTTGGTATTATTAAGTATATAATGAGATATATGTTATTGTACGAAGGAAGGGAAGGGAGAAGTGTGTACGGGGGATTGGATATATGGGCGCGAGTTTATACTTTAGTCCGTGCGTACTTATGTGATATTGTACGTGATTATAGGTAATTAAATTTAGATTATATTGAGTTATAGTATACGTATTATGGTCGGGAATGGTTGTTGGGGATTTGGGCATTTATATAGGTGGTTAGTGCGTATACCGGGTATAGTATAAGTATAATCCTGTGATAATTTATTTAATTATAAATTTACTCTTTAATATATTATTAATTGCGAAGGGGTTAATCGCGAATAAGTAAGGGTTTTTAGCAAATTCTTTAATGAAAATACAATTAATAAGGATTTTTAAGGCGCTAAAATCTATATAAACGTTAACTTCGGGTTTATTAAAATTGCAACTAGTTAAAACCGTTAAATATATCGTTTTATAAAGAATACGTATAGGTTTATTTACGAAAACGGTATTAATTTCTATTACCTATCCTTCCTAAAAAGCTAAATTAACGGATTCGGCTTCTTCGAAAAATAAGGGGTCTTTATCCTCGCCTATTTCGGACTATTCGGAATTCTTAATACCGTTATTATTATTATTAAAAGGAGCCGTCGATTCGGTCTATATAATAAATACCGTATAATATTTAATTTAATTAGCGAATTACGTAAATTTAACGGAATTATCGTCCAATTCCGAATTAAATTCTTTAATTCCGTTTATATAATAATACCCTTCTTAATTATTTTCCTCCTCTTTACCCTTATTAATTATAAAATAATTTATTCTATAGAAATTTTTAAATTTATTTTTAATACCCTATTCGTCCTTATAAAATAAATATATTCACCCGAAAAGTAAATATTTCCTTCCTCGTCGGACTTATATTACTAATAATATTTATAATAATAATTTCGTCCTTAATTAAGAATAAATTTACAATTACCTTTATCCTTCCTTTCGGATTATTAACGGCGATTATTAAAACCTTAATTATAATAACCCCGGCCCCTACCTTTAAAGGAAGATTACCCGTAATAATTTTATTAATTATTATTTAATTATTATTTACTTTAATATACCTATTCTTCTTTTTATTCCTTATTTTCCTATTCGGAATCCTTATAGTACGCCGATTTAAAGGTTTTACCTTTTAAATACTTCTACTAAATTTTAACCTTTTTATTTAAACGATATAAATACGCTTTATAGGAATTATAAACGGTAAGTTCTTCGACGAATTTTTATAACGTTAAATATAAATTAATATATAGCCGGACTAATTATTAAAAATTAATAATATTACCCTATTTTCGAATATAATAGAAGAATTATCTTACGAAAGTCCTAATAAACTCTTCCTTAATATTACGGGCTATAGTAAACGAATTTTATATAAATTATTTAATAGCTTCTTAAAGCTAAATTCTAAAGCGGACGTCTATTTTATTTATAAATAAAAAATTTAATATAATAAAATCTTTCTTCGCGGGATAATTTAACGTTCTATTATATTAATATATTACCCTTAAAGAAGTTAAGGAAATAAGTAAGGAAAAACCGGATACGATAATCGAATCCTTTAAAATTAAAACGTATATTATTTTCCTAATTAAAAAAATTATAATAATATAAAACTTTCCTAACGTAAAAAGATATATAATTATAATACTTATTATAAATAATATTAAATTAAAATATACCGACTTTTTAAACCTTCTAATTATTATTATAAAGCGACTTATAATTAAATAAAGCCGTAAAAGAATAAAAAGGGTTGGGAAAATTTTTAAGCAATTTTTTACTAAAGAACCCCGGAAAGTAGAAAAGCAAACCGGGCGGTTAGCCACCGCCGCCTCCTAAATTAATAAAATTATTAAAGCTATTAAAAGTATTTAGGGCGTCCAATATTATTTAAAATAGAAGAAAAAGGGGCGGATAAATACCTCCCTTAATTAGAATTATAATAAAAGTAAATAAAATAACGGAAGCCCTATAATTATAATAATTAAAGGGTAATATAATTTATCCGGCCCTATAATAATTAAAGTAATTAGAATATAATATAGTACCGAAATTATAAAAATAATTAATTCCTATTCCGCTATCGATTATTTAAAAATATCCTATTAGAAAACCGGGAAAGTATCTAATCGGAGGTATAATAAGCGGAAATCCCGGTAGCAATCGAAGAAAAATAACTATAGTAATAGGATACGGCGAATAATACCTATTAAATATTTTATTAGGAATAGGGGCTGTACTATTACCGTAGGCGATTAATACGGCGGTTCCGTTATAAATTAAAAAAATAGGGCCGGTTTCGGCAATTCTACTTAATTCGGTTTTAATTAATAAATCCGTCAAAGGGCTAATTATAATATTATATCCGATAATTACTTTATTAAAAGTATTAATAAATTTACTTATAACGGTAAAATTATTGAAGGATATATTTTTTATACTAATATTAAAATTACTTTTCTTTATATTAAATATAAAAATATCCAAGTTAGACTTTAAATATATTTCGGCTTCCTAAAGAAGAATTTTAATAATTAATCGATAATATACTAATAGAAATTTAAATATTAAAATTTTAAAAGTTCCTAATATTATTAACGATAAAAGAATATAAATAAAAGTATTTTTATATAAAGAAAGTAAAAGAAATATTTTAATTATAATTTTATTAATTCTTATTTAAATAGCGCGCCGCCGATCCTCCTTTAAATTAATAAAGTAAAATCGGAAGGGGATTAAAATAGAATTAATAACCTTAGGGGGTAATAAATACTTCGTTAGGATAATAATTCTTAACGAATAAAATATTAATATAAATACTAAAATAAAATTCGAAGACGTAATTAATAAATATATTTAAGAATTGTAATTCGGTAGTAAATTAAGCCTCGGCGAAGTCGAAAAACCGTTATCTTTGTCCAATCTATATCCTAATTTAAAGAAATATTTCCTAATTATCTTTATAATATTAATATTCCCTCTAATTTATAAAATATCCGTATAAATTATACGTAGCGGTTAACGAATATAATAAAAATCGAAAACGAATTTTTCTTCTATATTTAATTAAATAGAATTATTTTTAAATAAAAAATAAATATTAATCTAAATACGTTCGGTCTTTATACTAATATTAAAATGTTTATTTTTATCCCTAAAATCGTTAAACCGTATTATTATAAACGAAATAACCCTAATATTTAAAGAAATTAATATATCGGAGGGTTTAATAATATATAGGGTTAAAATAATCCCCGAAGAAATTACGTTTAACGTTTTCTTTTTTATTTTTTAGATTGTAAGAATTTAATCGATTTATTTATTTTTAACGAATTCGTTAAATTTAAATAAGATTAATTAATAACGCTTACGGGTTTAAATAGGATTGGAAATCTAATATTCGAAACGAATAAATTCGTTACTATCGTTATAAAATTCGCCGTCGGTAATAAATAAATTAAATTCTCCTAATTTAGCTTTAATTTTCCGGTATTTATTAAAAATAACCAATTTATAAATATTATAGGATTTTTAAAATAAATAGTCCTAATATCTTTTGAATAATTGATATAAATTATTTATAATTTTAATATTATTAATTATTTAAATAATAAGCGAAGCTATTACGAATACGGCTCCCGGGGGACGAAATAATAAATATATAAATAAAATATTACGAAATAATAAAAATAAAATAAAAATAAATTTAATTCTAGAATTATAAAAACCACTTATTACGAACCTAATAATTAAATTCGTAATTACTATTTTAATTTATTAACGAAATTATTAATTAATAAATTCGTAATAAGGCCTTTAAACTATTAATAATAGATTTATTAATAAGATTAATACGTAGCGACGTCGTTACTCTTAAGTAACGGATTCGTTAAAATACGGATAATTACTACTTAGGACTTAGGTTAATAAATAAATTACTAAGTAAGAACTTCTAGTGGTAAATAATAATTGATTAATCGAGGGAAGAATCCGTCTCCGAGGGAGACGGATCCGTCCGTTACTATCGAGTACCATATAAAGCTGTATCGGGATTCCCTAAACGGATCCGTCAAGCTAGCTTGACGAATTCGTTAGGTCACCCCAATATACCCTATCCTGGTGGGGAATCCGTCCCGTAACACGTATAGAGCTTTAAACGGCGAAACCTTTATAATTATATATATAAAATTATTATATATAAATTCCGCTTCCGGGAGCTCCCTATTCTAAAATATAAGGTTATTTTTTAAAATTCGGATATATAAAATCTTTTTAATAATTTAATATAAATATTCCGTTTATTTATCTATTTATAAATAGAATATAATAAATAATCTTTGTAAAATTTTACGCGTTTTAATAAATTCTTTTTAAAATTCGCTAATAAATAATTTATTCCTATTATTTATAATTCTTAACGGTAAACCGAATTAATATTCTACGTATTTATATAATAAGGACATTATAAAAATTATATTAAACGTTTTAATAATAAATATAAATAAAACTATTTTAATAAATTAATTTATAATTATTAGAATAGCGTTATATATTTTCCTATCGGCTTTTTAATTCGGTAGAAAGTTAATAATAAAATCGATATTAATTTTTTAAAAAAATTATTCGGGTATTAATAAAAATTAAAAATTTCCGTAGGGTCGGTATCGGGGCTTTTAAATCCCTTAATATAATTTATACTTCGTAACGTATTTTTAAACGTTTTATATAAAACCTTCTTAATAAAATTTCTTTTTAATAAATTTTAAGGTTTTAAATATATTTATATAATTAACCTTTAAATTATTATAATAAAAATATAAAATCTTTTCATAAAATAATCCTTTTTTAAAATTATTAACCGTTCTTTAAAATAAAGAACCCTTTAATTATTTAATTTATATCCCCCGATTATAATCCCTTTAAATTAAATAATCGCTACCTATTCGGCTAAATTTAAGTCCCTAAATTAAAATCCCTTTATAATAATATAAAATTCCCGGTTCGTTAAAAGTACTTAAGGGATTTCTCGGTATATTATCTTCCTCGCGATTTTATATAGTAAAATTTAAAAAAATACTCTTTTTATTAATTATATTAATAAAATATCTTTTATAATAATAATAGACCGTATTATTCGTCGAATTTATTTAACGAAGGCGTAAATTATAAATTTCTTTCTATATCGGTATAGGATTTTAGAATTTAATTACTCTTTAATTATATTTAATAATTCTAAAATAAAATTTAATTTTTTTTAGAAGGTCGGTAAAATATTACTATAAATTATATCCCCTTTTATATAATTTAGCCTCTTAAATAAACCGTCCGCTAAATTCGTTTTTCTTAATTAATATTTTATTTCGAAATCGAATTAAAATAATTAATAAACCCAACGAGCTAACCTTCTATGTAAATCGCTCGTTAATAATTTTATAATATTTTTTAGCGCTTTATAATTTATAAATATTATAAATAACTCCGGAAATCTTTTTAAATAATATATTTAATAATTTAAAATTAATTATAATAACGAATAATTTTTATTAGCCCGTATATTACTATTATTCTACGTTTATTAATTTCTTAGAAAAGAATGCTATAGGGTGCTAAATATTTCCCGTAAATTAGAATAAAATTCCCGAAATAACCCTCTATAAAGCGTTTATTTTAATTTTAATTTTTTTAATTAAATTTTAATAACGAAAGATTAATACCATTATAAACGTTTCTTTTAAAGCCCGGAATATTTTATTAACTTCTTTAATTTAATAGAATACGCTTAATTTCCGTTTATTTTTATTCCCCTTTAATAAATTAATAATAGGCCTTATTATATAAGAATATTAATATACAAATCGTCGGTAAAAATTAATAAATCCTAAAAATATTTAAATATTATAGAAAGATTTAAACGTTAATTACTCCTAAACCGCTTTTACCCGTTCGAAATCTATTATTACCCCTTCTATAGTAATTTAATAACCGAAGAAATCGACGTAATCTTTATAGAATTCGTATTTAAATACTTTTATAAAAAATTAAACAATACGTAAACGTTCGAAAATTAAACGGAAATATTCGTTATATTTTTCCTTAGAATTCGAATAAATTAAAATATTATTAAAATATATTATATAAATATAATTAATAAATCCTGCGAATACTTTATATATATATATTTAAAATATAATAAGTATATTTATAAATTTAAATAATATTATTATATATTCGAAATAATTATATTACGTTTTAAAAGCGGTTTTCTATTAATCCCCTTCCTTAATTCGGATCTGATAATATACTTCGCGCAAATTAATTTTAAAAAATACTTTAGCGCCGATTATTCGGTCTATTAATTCGCTAATTAATAATAACGGGTATTAATTTTTAATAATAATTTTATTTAATCTTTAATAATCGATATATAATTGTAATATACTGTCTTTTTTAAATATAAATAAAATTAATACCCTAATAGAATTTTAAAAGTAATAAATGCGGTTAATTTATAAATTCTCCTTTAAATATTCGCGTAGCGTTTTTAATTACGTAGTAAATAGAGGGTAAATAAGGATATTAAATACTTTCTCCCTTTCTTTAAAAACGATTTTATATTTAACGTCCGGTAATTATAATAACGCTTTAACCTTTTTTTTAAAAAATATATTTTTAAACCCTTTTAACGTTAGGGGAATATTATCCGCTATACTTTCGGGCGGCTTTTTATCTTTATTTACGTTCTTAAAGTCCAATTTTAATAAACTATATATTAAAATCAAAATAATAATATAAGTTCGGTTATTATATACTATTTTATATATAAAAATTATAATATTAATAAGGAATACCCCTTTAAATTTAAATTCGTTCTTACTAATATATATAATAATGCTTTTAAAATTTATACCTAATATAAATAATAATAATAACGGTATTTAATTATTTTTTCGGATCGTATAAAATATTTAAATAAATTTTCTTTTTTAACCCCTCCGGTTTTTTAGAATAAACGTTAATTCGTACGTTCTATAATAATATATTTTTTTATTATTCGTATTTATTAAAATAAATAAAATGCCGGTTTTTATTTTCTTTAATTTATACTTCTTCGCGAAGTTTTTATATATAATATTAATTTCTATTCTTAAATCTAAATTTATATATTCTTTTAATCGGCGACCCTTTAATGTAATTAATATTATAAAAGTCTTACCTAACCCGTTTCTTCCGGCCGTTTTAAAATTATTAACCCTATCGAACGATGGTTCTTTTATAAGGTTTAACCTTTTATTAACTCTTCGGTATCCGAAATATAATTATCTTCTTTATCGTTATTACGTTTAATATTTTATTCGATAATTATACTTTAAATAGTAACCTTCTCTTTCGGTTAATTTTAATTATTTATTTTTCTATATTTTATATAATTACGAATATAATATCCCTTATTTCTATAATTATAATAATTTAAACCGGATTTATTATTACCCCCGTTCTATTTATTAAAAGATTAGTCTTTCTTACGGCTTTTACGCCCTCCGAAATTACAATCCTAATTATAATCCCGGTTATAATTTCGATTATAATCCTTATTATAATTAGAATATTTATTATTCGAAGACCTTTTATAGCGTAAAGACTATTCGTTATAATAATTTCTATTTATTTTATCCTTCGGAGTTTATTTTTTATTTTTAAATTCGGTTTATTAATTTATTATTTTTAAAATAATCTTTATTAAATTATTAATAGGGATTTAATACGTATAGAAATAATTGCGTACGTCCTTCTTTAATCGAAAGAAAAAATCGTATACCGATTACTTATTTATAACGATATTTTTATTAAATTATTAATAATTATATTAATATTAATCTTATAATTTCTATAGGTCTTTATTATTATTTTAATATATAAAAAATAATTATTCTTTAATATCGAATTCGTAAATTTTAGGGGTAATATATTCTTTATAAATAAATTTTAAAAATTCTTCTTATATTGCGGGTCGCTTTTAACCCTTATTATCGAAGAGGGTAATAAAATATATACGTTATAAAATAATTATAAAATTATTAATTTTGAAGAAGGTTTATTAAATAAATTAATAAGTATTAATACTTTTACGAATTTAATTACCATTTTCGATACTATTAATTTAATCTTCGGCTTTAATATTTATATTATTCGTTATTAATTTACAAACGTTATATATAGGGGGATATAAATAAAATTCCTTATTTCCCTAATTTATAATTTTTTATATAAATTATAATAATATTTATAGGAATTATAATATTATTTCTACGAATTTTTAACGTTTATATTATTTTACGCACTTATATTCGCAAGACGTTTACCGCCTACGACGCTCTTACGTAGGGGAAAAATTATTAGAGCGGCTAAATCGGTCGGATTAGGCGAATAAAGAACGGGAGCGGGTCCGGAAACGGGAATAAGTATAAAACCAAGAGCGGGAATAAGAATAAAAATAAAAATAAAATTAAAAATATTTATTTAATAAACGGTTATATATAAATAAAGAACGGTTACGCTAATTAGATTTTAAAGGGTTTTTATTCCGACGAAATTTTAATTATAATTATTATTCCGCCTTATTAATATAATATTCCTTTTATTAATAAAGGTTCTTAAAGTAATAGCGGTTAAAAATACGTAAATTCTTTATTAAATACCACTTTTTAACCCGTATTTAAATTTCTTATTTAAAATTACCTTCGGCTTCTTTGCGTAATATAAATTTGGGTTATAATTTATTATCGTTAATATTATTATATTTATCGCCGGGATTTTTTAAAGTAATATTATTTTCGGGTTTATAAAATGCCGCTTCGCAATTATCTTCCTTATATTTATTAATAACCCCTTTATTAACGGGATTTTTAATTATATTATTAATAATACGTAAATAATTATACGTCTTTTATATCGGATTTATACTATTTTTATAGTAAAAGCTAATAACGCCTTTTCCGCGCGAATTCTTTTTGCGTTTATTAATTATATTTACAGCTTTCGTTAATAGAATTGTAGAAGTTAAAAAATTGTAAAATTATAGGTATAAAAGGGTGAAAATAAATTGTATAAAGTAAATCTATTTTGGGAGAAAGATTTTAACCTAATTAAATATAAATCTTTAATTAAAAACTATCCTCTTTTATACTTATACGCTTCCTTGTAGGTCTAGAACGGTCGGCGCCTGGATTCCGAGATCCTTTCCTCTATATTATATCCTACTATCCTTATTTTATCCGCTATTTTATCTATCGTCTTGGGCTACTGTGCCCTAATTGTACGGGTCCCCCTAGGCTTTCTTAGCGACACCCTTATAGGAAAGCGGGTTAAAGACGTCGTTAATTAAAGAAAGTGCGATACCTCCTATTGGTAAGGACGGGAATTTAATTATTTAATATTTAATATTAATTTTAGGGGAAGGTGCGATGCCTTTTATTAATAAGGAGCTTAATCGCCTAATATTTATTATTAAAATTAGGGAAGGTGCGATACTTCTCATTAATAAAGAGTTTAATCGATTTTATTATTATTATTATTTTAATAATGGGTTTTGGGTAATTAACGAGGGCTTTAAGGCCGGTAGCGTATAATAAATACTTTTAATAGCCGTTTTACTCGTATTATTAATAATATAATTACGCTTCTAACGTAGGTCGATGCGGGGATAATAATGGTGGTTAGATAGCCGTTAAAACGACGCGTGCCTTTGACGTGTGCGATTGGTACGCGGCGTTAGTATTCGTATAGTATCGATCGGAATTTAGGATAAATTCAAATAGAACGAATTACAATTACTATTGATGCGTATAACTACGAATGTAGCGTAGCAATGCGTAAGGGGCTCGTTAAAGATTAATGGATATTTTGATTATTATTCTATTTAGTTCCGGGCGTTAATATTAACGACCCGGGGGGCTTCTATCTATATTATATAGAGAGGCGCGTTAACGCCTGCCGCGTTAATTGAATATACTTGTTAGAAGCCTCTATTTGCGTAGGAACGTTCCCAACGGGAATTTCCCGCGTTAAGGACGCGTTGATATTTATCCGTTTATTTAATTATTTATTCTTAAACCCTAATAATATATTCCTTTACCTTTTTCACGTAATTTCGAATTTATTTTATTATCCCTTATATATTTTCGCGGTTAAATTTCTCCTTAATTGTTAATTTAATACCGTTAAAATTAATATATACTTCCCAATTTAAAGTATTAAATATAAAAATCCTTTTAATATTTTATATAATTATATTCCTCCTAAATTATTATATAATATTCTTATTTAAATAGTATTTATCGTTAAGATTACTTCGGACTAATTATTTTAGAAGTAGTTAATAAAGGGGCGGAAGTATTAATCGAAATATTTATTTATAATTTCCGTTTACCCCGCTATTTAATTATAGCCCGAAGAAATTAATTTTTATTTAATATTTAGGATTTTAGCCAATTCGTTTATAAAATCCGAAACGAATTAAAATCCCCTATCCGAAATAATTTTATTTAATAAATTATAAATATAATATAACCCTTTATAATATATATAGGTTACGTCTTTAATTATTACCGTTGTAAAATAAAAAGAAATTTATAATATTTTATTTAATCGATTTACTATTACGAATATATTATCGAATTTTCGCTTATCCTTAAATATTAATTTAAAATTTACGACTAAATTCTATTAAATATATTAGGCCGTTGGAATAGGCTCCAATTTACTAAGTATTTTATCGCGGAAAACCTTCGAAATATAATACATTACGTAATTAATAATAAAGTAGTCGATATTATTAGTTATTTTTAATTATTAATATTATATAAAAATTAAACGTTTTATTTTATTCCGGTTTAAATAAACGGTAATAATCTTCGTATATAATTCGTAAATAATTTAAATTCTTAAAATACCAAGTAGTATAATAAATTTGTCGAAATAAGTAAGAATTTTATTAATAATAAATCGATACTTATTTTCCCCCCTTTTAATTATATTTCGATAAATTTCTAAATTTAGGTAAATTTTATTTTTAAATATAAAACGGTTTATTAAAAGGTATCCCTTTAAGCGCTCTTTTTAATTACTCTTTACGATTTTTGGGTTAATTTTTATAAATATTTTGAAAAACGAAATTAATGTATAAATAATATTAATATTATTAATTATATCGTTAAATTATATTATACGGCTATCTTCTAAATTTTTAAATATTTAAAGGGTATATTAAACTTCCTATTTAATTTTCTAACTCTTTAAATCTTCCGCTTTCTTTAATAAAGCGTCGGCCGCCCTATTCTCCTTCCTTAACCGGTATAAAATAATAAAATAATATTAGGATAGGAATTTTACCCAGCCTATTTATCGCAAATTTAATAATCGTTTAATATTAAACTATTTAAACGCTTTATTATTTATAAAAACTAAAAAAGGTTCCCGTAAAATAATAAATTCGGCCCTCTAATATTATAAAGCCTCAACGATTATTATTAATTCTTTATCGTAAATAGAATAATTATATTCTACTTTATATATAATTTTAAAATAGAAGGCAATAAAGCGCTACTCGTTATCGATTAATTAAAATAATACCCCTATTACTATTCCGTTAAAAATATCCGTTTCTACCTATATTAATTAATTATATTTAAAATAAATTAAAATAAATATTAATAATAACCTCCCTTTAAATTCTTGAAAAATAATTTAATAATCTTTATTCTAACCGAATATTTCTCCTTTCTTTATTAATATTATTAATAATTTAATAATCCGGCTATAATTTTTAACGAATCGTCGATAAAAATTATAAAAATTTAAAAAAGATTATATTCCCTGTATATTCGTCGAGACCTATTAATCCTTTATTACGGCAATTTTCTAAAAATTAATAAATAATCTATTTATTCTAATAATAAAGCCCAAAAATTTAATTTTCTTAACGTAAAATTTACATTTATCTAAATCCGTTTGTAAGCCCGTTATTTCCAACCTAATTAATACCTTTTTAATATAGATTTTATATTCTTCCAAATTATTCGAAAAAATAAGAATATCGTCGATATACGCGCTATAAAAGTCGTCGAAATAATTTATTAATATTTCGTTAATATATTATTGGAACGTTAATAGTCTATTAATTAATCCGAAAGGTAAAACCTTATATTTATAAATATTGTATTTTATTTAAAATATTATAAATTCTTTATCGTCGGGGTATATACGGATTTGGTAAAAAATTTATTTAATATTAATCTTCGAAAAAATCTTTATTTAATTAATTCTAATAATAATTTCGTTAATTAAAGGGAAAAGGTATTTATCCTTCTTTATAATAACGTTAAATTTCTAATGATTTACATAAAATTTTAATCCGCCGTTAACCTTTAATATAAAGAGGATAAGCGTAATTTAAAGTATAAAATTACTTTTAATAAATCCTTTAATTAAGGTTTCGTTTACGTATTTCCAATAAATTTTTAATTCGTCGACTAATATTTTATATAATAAATTATATTTAAAGTCTTCGGGTTTTATTCTATTTATTAAATCGATTTTATAATTGCTAATATAATAATTCGGTAAAATATCGAATTCCTTTTTACTAAATATATTTAAATATTGATAAATGTATTTAAAGATTTCTTTTTTAATTCGTTTGTATAATTCTACTTTATTTTTAATAAAGGCCTATCTTTTATAATTATTAATAAATCGATCGAATTTATAAAGATTAATTACTTTTATATATTCCTATTTAGCGAATATAAAAAAAGCGTTAGTATTAATTATTATAAGGTTATTATAATATTTATATTAATTTACGCCGTCTCTCTTTAATCGGTATCGACTTCGTGCGTCTTCGCTTTAATAAAGATTGTTCCTTCGTTCGGCTTTAAATATTTTAATATATTTTTATCGCGTAAGTATTATATCCTTTTCTTCCTATTTTAGGGCGTATTAATTTAATAATTAACGTTCTATTTTTATTAAATTTTTATTTTCCCTACGTTAAATTAATCGCTCTTTTAATTTTTTAAAAAGTTTAATCGGTCGGTTATATTTCGCTAAGGGAAATAATATCGTAATTTTAATAATATTTTCGAATTCGGTAATTTATTTATTAAAAGTTAAAAAAATAATAATTATTTTATTAAAGATAAATTTCGTATTTATAACGTTGATTAAAATTTTATATTTTTTTAATTGATATTTATTTAAAATAATATTATATCCCGAATTAATTACAATCATTATTTCTTTTTCGAATTTCTATCCTTATATTTCGATAGTACCTTATAAATATTAATTGATTATTTTACTATATTATTGAATATACCCCCCTACCGTATAAAGTTAAAAACCGTATAGCTTTTTTACCCTTTATTTTATTATATTATTAACGAAATCCTTATTTATAAAAATATTACCGTTTACTCCCAAATTAATAAATATATCGTTTATAAATAAGGTTTTTCTATTATTACCTATTATAATATAGGATATAACCAATACAAATCTACCCAAATAATCCTTTAAAAATCCTTTATTTACTTTTATACTTTTTAATAATACTTTTTTTAAATTCTTTTTAAAATAAGTATTTATTAATTCAATCGTTAGGAAAGAATTTAATATTCCTAAGGTAATTAATTTTCCGCTTTATTATCGGTCGGTTTATTATCTTCTTTATTTTTACGGCTATAATAATTAATAAATTCGTTAATATAATTAGGGTTACCGCTATAACGGTTAAAATAATTATAAAAACGATATCCAATTTCTTTATATACGAAATATTTATTCTCCTCGAATAATTTACAAACTTCTTTACGAATTATATTAAGGGCGTAATAAGAATTACTTTAATTATTATTATTATTAGTATTAATATTATTATTAATAATATTATTAAAAATTCTTATTAAAATCGGTAAAACCCTTAACTTTATTAAATAAATTTGTAGAAAAAGAAGAAATATTTTTATCCTTATCCTTATTATCCTTTTTAATTTTATTATTATATAAAATATATTAATTAATTTCGACCGCTTTTTTAGCTATTAAAATATATTAATTAAAAGTAACGTTTTTCTATTTATATTTTTAAAAGAAGGCATTTTAAATAGTACCCGGAAACTTCTAATTAAATTCCTATTTTTATAAATTAAGAGGACGATTATATTTCCTGGCTAAATATACGAATTTATTATAAAATTCTTAAAAATCCCTATTTATTTCGAATTTTAAATTATTAAATTCGTAAATAACCTTTTCTTTTTAATTGTAATTGTAGTATTCGTCGCGTAAATAAGTAAATAATTTATTAAAAATTTTAATATCATAAAAACCGTCGGCGAAATAGGGTTCAAAATTTTAAGTAACTTTACTAGCGGTACGATTTTTAATATATATCTTTTTAACCTTATTATCGGAGAAATAATCGGTATTTAATTTAAATTTATTAAAAATATAGCGGTATTAAACGTTAAAAAAAATAATATTTTTATCCTTTTTATTATAAAAGTAAAGCGAATCCTTCTCTTTAATTAATAGGCGTTTACAATTAACAATAAAAAAATTAGTAGTAAACGTCTCTTTATAATAGCTTCTATTATTATTATTATTATTATTGTAATTAGCGCGGTTATAACGTTTAAAATTTTTAAGAGTTAAAAAAGCGACCTTTTTCTTACAAAAGTTAATATTCTCCTTACGGAGGTTAATATTCTCTTTAATTAAAATAGCGATTATAGCGTATAAATCGGCTACGTCGTTATCCCGGGCCGTTATTACTCCTCCCAATTCCTTAATTTAAATTTTTATAATTATTAAATTATTTTTAATTTTAACGAATTCTTTCTCTTTTTTAATTAATTTATAGCGAATTTTATTCTATTTTATAAAAAAGCGGGGGTAAGAAAGATAACCCTTAATCGAAGAACTATTTTTTTATTTATATAAAATACTTTATTTATTAATACGGCCGTTATTAAATAGGGTATTATTTTAAACTCCTTCGTTATTAAATAAATCGTCGTTTTAATTATTATTAAACGGGGTATTGTTTTAGGTACTTTTATTAAAATAATTAATAATTCGATATAATTTAATAAATTAAATTTAGAATTTTCGGTTCTTTTTGCGTAATATAACGTTTTTATAACGTAAAGCTTCGTAATTATTTAATTCGAAATTAGGATCCTTACTCCCGCAGGCTTTTAATAATTAGCGTATTAAAAATATATTTTTACTTTATTCTTTACGCAAATCTTTATAAAAACGTTCGTTATTTATTTCGGCGCCCTTTTAATATTTTAATAAATTAGTAATATATTTGTATATTAATCTTAAATTAATATTTAAATTAATAACGATAATTTAATATTTTCGTTATTAAGAAAGGATAATTTTAATTAAACTAATTCGCAATTTAATTTCTTTAAAAATAATATATACGCCTTTAAAATCTTCGATAATAGATTTAAAAATATTGAAATTTATTAATAAAATATTACTATTATTTTATTCCTAATAATTTTAACCCGTAATTGTTAAAATTTTAAAGGTAAAGGTTAAATAACCTTTATTATATTAGGCCTAATATTTTATAATTGCGTTAATTTTCGTATATAAAAAACCGAGTAAATCTTTTATATTAAACGTATAATGAACGTCGGCGAATTTATTAATAATTTCTTAATTAAAAAATATAATAATTTTATCCATATCCTCCGGGATATTATAATCCTTTAAATTAAATTTATCGATATTATATAATTAAATATCCTATTTTTCCTTAAGGGTACCGATTATAATATTATTAAACGAACGACGCTTAAAAATATCGTCTTATTAAATAATTATATTAAAAATAATAGGTATATCCGTAATATCGAATTTAATTTATTCGACTGCGAATTTATCGGATATATTCTTCTTTTAAACCTTATTTATTTAAACGCTCCCGGTAGTAGATAATTTAATAATTTTAACCGCAGTAACCTTCTCGTCGGGGGTATACGCTATCGTAATTAATTACGAAAGTATATACTATAATTATTTTAATTAATAAACAAATTTAAAATATTTAAATACCTCCTTAATATATTAAAAATAATTTCATAATTATTACGAACGATATAATTACGAAAAGCAAACTTAATACGTTGAATCTAAGTCTATTATAGAATTATAAGATAAAGAAGAAAAGAATAAAACGAATAAAGGGCGCGCGCCCTACGCTAAGGTTTATACTTGGGCGCGGACGACCTATAAAGGTGGCACGTAGTTACGTGCGCTAGTGCGGTCAACCTCTATCAAAGTGACCGCCCGAGCGATAGCCGGTCCGCCAGGGCCCGATAGGGGCCCTGTCCGCCAGCGCCGTAACAGCTATAATTAAAATTCTATACCCGGGCGGTAGCCCTATAACAATACTTCTACGAAGTTATTTACAAATATAAAGTATTTAATTTACTCTTAAGGTTGTTTATTAGGGATAGGAGTTAAAATAAAAAGATTTAAACTAATTTACTAAGTAAGTATAGTCTCGCTTCTATAATTATGTACCTATAATATTGTATAACTGCTATTCGTTATATATGATTTAGAGATTTAAAATCCTAAATAAGAAAGTCTTGAAATTATATAACCTCTAGTTGATATATATATTTTAGGTTGCTAAATTATATACAATATAAAGAATAAGACTATATATAAGAGTTGGTATAGTACGTAGATTTGTTAGGCTCTTTAAACCCTTTCTATGCACTATTGCGGTTATCCTAATATAAGTACTAACCGTTTATAGGAATATACTTAAAGGTAGCTCTATACTTCAAGCTATAGCCTACCCTACCTCTATATAAATTGAATGTACCGCCGGATGGATAGGCACTATCGGGCGTCTTTTGGCCAATGCCGTAGCTTTATTAATTTTTTAAAAAAATATAACGACTATACCGTATACTGCGTCCTCGGATATATTTACTATTAGAAATACTATTAGGGGTAATGAAAAATCTATTGAGGTAACTAAGTAGATAAATTTGAAGAGGTTTTAAGAGTCTCTAATAAGCTAATCCCTATTAAATGAGGGAGTTTAAGGGTCTATATATAAATTTATAAACCAAAGCATTACGTCTTCTTGAAGCCACCTTTAAATGAAGCTATTCCCTTAATCTAGGATTAACGTATAGAATTATAATTATAACGTTAGAATTGTTTAGAATTAATTAGAGCTAATTAAAGGTTATAATATTATATATAATCCTTATATACAATAAATACAATACTAAATTTTTTAAGATACCCTTTTAATTATAATTATTAAGGTAAAGTTAGAATAATAAAGAAAACCGTAAATAGAATATAAAAAGACCTATTATTAATTTTAGAAACTTTATTCCTTATTTTCGATTTTATTTAGATCTAATAGTAGCTTTTTATTTCGGGAACCTCGTAAAGCTCGAAGAGATTCTATACCCAGTATTTCCCGGAATTTAGCGTACTTATTAGTAATTAAAATTTGTATTATTTCATCCGTTAATATTTTATTTATTTCCCTATAATCGATTTTAATTATCCCCTTCTTAATTTCCTAACGGATTTAATAATTATAAATATCGATATACCGGAGTTTAATATTAATTTGGACGTTCTTTATAGTAATGAATCGAATAATTTAGGTATTATTATATAAAACCGTAGGCATTAAATGAATAAAGTTAATAAATTATAATATTAAATAAGCGGTAAAGATAATTTCCTTAATTATTAAATTTAAAGAGAATAATTTTAATTTTATTATTAAAATTATAATTATCGTTTATTTAATTACGCTCTATTAAGTAAAATTATTAAAAAGTTTATTTAAAGAGCCTTAAGAATTCTTTCGATTTATTTTATTATTTATAAACGAAATATTTAAAGTAATTTCTAATACGTTATTACCCTTAAAAACTAAATAGAAATTACAAATTGTATAGAAATAATATAATACTTTATTTACTATTTTATAATAATTTAAGTTATGATTGTAAAAATAACGAACTAATTAATTTAAGGCGAATACGGCATTTAATCGAATAATAATAGTAATATAAAGAATAGATTTTATTTTAATTTAATAATTATAAATAGCTTTACCCATTACTTTATTTTTAAAAAGTATTAATTTTCGAACGGCTATAAGGATAAAAATTATATATTTATTAATAATAAATTAATACATCTTTTTAATATAAAAATATTAAAATAATTAAATTTTACACTTAATATAATTTTTAATTACTTTAATATTTAAAAATTATTAAAAATCCTTTCCTCCTATAAAATAATAATACTACTTTAATTCTTTTATATATTAACGAATTTTCTTTTAATAATATTTTAAATAAATAAAAACTATATTATTAATATAATAAAAAACGTAAATCCCATTTTTAATAAAAATATAAAGCTCTTCCAATATAAATAAAAAACTAATATTTAAAATGGCGTTAATAAAATCTTATTATTAAAGTAACGGTAATTTCTTCAATTTATATAAAACTTTTTTAATAAGTAAAACCTTTTCCGGTTTTTAATAATTTTATAATATTCGTATATAAACAATTTCATTAAAATTAACGTTAATAAAAGCGTTAATTACGTCGTACTAAATTAATTCTAAATTAAAACGAATAGTAATAATAACAATAATTCGAAACGACCATTCTACTAGAATAGAAGTATATATTTCTTCGCTAATCTTTTATTATTAATGTCCTTATATAATTAGCCTTACCTTAACCTTTTTAAATTTCCTATTCTTATAGAATTTATAAATATAAACCTATATATAATTAAAAATTTACTTCCTTTTAACTTTAGGCTTATTAGAGTCAACTTCTAATTAAGTACGTATATTTTTATAATTATTAAAACAATTTTACTCTATTTCGAAAAATTATTAACGAAGGAAATAATCTTTAAAATCGCTATATCGTTTAGGAATTAGTAGTAAATTATATTTATAAATAATATAAAATTTATCGTTCCTAAATAGCCTTTCGAATTAAACCTTTATAATAATCTTACTTTTATATAAAGCAATAAGTTAATAAAGATAATTAGTATTAAAAACTAATTTCTAGGGTATAAAGCCTTCGTTAATTTCTTATTCGAATTTAAATTTTTAGAATAAATTAGTGAAAAATAATAAAGGAGGAAGAGTATTTAGCGGAATTAAATAATTCAAAATATAATTTATTTTTATTTTTTCGGACATTTTTAATTATTCTAATTTTTATTCCTCTTTTTAATTTAAATCCTCAATAAATTTAAATCGAAATAAATTATTAGGGAAGTTTTCTTAAATATTCGAATTTTTAATATCAATTTAATTTCCTATAAGTAAAGGTTTAATAGGACTTTAGTTAGCCTTTTTAAATAAATCGGTAAATTGGTCGGAAAAAATACGAAAAGATCTCTATTCTTTAATTAAATTTAAAAAGAATTTCGAATATTTATTGAATATAATATTTCGAATATTAATAATTTAATTCGTAATTGGATTTTAAATATAATAAATAATTATAGAAATATATTTAAACGAATAATTAATTTATACCTTAAAGCGAAATTTATTTAATCGATCTTATTTAAATTGGGCAAACTTCGTTATAACGTAAATTTTATACTTATAAACTTTTAAATAGCCTAAATCTAATTTACAAAAGGTAGTAAAACTTCGTCGCTAAATAATAATAATATAAAAACGTTTATATAAGGATTTCTAATCCTTAAAAAATTTTAATAATCGGTTAGAAAGGTAAACGGCGGCTAAAAGACCTTTAATCAGAAAAATAAAAGAAATTTCGAACTATTTATTATAGTAATACTTTTTTTTTAATAATAGTTTTAAATTTTTCCGCCCCGCTATTCTAAATTTATATATTAGGAATATAAAATTTAATTTTAATTCCTTTAATTATAAATTATAAAATAACTGCGAACGTTTTAGTAATTTCGTTATTATATTCCAAATATTTTAGAGTAATTAAATAATAATTTTCGAAAATTATAAATAAATTATAAAATATAGTAAAAAGAGAGGTCGCGTTTCTATTCTTTAAATAATAATTTTTAATATATTTAATATATTAATAAATAAATAATATTATATTCGTTTTCCTGTTAGCGCTAATAAGTTCAAAATTAAGAAAATCGATAGCGATCCGCTCTCCTAACCTATTATTACGGTTTTTAACCTTTCAATGGATTTAACGTTTAATTTTTATTATAATATAATTGTTATATTTTATTATTTTTAGTACGTTTTTAATTTTAATATTATTAACGTTATATAAAAAGGAGAGGATTTGTAGGCTATAATAACCGAAGCGTTAATATTAAATTCGACCGTTTCGGTAGGTATTATAACGATTAAGTAATAAATTACGGTATTAATTTCAATATATAAAGAATAATAATTATATTTTAAAAAGGGGTAAATCCTCGAAAATAATTTAACTTAATTGCGTTAATAACCGATAAAAGAATATATTATTATAATAACGAAGGTAATTATTAAACGGTTCATAATTTTAATAAAGGTTTTATTACCGAAATAATTATAAAAAAATTAAATTCGTAATAAATTTAGGAATAAAAATAATATTTTTGAATTGAAGCTATTAAAATCCCTTTTTACTTTTAATAATAATATCGATTATTTTAAATCCTTTAATAGGAATAATAAAGTCTCTAAATTAAAGGAATTCGCTATAAAGAGTTCTTCGAAAATTAGAGAAATAAGTAATTTAATTAAAAATATATAATAAATTTCCCGAATTGAAAATAATATAATTTTTAAACGGATAAATAATATTATCATTTAATTAAAGGGTAATAATAAACGCTATTTTATAAACCCTTCTTTATTCCTTTAATAAAATAAGTAAATTGATTAATTAATTTAATTCGTTAATTCCGTTATTAATTTCCTTATTACTAATATAAGAATTCTAATTATAATTAATAAATTTCTTCTTAAGGGATTTATAATATTTTTCGTAATCGCGGTGGAGTTTCTTATTATTTTAAAAGCGTTTTTTAACCTCCTTTTGAATATTTTCGTCTCCGAATTAATTAAATTTAATAAACTAAGGGTAAAAATACTAATATTGTTTATATAAATATTAATTACAATTATAAATTAAATGATAAATATTACCTCTAATTAATTTATTAATATCGGTCTTTTTACGTTTAAAAAGTTTATTTTCTTTTAAAATAGGTTTTTACTTATTATAAACGTAGAAACCGGCTTTTTATTTAATTAACGTACGAATTTAAATAATATTAATTGTAATAATCGTTCTAATTTTATTAGTAGCGTTATATCTTTTAAAATTATTAAAAACCGTATAAAAATCGAAATTATTATAACGAACTTCTTCTTTATAATAATAACGAATTCTAAATGTATATTAAACAACGCTTTAAAAATATTATTAAATTAAGCGTTAACGTTTAATATTTTAGGAATTTTATAACGACTTTTAAAGGTTATAAGGGTATCCTACTTATTAATCTACTTATTTATTCCGCCCTTAAGAATTTTAGTAAGAAATTTAATATAAATTTTATAATAATAACGAATAGTAATTTAAGTATCGATAAGGTCGTAATTATAAATTAAACGAATTTTAATAAATTACTTTAATATTAATAAATTAAATAAGAAAGTATTGATTTTAAAATTTAATTTAATTAATTTAAATATCCGATTTCGAAATTTAACGTTATTATTAGCGAAGATTTTACGGACGTTAAAATTATAAATATTCTCCTTTCGGTCGTTTTTATATATTTCTTTACCGTTTATAATAAAATCGATAAGGGTAACGTATAAATTAATAATTTACTCGGTAATAGACCGAAGAATATTAATCGCTATAGCGGGTTAAATAGGATTATAAATTAAAATACCGTTTTATAATCCTACTATATAATTTTAAATAGTATTAATCCGATTTCGAATTTATTATATAAGAGGGTAATTATTTATAGGAATTTTAATTAGATTAGGAGGAATTAATTCTAATCCTTTAAAGTAATTAAGTATTTCGTAATTCATAATTAATTTATAGAAGTCGTTTTCCTATTCTTTATATTTCTCGGCGTTATTAAAGTAAAAATAAGAAATTTTAGTAATAAGATTATCGGATATAATAATATTTTTAATAATATTAACCGATAGTAATAAAATAGGATAAACGTTAAAGAATATTAAAGAGGGTTAATATAAAATAGAGGTAAAATAGATAAAAATAAGTAGTATTTAATTAAAAATATAATTTGGCTAAAAAATTGAAGTAGAAGTATAATAGAAGTATAAAGGGAATAATAATATTTCCAAATCTCGTAGCGAAGTAGAAGCGCTATTTAAATTATTAATTATTAAAAATATTATTAAGGGTAATAAAAAATTTATTAAAGTAACTAAATAAATTAATTTGAAAAAGTTTAAAAAATCTTTATTAAGTTAATCCCTATCAAACGAGGAAGCTTAAGGGTCTATATACAAATCTATAAATCAAAACATTACGTCTTCCTAAAGCTACCCTTAAATAAAGCTATTCCCTTAATCTAGGACTAACATACAGAGCCACAACTATAACGTCAGAATCGTTCAAAGCTGATCAGAGGTTACGATACCACCTGTACCCGTGCCACGCCCCCACTAAAGTGGGTACTCACCACTCATACGGCCACACCAGTAATACGGCCACGAGGGTTAAAGGTGCGAATACTGACAAAATATCAAGATATAAAAAACCTAATAACATATCGCAACCACCATTTGAGACGAAAAAAAAGAAAGAGCATAGTCAGAACAGCACATTCTCGCTGTTAAGCCCTTTTTTATTTACTTTTTCGGGTCGGTTTTTGGACCCTCAAAATCTGACACCAAAAAGTGCACCTCTAACCCTGACGTGGCCCTTTTACTGGTGTGGCCGTACTACTAGTGAGCACCCTCTTTAGAGGGGGCGTGGCACGGGTAATCCCTGCATTCAACAGATGCAACACCAGGTTTTCCGACAGTTAGAGGTTACGATACTACCTGTAATCCCTGCATGCAACAGATGCAATACCAGGTTTTCCGACATTTACAACAGTGTAATTTTACCCACTTCAATCCAGCCTCTCGCCACCGTTCTCATAAACGGGAAAGGCCAGCCATCCTTTTACCTTCTCCGCAACTCAGTTCTCCACGGTAGTGTTCTAGGATTTCCTCATGGGTGCCGAGCAATCAGCCCCGCGGGCTGGCGGCCAGGCCTCGGCCGCCGTACTGGAGCGCAAAACGTGCTATTATGAGGTTCTCGGGGTAGACCGCCAGGCTCCTGATACCGAGTAAGCTCATTCCCAGCTTTTGAGGCGTTGAAACTTTCCAGAAGATACTGACGAGTTCAGGTAGAATTCGAAAGGCATACAAAAAGAAAGCCCTCGAGCTGCATCCTGACCGGAACTTCAACGACGAAGAGAATGCAACCCGGAAATTTGCCGAAGTGCAGACGGCCTACGAGGTTCTTTCAGATCCTCAGGAGCGTGCCTGGTACGATTCACATCGTGAAGCGATCCTCACGGGTCAGACAGACAGCTCTGGCGCTGAGCCGTCAGGCCACGATGGAACTAGCTACACCTCCGCAACAGCCATCTTCACCCTTATGGGCCGCTTCAACTCGAGCGTTCGCATGGACGACAGCCCAAGCGGTTTCTTTGGTATCCTCAACTCCTTTTTTGACCAACTTGCCGCTGAAGAGACCGCGGCGGCAGACTGGGAAGGCATTGTGCCGGTAGACTACCCAGCTTTTGGCCGGGCCCACGATAGCTACGATTCCGTTGCGAAGCCATTCTACAAGATCTGGTCGGGCTTCTCTACCAAGAAGACCTTCAGTTGGAAGGATAAATATCGCCTTAGCGATGCCCCTGACCGCAGAGTGCGGAGACTCATGGAAAAGGAAAACCGCAAGTTTCGTGAAGAGGGCATTCGCGAGTTCAACGACGCCGTTCTGTCCCTGGTGTCGTTTGTCAGAAAACGTGACCCGCGTTATATCCCAAATATGCAATCCGAGTCTGAACGGCAGCAGATTCTACGAAACTCCGCCGCTGCCCAAGCGGCCCGCTCACGAGCCGCCAACCAGGAGAAGCTGGCTGAGTACGTGGTGCCTGACTGGGCTCAGGTGCGTGATGACGAAGAGCAGCCGCTCAGCGAGTTTTCTCTCACTTCGGAGGAGGAATCTGAGGTCGAAGTTCTCGAGTGTGTTGTCTGTAACAAGACCTTCAAGAGCGAAAAGCAGTTTGAGGCGCACGAGAAAAGCAAAAAACACGTCAAGGCCGTCCAGCAACTACGGAGGCAGATGAAGAAGGAAAACCTCGATTTCGACCTTGATGCAGACCACCCTGTCGGTTCCACGCCCTCGCCTCGACCGCACTTTCCCCAAAAGACCGACCTGAGCGGTGGTGATGATACAGCAAAGCCAACCCCAGGGGTCTTAGGCGGCAAGTTACAGAATAACGAGGACATCCACCAAGCCGAAGAAATACAAGAGGAGCGGGGACAAAGTGCAGCTGATAGCTCGAGTACGGAGGATGAAGATTATGCACCTCGGTCGGAAGTCCAAGATCGGATAACGGGTGGAATTGCTACCGCAGACCAACAGCCCGACGATCTGGTGACTACTGTCGCCGTCGACTCTCTGACGGACAACATTTCCAGCTTGGAAGTTAACGAAACGCGCCTGGGCGGCACTGGTAAGAAGTTAGGAAAGGCGAGATTGAAACGCGAGAAGAAGGCTGCGCGGCAAGCCGCTGAAGCAGGCGAGCAAGGCTCTGTAAGTGATAGCGCGTCGTGACTTTCAAAGGAGTCGCTGCGTATATTACATTTGCTTATGTTCTCAGACCCGGCTAACACGAAGTAATACTAGCAACTTTGCGCCGTCTGCAAAGAGAGCTTTTCCTCCCGAACGAAGTTATTCGCCCACATTAAGGAACTAGATCACGCAGCCCCAGCACCTAAATCCTCAAAAGGGAGTAAAAAAGCAAGACGCTAAGTAGTCCTTTGTTCTACCATCACACCAAACTGTCATCACATGCACCCAGGAATTTGTACAACATAGCATCGGCATAGCCACCTACCTTGTATGCCTCAAAGTCTCTTTATCCGGACTTAGTGTTGGTATGCTTTTGAGTGGTAGGTTTGGCAACGGAAGCGATCTCCTGAATAGATCATTGCCCCCCTCTTTCGAGTCCTTGCGCACCCGAGTGATCATGCTCCCAAAGCGGCTTCCTCGTCATCATCACTCTCTAGGGCTTCTACTTCGTCAATGGCTTCGGCACGCCCACCACCTTGTCCCCTTGCAGGGTCACATGGAGAGACGCTGATGATGGACTTGCCCTGAACATGCTTCACAGAGCTTTTCCACATGTCCCAGTCGTCTTCATCCTTGATAAGAAACCCGATAAGCATACTAGGATCCATGTCGTCAATATGCAGCTGGCGCAGCCGTCGCGTATGGCACGTGTCCACTTCTTCGGCCGTGTATCCTTTCGAATCTTCGCGATAAGGGAGTGCAGGTCTTGGGTGATGAGGGTCCAGATAAAATAGCCGCTGGCCTTGAACGCCAACAAAGTAATGCGATGAAGAAGGACGACCACTAATGTTCACGTCAGTGATGAGTAAATTCAATGTGTCAGGTCACATGCACGAGTTTTGTAGACTCACCCAGCTATGCCTATTGACTGAGGCAACTGTAGAGTTGATATGAGGGCCTCCTCGTATACTTGGTTGATCTTATCTATGCCAAGCCTTGTGCACACAAGAATCAGGGTTGGCTGGAAGCCACGTCCATCTGGATTCGCGATCGCCATAAAGCTGTCTTCGTAAACGTCCGGGAGGTCGCCGGTTGAGTATACCCGCAAGCCCGAGTCCTTCTCGTCCATTAATGCCCTACACTTCGTAAGCCGTACTGGAACACCAATCCCTCATATTCGAGGATCAAGTAGGCCGTTTTCCTTGCCTGGGGACAAAACCTACTGTATGCATCGTGCAGTGGCCGACGGGCCAAACCATTCACCCGGGTGCTTGCCACACGCCGTGGCCCCGTGTCTGACAAAGTTGTGTAGGGAATACGGGGCGCGAGGGTCGTCTGCAAATAGGGCAATGATGTCCTTTTCCACGTCCAAATCGGTACCTCGCCTCCATTCTATACCAATGCTATTAGCTGTCGCGCTTGTGTCTCATTGGTCGTTTCATTTCCAGAAAACATGCTTGGAAGAGCACCACTTACCGCGCCCAAGGCGAGTAATGAGTATAGCATTCGCTAGGAGGCTCTGACCCGACCTGATCATGCAGCCCCAGCCTGTATCGGACGAGAAGCCTGTCAAGTCCGAAAAGGTGGTCTTGATCCGCATCGCAAAGGAAAGGGCAAATGACGCCTGGGGGTCGCTCGATCTTGGAATAAGGGCAAAGTCAGTGCGGTATGTCATCCATATACGAGACTCGAAGTCGTCGAGAAAGCCAGGAGGCCATCCGCCATCTTGTCCAGGCTCTTCGTATGCTAAAGACGAATCATAACCGCTCGTCACTGAGTCCGAAGCCGTGCCGGATGGTCCAAGCTGGGGGGGCGTAGGTGCGGCAGATGCGGAGGTGTCAGCCGGGCAAGTCGCTGTCGTTCCCGCCGCCGGTGGCAGCGACGAGGACGGGGTTGTGGCCCCAGCGCCATCAGAATCCTGGTGCTGATGCGTGGTGACAGGATGAGGCTTATCCAAGGGCGGTGTGTCGGCTCTAAGCTGGGATACCGACGAGGATGACAAGGGCGAGCCGTACTGCTTGGTGTCAAGCGTATATGAACACCCGAGACACCACACGGGCTCATTGGTGATGCGATTGTTGACTGGCTCCCGGTCCCATATCCGGTGAAGGAAACGGCGGCCTACTCGTCCAACTTCAGCTGCCCCAGCTCTGGCAGCCTCCATTGCGTTAGCCAGCTTTGGAGATGTGCTGGAAACGGTCTCTTGCCAGCCCGTGCCCCCCGGTCTTCCGGATGCCATGAATGTTTCTTGGGCGTCTAGAGGAGGGTGGACCTGGCCAGTAAAGGGAGATGCCGGCAGAGTCCAGCTTTAACGAGCCACGCAATGCGTGCCGGAGGATCAGAGTGGCCAGGCTCGCCGGACGATACGTGATCGAGCTCGAGGAAGGTGACGCGTTAACTTGGATTATCGGCGGCGGAAACAGCGAAGGCGGGTGATGACTGCTGTAGAGGTAGAGGTATGGAAGGAAGTCCAGGAGAGGAGAAGCGTCGTGCTGTCCAGTGAGGAGGCTCGAAGGGGAGGGTGTTAGTGTGCTGGCCCAACAAAGACTGCCCTGCGGACGGAAGAACGACAACGTTTGGTCTAAAAGGGTTACTTAAAAGGTAAGGTACCACGCAGTAGGGAGTAAGCCGGAGAGGTCTCAGAGGTACGTGGGTAGATAGGGATGCAGCTGGGCGAACAGGTGCTCTCTGTTGCTTTAGATTCCTCAGTTGCGATTAGCGGCGGGGATGCTAGAGGTAGTGAGGTAACGATGTCATCTGAGACCCTTCGCTGGGGACAACTGACACCCACCCATGGCAGGGGTGGAAGGATGGAGGGTATGGGCCACTAGGGTTCTTCCTACAGTAACTACCCCTGCAGTTGCAAGGCCCCCCTTTTGCTAAAACCCCCCTTTTGCACAAGAATTTGGCTGCCCGCATTCCCTCTGCGGGGGAGGATTGTTAATTGCTATTGCAACGGCTTTAAGGGCGGATTTGCAAAAGAAGGGGTCTAATTTTGGTGGGCGCGGCACTTATACCCGCCTACCGAAGGGCTTGGCGACCCACTTTTTTGCCCTGGGAGAAGATGACCAGTAGCTCGAGGGCTGAGAGTGGTCTGTGCACTTGCATCCTCTATTGCAAAACCCCCCCTTTTGCTAGAAATTCCGCCTGCCTACTCTACTTGCAACTGCAGGGGTAGTTATTGTACCTCTACGCGTAACGTGTGTAATTACTTTGTAAATATAGGTAGAGTACTTTTTGTCGGAAAACCTAGTATTGCATCTGTTGTATACAGGGATTACAGGTAGTATCGTAACCTCTAACCCGCTCTAATTAGCTCTAAACAACTCTAATGTTATAATTATAGTTCTATGCGTTAATCCTAGATTAAGGGAATAGTTTTATTTAAAAGTAGTTTCAGGAAGACGTAATACTTTAATTTATAAATTTATATATAGACCCTTAAACTCCTTCGTTTAATAAATATTAATTCATTAAAAATTTTTCAAACCTTTTCAAATTAATTTATTTAATTACTTTAATAGACTTTTTATTACCCTTAATAATATTTCCGATAATTAATAATCTAATTAGCGCCTCTACTTCGCTATAAAATTTAAAAATACTCTTACTCCCTCTATATATCTATTATATATCTATTTTAACTTTCTAACTAAATTATACTTCTAATTAAATATTATTTATTTTTATTTATTTTACTTCTATTTTATATTAACCCTCTTTGATATTTTTTAACGTTTATCCTATTTTATTACTATTAATTAATATTATTAAAAATATTATTATATCCGACGGTCCTATTATTAAAATTTTTTATCCCTACTTTAATAACGTTAAAAAATATAAAGAATAGGAGAATGACCTCTATAAATTAATTATAAATTATAAAATATTTAATTACTTTAAAGGATTAAAATTAATTCCTCCCAATTTAATTAAAACTCCTATAAATAATTACTTTCTTATTTAATAAATTCGAAATCGGATTAATACTATTCGAAATTATATTATAAAATTGTAAAATAATATTTTAGTTTATAATCCTATTTAACCCGCTCTAATAATTAATACCCTTTAATTTATTACCGAATAAATTCCTAATTTATATGTTACCCTTATCGATTTTATTATAAATAGTAAAAAAATATATAAAAACGATTAAAAGGAGAATATTTACGACTTTAACGTTCGTAAAACCTTCGCTGGTAATAATATTAAATTTCGAAATTAAATATTTAAATCCATTAAATTAAACTTTAAAATTAATACCTTCTTACCTAATTTAATAACGTTGAAATAATTTATCAAAATTCGTTTAATTTATTATTATAACCCTATTAATACCCAAATTTCTATTTATCGCCGTTATAGGGCTTATATTCAATTTCTTACCAAAATCCCTAAAGGCGGAATAAATAAATAAATTAATAAATAAAATACCCTTAAAATCCTTAAAATTCGCTATAAAATTCTTAAAATATTAAATATTAATACTTAATTTAATAATATCCTTAAAGCGCTATTTATTATACGACCCTTATAAATATTTAAAGTCCGCTATTATTATAAAAAAGAGGTTTATTATTATAATTTCGATTTTTATACAATTTTTAATAATTTTAAAAAATATAACGCTACCGACGAAATTATAATGATTATTACGATTAATATTACCTAAATTCGTACTTTAATTAAACGAAGAACCGGTTTCTACGCTTAAAGTAAATAAAGATTTATTTTAAAGGAAAATAAATCTTTTAAACGTAAAAAAATTAATATTAATAAATTAATTAAGGGTAATATTTGTTACTTAATTTATAATTGTAATTAATATTTATATAAATAATATTAATATTTTTACTTTTAATTTATTAAATTTAATTAATTTAAAAACGAAGACGTTAGAAAGGAAATTAAAGAACGCTTTTAAAATAATAAAAAGCTCTACTATAATTATAAAAAGTATTGCAAATCCCTTAAGAAGAAATTTATTAATTAAGAAAAAAATTCTTATACTAATAATAAAAAATTTAATAGCGGAATTAACGAATCGAATTAATTAATTAATTTACTTATTTTATTAAAAGAATAAAGAAGGGTTTATAAAATAACGTTTACTATTACCCTTTAACCGAATAATGATATTATTTATTTATTTAAAAATTATATTATTTCTAATTCGGGAAATTCATTATATATTTTTAATTAAATTATTCGTTTCTTTAATTTTCGAAGAATTCCTTATTACGAATTCTTCTAAATTAAAAACTCTACTATTTTTATTAAAAAATTTAAAATAATCAATATTATTATCAAAAGCAAAAAGGGATTTAAATGGCTTCGATCTAAAAATATTACTTTTATTCTTATATTCGCTACGGATTTAATTTTTTTATAATTATTTCGGCAATAAAACTTTTATTAAAACTATAAACCGTTTAATAATTATTTTCGTTATTATAATAATATATTTTTTTATCGATTATTAATACGATTAGGCTAAATTATTTTCGAAGATTTACCCCTCTTTAAAATATAATTATTATTTTTTATATATTGAAATTAATATTGCGATTTATTACCTAATCGCTATAATACCTACTAAAATAATTGAATTTAATATTAACGCTTCGGTTACTATAACTTATAAATCCTCTCCTATTTATATAACGTTGATAATACCAAAATTAAAGGCGCGCCGAAAACGGTAGAATATAATAACTATACTATAATAAAATTTAAATATTAAATCCGTTAAAAGGTTAAAGATTATAATAATAAATTAAAAAAGCGGATCGTTATCAATTTTCTTAATATTAGGCCTATTAATTCCAACGGGGAAATAAATATAATATTATTTATTTATTAATATATTAAATACGTTTAAAATTATTATTTAAATAATAAAAACGTAACTTCTCTCTTTATTATATTTCGCGACCTATTTATAATTTTTAAAAATCGCTACTTAATTACTCTAAAATATTTCGAATACAATAACGAAATTATTTAAACGTTCGCGGTCACTTTATAACTTACAATTAAAGGCGTTAAAATTAAACCCTATATTCTTAATATATAAGTTTAAAATAGCGGGGCGGAACGAATTAGGGATATTATCAATAAAAAAGTACTATTATAATAAATAATTCGAAATTTCCTTTATTTCTCTAATTAAAGGCTTATTTAATTACTATTTACCTTTCTAATTGGTTACCGAAATATTTTAACGATTAAAAATCTTTATAAAAGCGTTTTTATATTATTATTATTTAACGACAAAATTTTACTACTCTTTATAAATTAAATTTAAATTATTTAAAAATTTATAAATATAAAGCTTATACTATAACGAAATCTACCCAATTTAAATAAAATCGATTAAATAAATTTCGACCCAAAGTATAAATTAATTATTTTATTAAATACGCTTCTATAATGATTTATCGTATTTAGAACCCGATTACGAATTAAATTATTAATATTCGAAATATTATATTTAATAAATATTCGAAATTTTTTTCAAATTTAACTAAAGAATAAAAATCTTTTTATATCTTTTCCGACCAATTCGCTAATTTATTTAAAAAGGCCAATTAAAGTCCTATCGAACCTTTACCTATAAGAAACTAAATCGATATTAAAAACTTAAATATTTAAAAAAACTTCCCTAGCGATTTATTTCGATTTAAACCCATTAAAAATTTAAATTCAAAAGAGGAATAAGAATTAAAACAACCAAAAATATCCAAAAAAATAAAAATAAATTATATTTTTAATTACTTAATTCCGTTAAATATTTTTCCTCCTTTATTATTTTTCACTAATCTATTTTAAGAACTTAAATTCGAATAAAAAATTAACGAAAGTTTTATACCCTAAAAATTAACTTTTAATACTAATCGTCTTTATTAACCTATTACTCTATATAAAAGCGATATTATTATAAAGGCCTAATTTAAAAAGCTATTTAAAAATAATAAATTTTATATTATTTATAAGTATAATTTACCGCTAATTCCCAAACGATATAACAATTTCAAGGATTACCTCCTTCGTTAATAATTTCTCGAAATAAAGTAAAATTATCTTAATAATTATAAAAATATACGTACCTAATTAAAAATTAATTCTAATAAATTTAAAATTAAAGGGAAATAAATTTTTAATTATATATAAATTTATATTTATAAATTCTATAAAAATAAGAAATTTAAAAAGGTTAAAGTAAGGCTAATCGTATAAAAAGATTAATAATGAAAAATTAACGAAGAAATATATACTTCTATTCCAATAAAACGATTATTTTAAATTATTATTACTATTATTATTCGTTTTAATTTAAAATTAATTTAATATAACGTAATTAATACCTTTATTAACGCTAATTTTAATAAAATCGTTTATATATAAATACTATAAGGTTATTAAAAATTAAGAAAGGTTTTACTTATAATAAGAGTTTACCGACGCTTTTTTAAATATCGGCTTTTTACCTATACCGGAAGAACCTTACATTTTTATTAAAAACGGGATTTACGTCTTCTATTATATTAATAATATAATTTTTACTTATTTAAAATACCGTTAGAAGGAAATTCGTCGATATATAAAGGAACTAAAATAGCGTTATTATTTTATAAGAAGAGAGGATCTTTATTAATTTCTAAATATTAAAATAATTAAGGACTATATTAAATGTAAAATTTAACTATTTTAACGTTCCTATATTAAAAAGATTTATTAATTCGCTACCGATAAATATATAACTTTTATCCCTATAACCGCTCGAAAATTAATACCTTTTAAAAATAAAGTAACGGGTAAAGTTATTTATAATTATTAAATTAAAATAAAATCTATTCTTTATACTATTATTATTATTCGATTAAACGCCGTATTCGCCGTAAATCGATTAATTCGTTATTTTTATAATCTTAACTTAAATTACTATAAAATAATAAATAAAATATTATATTATTTCTATACAATTCGTAATTTCTATTTAATTTTTAGGGGTAACGACGTATTAGAAATTACTTCGGATATTTCGATAAATAATAAAATAAATCGAAAAAATTCCTAAAGTTTTATGATTAAATTTTTCGGTAATTTTATTTAATAGGGCGTAATTAAATAGGCGATAATTATAATTTTAATAACGGAAGTAGAATTATTTTCTTTAAATTTAATAATTAAAAAAATTATTTTTACCGCTCGTTTAATTTTATAACTTGTTAACTTTACTAATTTAATACCTATAGTTTTATACGATAATACCTAAATTATTCGGTTCGTTATTATAAAAAACGCTTAAATTAATATTAAATTCCGGTATATCCATATTTATAATTATTAAATTCGTTAAGAGGTTAAAAAAGGGATAATTAAAATCGACTATAAGGAAATAAATAAAATGCCAACGAATAAAATAATAAAGGTTTTAACTATTAATAAATACGCTAAATTCTAGGAAATATTAGGTATAAAATCTCTTCGAACTTTACGAAGTTCCCAAAATAAAAGGCTGCTATTAAATCTAAATAAAATCGAAAATAAGGAATAAGGTTTCTAAAATTAATAATAAGTCTTTTTATATTTAATTTACGGTTTTCTCTATTATTCTAGCTTTACTTTAATAATTATAGTTAAAGGGGTGTATTAGAAAACTTAATATTATATCTATTAAAAATAGGGATTATAAATAGTATTATAACCTCTAACCCGCTCTAATTAGTTTTAAACGACTCTAACGTTATAATTATTACTCTATACGTTAGTCCTAAATTAAGGGAATAACTTTATTTAAGGGTAGCTTTAGGAAGACGTAATACTTTAGTTCATAAATTTGTATATAGACCCTTAAATTCCCTCGTTTAATAGGCATTAGCTTATTAGAGACTCTTTAAACCTCTTTAAGTTAATCTACTTAGTTACTTCAATAGACCTTTTATTACCCCTAATACTGTTTCCGACACTTTTATTGCCTAGCGAAGGTATCGCGTGCTTCGATAGTACTTGGTTAGTAGCGGGTGGGTTCTATATAAATAAAGAGGTACTACTTGCCTAGGCTATTATAGTGCTAGAGATAAATTAAATCGATTAAATTAAATTAATTAAATTCAAATAAATTGGTAAATAAATCGAGGTTCCGATTTGATTTGGCTAAATAAATCGAAGTCCTGATTTGATTTAAGGAATTTGATTAATTAGGGGTTAGGGTTATAGCCGGCAAAAAACCCGTCTTCAAATGGGTTTTAACCTTCCAAATTTAATCTACCCGGACTTTCAAATACTAAGTATATTAATAACTAGTAAATAGTTTTTTTAGCAAATTGAATTAAGTTAATATATTAAACCAAATTCAAATAAATTAAAGTGTTAATTTAACCTACTCAATTAAATTCAAATAAGTAGAAGTTTCTATTTAATTTATTTCTAGCGCTGAGCCATTAAAGCACGTTTACGTACTTAGTAAATAGCTTTAATAAATGGTTTTAGTAAATAACTTAATAGCTTGTAGTACGGGCCAAGCGTAAATAGTTTTGTAAATATATATTTACTAATGATATTTCCAAATGGGTTGAGGTTGGAAGATAGTTAGTAAATTTATAGAAATAGCGTATTCTGATTGGCGAAAAACGGATTTCCAATCCACGTATTTACTAGATCGATTTTTGAGTACATTTATAGTTAAAACATTTATTAAACGCTAGGAATACACCTTGGTAAATTTTGATAGAAAATAATAAAGCTATTTATTAAAGCCATTTACTAGGTACGCGAATGTACTCTTACTACGTACTTTAGTTTATACTGGATGGGATCTAGATGTGTTAAATAATTATCATAGCGCGCAGAGGGTTAATTTGAAAATAATCTGGTGATTGTTTTATAATTATAAAGTTTTTAAGTACAAAAAAAATTTCGTACTTAAAATAATAATATAATTAATAATAAAATAAATTATTGGAATTAAGAGATAATTTTTGTTGGGAAAATAATCTCGAAGTTTATCCTTATTTACAAAATAATTTTCAATATAAAAGAAATCGTTCTTAAAGCCTATTTCTTCCTTCTTAATTTTAATGCATTGAAATATTTTATCAAAGAGGACTATTACGAAGACTATTTTAGTAAATGTAAAATAATTATATAACTATTATTCAAAAATTATCATCTTGGTGACTATTTCAACAAGCAAAACCATACTGAAAGGGAGACCCACATTTTGTGGGGTGGGTCCGTTGAGCGCCGTGGACGGAGGTTCTGTGGAAGAGACTACCCCTAGGCGCGCTATGGTACAAAACCACCCTTCCACTTCTGCCTGCCGCAGCGTGGTTACCTACCTAAACAGCGGAAGCCTGGATTTACGACCTGGGAGGTGCTGGGCTCGTCTACACTGCGGTACCCTCGCTACTACCATACATACAAACCTTCGCCCAGGAGCACTGTTGCCAAAACGGAAAGCGGATTTGGTTGCGGCGACTCAACGGCAAACGAGATTTTCCACCACCGCTTCATCGAAAACCATGACAGCTGTCTACTGCCTTCCCCAGGCTGCTTAGGAATACCTTAAATAGGTAGCCTTCATATTTGGTTCGCCACCGCCACAGGTCTCTTCTTCAGACCTGCTGTTCCGCAAGAGACTTCCCATCACCATCTTGCTCCTTTCCATTCTCTGCCAGCCTCTCTGAGTTGAGCGTCCTGGTCCGCATTGTCCCAGACACAGCTTCATCGCCCACGCCCGCTATGGCGCCCAAGAAGGGCAAACGGCCACATGCGGGACCGAAGAATGCCCGTATGCGAGCTACAACAACACAGAAAAACGCACGAAACTTTGCAGCCCCAGAAAGTTTGATCACGGGTGTCACCGCGAACAACCATGGTAGAGTCCTTTCTCGCACTTCCTGCAGCTGCTCATCTAACACCATACCTCAGGCTTTACCATGCGCGATGAGGCTAGAAATACCACCTCTCATCAACTCTCGTGGGGTACGAATCTTAGAACGAAGCCTGTTCAATTTGTGAGTGCCGGCTACATCGAGCCACTGAAGCAGCCGGAGTTGCTACCTAGTGCATCTCCGACCTCGGTCGGCATGGATGTCTCAGAGGAGATTGAGCACCAGCTAGATGAGATTCAGGAAGCCACGTTGGAAGCCGCCGGAGAAAGTCTAAAACCGGAGGATTCCGTCATGAAACAACTTCTGCACAGCTGTGAAGCTACTGCTCATGACCAGCCCGATGCTGTTGCGAAGACTGGAGGGCTTGTTGAAGCTACCGAGCAGCTCTTCTACTTTGATTTAACCCGCAACGAAAGTGTGGTCGGCGCAGATCATACACCCGTGCCGATTCCAGATCGACAGTCGCTTAGTGACCATTCCGACTCGAGTGAGGAGATTATTCTCTTTAAAGGCAGAAATCCCCAGCCCCCGTCCACAGCCCAACCGGTGTGCCAGCAAAGAAACCTCGACACCAGCATTACCTCCCCAACCAAGGTTTTCACCACCAGAGCCGTTGAAGCTTCCACGAGCACGCAGGTGAGCATCGCCGCCGGGCCAGCTTCTGCGAAAGAAGGCATGGCCACATCCACGTCCAAACCAAAGAGCTCAAAGCGGGGTTCCAAGAAGAATCTAGGGCGGGCTCGGGTATACATGGAGGACGATGATGAGGATGAAATCCTGGCAGACTATATCGCCAATCTTGCGGACGACTCTGATGGGGATGATATTCTCACTAGCCATCTCAGGACTTTTGCCAACCGCAGGGACCTGGGTGGTAATGAGAATGCAGTCAGCTTTGGAGACGACTCGGATGACATGGAAGATATGGAAGTCATGTCTGAGACGGGTGGTAGCAACGCCAGCGAGGACAGTATTGAAAACGAGCAACTGGATATCGACGAAGAAGATATTGATGATGAGACACTTGCTCGTCTGTTCGCCAAACAAGAGGAGCTGGGCATGGGAAGCAACGAGCTGGTCCTGTTCTCGGAGGAGGCTGCTTTCAATGTCCGAAATGTCAAGAACAAGAGGCGTGCAGGCCGGGCCGAAGGCTTCCCCAGTGCCACCGCGGTGGCCGATGCGTTTGACGGCCTCGAGTTGACTGACGGATGGGCCAACCCTGGGTTCATCCCACCAGGACGAAATCGACGCAGCAAACAACTTCCCAACTTCAACGTATCGGACTCTGAGATCGAGCTGGTCCTGAAGACTGCATGGCAGAAAGACAGGGAGAGGAAAAAGCAGCGCAAGCTTGCGCGAGAGGACTTGCGTGCCCAGGGCCTTTTGGGCAAGTACGCCAACCCTGACGACTTGCGCGTCAAGTATCTCACTGGGATGACGCTTGACGACATCAAAACCGAGCTTGTGGCATTTCTTCTCACTGCGGATGAAAGGTAGGCAATTTCTCATCACCCCATGTACCTTTGCAGCCTCGCACGCAACTTGACTGACATGGCTTTTACGTTTACAGTATACAATTTCCCCCAATGGATAAACAAGCTCGCAAGGTTCTTCACGAACTGGCCAACAAGTTCAAAATCAAATCTCAATCGACCGGAAAGGGTGACCAGCGCCGCCCGATTCTATACCGCACGAAGGCCACGTTGAGATACAAAGAGCACCGTATTGAAGAAGTCGTCGGTCATGTTGACCAGGCAGCGTTACGCATCAACCGGAAGTACTTTCACCGACTTGACACGAAGGGCAAAACATCCTTCAAAACGTCGTCTGGCGTCGGTGGCGGACGCTCTGGCCACAAAGCCGTTACAGTACGTGATGGTGAGGTTGTGGGAGCATCTGCCCCGGAACTAGGCCAGGAGAATAAGGGCCGCGCCATGCTCGAAAAGATGGGATGGAGCAAGGGGATGGGTCTTGGTAGCATAGATAATAAGGGAATTCTGGAGCCTGTGAAGCAGGTTGTCAAGCGATCCAAGGCAGGCCTTGGATAGGACGCTGGGTATCAGCTTGTTGGCCGGAAATAGAAACCTGCTACTGAATATCAAGTAAACCATGGCGTCAGGGTCGGGGTGGCAGACCGGAAGACTCCTTAGTTCACCCAGCATATGTCTATTCACAACGGAAGCATATGTCTATTTACAACGGAGACGCAGATGTTCAATGTTTCCTATCTGCATACTTACATGAATATTTGCATGTTTACGCCCGTCCACAGGGGGTTGATGATGTGATGGGCAACCAAATGTTATAGATGGCTTACTTGGCGCATGATTGATAAAAGTTGGCTTTCTCACCACGAGATCGACATCCCCAAACCTTGAGTTTTCTACCAAGAGCCTTTTCGGTATCACAAGTCTTTCCCGCCTGGCCCGTAAACACCACAGGCAACCATGAATCATCGGGGGCGAACGACTGGTGCCTTCCACAAAACACTCCAAGTTCCGGAGCCGTCGTTAAAGGTAGAGAGGCTTTGTCCGATCTCCAGGAATGTGTTCACTGACCATGCCTTCAAGCTAGAAATGACACCCATTTGTTTGGCGGGATCGATCCGTGATTTTGTGTGGTCAAAAGCATGCAATGCATGATAGTGTTCACGGATTGTCGTTGTTGAATGTGGTTAAGATGGTCTTCGCGTCACTTGCGGAGCTGAACACGCGATGCTCTTTGATCATATGCACGATTTCATTTCGTCCGAAACCCTGATTTCAAGGTATGTTATTGTACAATCGCAAGAACCCCGTAAGCCGTGAGAAGACATTGCCCCCAAAGATAATAAAAAAGCAGACCATCCGTAACGCATTGCAATTAGAAGAGACGCCAAGCGGATTGTGTTGGAACCTCTGGCCAAAAGTCTCCTCATAAGTGACACCCAAATGCCAAGCAAATCCTAATGCCCTAGACAGAAAATGAGAGGAAAGACACGAAACACCCCATCACCGAACACTTATTTCGTGCTGGAGGAGTACTTGGTGACGGCCTTGGTGCCTTCCGACACGGCGTGCTTGGCGAGCTCACCGGGGAGGATGAGACGGACACTAGATTTGTGGTGTTAGAAGCGTGGCCTGTTTTCTCTCTCTTTTTGGATGTAAGGGCAGGAAACATACGAGGTCTGGATCTCGCGAGAGGAGATGGTAGACTTCTTGTTGTAGGCAGCAAGCTTGGAAGCCTCGGTAGCAACGCGCTCGAAGATATCTAGCAATCGTATTAGAGGCCTGTGTTTCGCCGTTGGTGTGCGGAAGTTGGTGCTTACCGTTGACAAACGAGTTCAGGATAGACATGGCACGGTTAGAAATACCGGTATCAGGGTGGACCTGCTTGAGGACTGGAATTGCATGTTAGCAAAAGATTGCTGCGAGTCAGGAAAGCACATCTCCTCGAAAACCAAGGTATCGACGCGTCACAGATCGCAGTTGGTAACGCGATCCTGTCCGCGCGCGGGGGAAAACGCGCGAAACAGAGCGACTCACCCTTGTAGATGTAGGAGGAGTAGGTCTCCTTGCGGGCCTTGGTGCGCTTCTTCTTGTCGCCAGAGGCAGCAGTCTTCTTTCCAGCATCCTTCTTCTCGGGAGCCTTGGAGGCGGTAGCGGGGGCCTTGGAGGCGGGCTTCTTGTCGGCGGGCTTGGGAGGCATCTTGAGTGGTTTCGAGAGTTCGGGAATTAAAATTCAACGGATGGATATGCGTAAAAGGGCGTGTTTACTTCGGTCGTGAAGGGTCGCGGACAAAAGTTGGGAGAAGTGGTTGTTGGAAGGAGAAAATTGTGGTCGGCGAGGGGGGATGTGCCTTTTTGTAGCTGGACGCGCCGGGCGCTGGCACGGACTGATTGACTGATTGATCTGGGCGGTGCGCGAAAAGTGGAGCATGATACCTGATTTGGTAGAAAAAAATAACTGGCGCCTGTAAGGAAAGGTCCTCAGCCTACACCATTCACTGAGCACTGAAGTGCTTGGCGTTTTCAGACCCATACCACGTTGGCTCGTGCGCCACAACAACCCACCTGGAAGGGGCAATCGTGGGGAATTTGAGAATCGATACAGCACAACTGTAGCATACGCAGGCATGTCGCTGTCCACGAACCCGCAGGGCAAGGGGCCCCTTCCTCTGCCGTCACACTTTGGAATCCGTGGCCCTACCGACAACGGCAGTGACACCCGGAGTGAATCCCGACCTCCAACCCACCGCCCGCTCTAATCACCATGGAAGCGTCAGGTGCCGGGGCGGGAGTTGCTGCTCAACCTTGCTGTGATGGACGACGGCCATAAGCAACTTGTTCACAATTTCACATGGCAACAACCCAAACGTGATAAGTGCAGATTCGGCCCTTACGGTACTGGTAGGCACGGGCTAGGCGCGGAGGCACGTTCCCCTTGATCTGCCCATGACTATTACGTTCCGCTGGTCGTTGGTGAGGACCTGGCTGCCATGGCTCGGGGATTGAATGGAAGGCGGGAGAGACACCTTTCAAATATCCGGTCCGGCTGCGGGCGGAGTACCCATTTCTGCACCCATGGAGTCGACGTACGTAATCAGAGGCTGTAGGGCAGAATGCACGACAAATTTTCTAGCAACACCATCCCCATCGATACCACAGCGCAGGCGCTCGACGTGATTGGTTCCCAGGGATCCCAACTCCAAGTCTCCATATTGCTCAAAGCCTGCGACAGGGCGAGAAGGCGGACTGAACCCCAGTGGCACATGACAAGTGCGGAGGAAGCTGAAATCGAACATCCGGGGAAAAGTGCCGTGTCTTCGGGTAGGGCTTAGATGGGGACACGGGATCCGCCTGATCGCTCATGGGATCGGGGTATGCATTGCCAAGTACTTGTTACTTACCCTCTAGTGAGCAAGGTTTGGGGTTTGTCATGATATTTTACAAGGTTTTGAAGCATATTGCACATTGCAAACATTGGAAGACTACACAATCCCAAAGTGAGGTCTGAAATTGAGGACGAAAAGTGAACGTGGTCACTACAAACTTCTAGATCAAAAGGTCCCGTCTCCAGATACCGAAGCCACCTACCACAAAGCAGAGAACCAGAAAAGAAACTGAAGTTCTTAGTCGGCGAGCAGCGTTAGGATGTCAATCTAACGCACCTACCTCTTTGGATGAGCAGCAGAAATGTAGCATTTCTGGCATTACCTTGGACACATGTGGATTTCGGGTTTTGGGCATAAGCACCAGGTTTTTCCTGTTTTCCTTTTTGTTTCGTTTTGTTTTTTTTCTTTTCTTTGAGAGCCCCGTGCGGTTTCGACGCCAGATTGCGATTGCAGTCTGCAAATGTCCAGAAAGACACGAAAGGCGAATTTTGCACCCATCATCCAAAACCGTCATGATCCAAAAGTCGTGGCTGCTGTTTCGGGGCGAAGTCCCTGCTGAAAGGCCAAGTCGCTGACAGGTGCCGAATAGCGGAAAATGGCAGGTAAGATCGGCAAAATATTGGAAGTGCACTTTCGCAATGGTTCCCGAGGATATGGGTGGGTAGGCTCGTTCGGTGCCTGGTTGTCGTGATCGTAGGTAGGGGGGAAAATGTGTCGGACAACACTCAGAGATCGATGAGTAGCAGAGGTGCCATGGTCAAGCTAATCAGCTACATGGCCTGGCATGCTCCATCTTTGCACCTCGGCAGGATTGGGAAAACGCGCGGTAAGGGAAAAAGAGATCGATCCCACAAAGGCGGCTCGGTTTGGACACAGGAATGGCACACCCTGGCTGATTGACAATTGTCGATGGTCGCGGCGAGTCGTCGGTCGCAGGTGGTTGGTGAATGTCGAGACAGATTCGCGAGGGTCGCGTGCAAGGGCATGGAAGGAGTGACTGGCGAAGCCCTGGCTAGGTTGTTGGGCAGGCTTAATATTTGTAAAATCAGGGCAGCTCAATTAGTGCAGGAATTTCGAGCTCTTTTGATTGTTGCCAGCAGGTCTCCACTTTGGTCTCTGGCCAATGAGCGGCCATGGCCAAATTTTTGCTGACTACCCACACTCGCGTCGTGCAACCCCATTTTGGGATTAGCCCCAACGCCCCCGATCAACAACCTCTGGAAAGCGTGGCTGATCCGTGTTTGCAGCGCCCTGACGCGAAAACTACTTAACTTGCACATCCCCCGCCAGCCCTCATTCTCTTCCCACCTCACTACACTCCCCAACAACCAACTTCTGCTTTTTACGTCAATCGAAACGACGCGACCTCCGAGTCTTACCGCCCCAACGAATAGCAAATTTTTTCAACCACACCCAACCAACCCAACAAAATGACTGGAGGCGGCAAGTCCGGCGGCAAGGCCAGCGGTTCCAAGAACGCGCAATCGTGAGTTTATTCTGTTCGGGCAGCGCTGTGGTTCCCGCATGCGACCTTGGAAGCTGTTCGCCGAGCTCCAGGATGGGGCCAGCACCGTTTTTTCTGCTCATTGCGCTGACTCTGATCTCGTACAGCCGCTCTTCCAAGGCTGGTCTCGCCTTCCCCGTCGGTCGTGTTCACCGTCTCCTCCGCAAGGGCAACTATGCCCAGCGTGTCGGTGCCGGCGCTCCCGTCTACCTCGCTGCCGTTCTCGAGTACCTCGCTGCCGAAATCCTCGAGCTTGCTGGCAACGCTGCTCGCGACAACAAGAAGACCCGTATCATCCCCCGTCATCTTCAGCTCGCCATCCGCAACGATGAGGAGTTGAACAAGCTTCTTGGTCACGTCACCATTGCCCAGGGTGGTGTTCTCCCCAACATTCACCAAAGTATGTCCACATGATTGCTTTTCTTTGAAAGAATATGGTCTAACATGCATGCTTTTTACAGATCTTCTTCCCAAGAAGACCGGCAAGACTGGCAAGAACGCGAGTCAGGAGCTTTAAAGCCGGAGCTTACTTTAATTTCTGTTTTCTCTTCCCTTTTTTCTGGTTGGCACGTTGGGTTCATGAAATTGGGGTTCACGGTCTAGGGTCAACGGTTGCTTTTTCATGTTTGGGCTGTACATTATCCCCGTCAACGGCGATGGGTCATGAATGAGAATACCTTTTGAGCATCAATCAAAAGTGCCGTTAATATTTTCATGGTTCTGAGTCTCGATTTCCCCCGCCATGTCTGATATTTTCAGAATCGCCGCGCAACAATGGATATAAGTGATTATCAGGTCTAACCTCGGATGGTATTTGCAAGCAGGAACAGGTACCCGGCCACGTTTTCGTGGTTTATCATTTTTGGTCCATAAGGAATGCGTCTAGGGAGCCATGCATGGGGCATCTAAGGCCAAGCTGTTTCATGACGTAGACTAGACTGAAATTGACTGGGTCTGTTCGGTATCATGCGGAAACATCAACGATGGATGACGAACAACCTGCGGTTCGGATTCTCAGAACTTGAGCGGCGGAGGAGCTGTGATAAGAGGGTAAACACATTAGCGAATGGCAATGTGCAAGGTCAGATGGACTAGAAAGCAGTCAAACTTACAGTCCAGAATGTGAGCGGGCAGATTTCTCTCGTATTTTGAACCTAAACAATATTAGCAAAAGTTGCATCTGTACTCGTCGCAAGTAAAAGTGGCTGCTTGCCTCCGGGGGAAAGTGGGTGGGCGAAAGGATCGGGATGTTTCCAGTGGTCCAACAGCTTCTCGGTTTCCCTCAAAAGCACCTAGGACAGTTGGTCAGCCAGGGCGGATTCTTATATGGTGTGGGCAGCCCTGCGCACCTTTAGTTGCCTAGGATCGTGGACATCGCGGTTCTTTTCGAACAGCGAGCGAATGTAAAGGGCCTGGCCGCGCCATAGCTGACGGTTGACAGCCCAGTCGAGCGAGAGCCTCAAGGAGCGCCGGTAAAGGGACCTGTCAGCGAGAAGGGTGTGAGATCCTTGTTCTTGTCGCCATGGTTACAGACATGGATATACTGACAAGACAGCCGGTCGCGTCGACATGGTGGATTGACTGACTCGTTCACCGTGGGTCCCGCTCCCGTAATTCAAGAAAACGTGTTGTGCAATTCGTACGGGTATTCTTTCGTGTCCAGGAACCAGGCCTGCACCTCTTTGGCTGCAAGGTATCAGTGATAATCGGCTGTCGTGCGATTTCGGGCTGCGGCGGTCCAGGTCAACGGAAGGATACCAAAACGCAGAATAATGAGGGAATCCGCATGTAGGGAAAGGTACGATCGAGGGACCAAGAGCTTGCACGTCTTTGCCAAGCTTGGAGGTAGTTGCCTAAGGCAAGAAATCACATCGATTACAGCAACCCTTGGCGCAGAAGGTACCTACTCGCAAGGTGGCAGCTGGGTGGGTGCTAGGTACACCCGACGTACTGTAAGGGTAATCGTAATACATGTACGTATGCCAAGTCTTTACTAGCTTGCGTCGTCTTCAAAAAGGGAGCATCATGAATAACCTCCATTTTTGGAGGTATTTAGCCATATGAGGGTTGCGTTCAAGTGGCATTTGCAGGTCTACAGTATCTCGAACTCGTCCCTTTTCGGTTCGACATCACTACAAAAACGAAGAAAAGGCAAACTGAATATAAGTTGCAGTTCATGGCGGCGTGGTCCGAGAATCTTGGGAGCAGCTACCAGGTAATCAATCCTACCGCAAGTTGCGTGAGATCCGTCGTTCCCGAATTGAAGGTGCGAATGCCTCTAGGGACTGGTGTCACAACTGGTGACCCGGACAGATGGGCGAACCAGAGGCCAAAGCGTCTCGAAGTATATCAACACTGTATAAACTCGCGAACCTCGCCAAACGCTAATGGCTCTAGCTTGCTGAAGTCTGCTAGAAAGCTGCCCAAGTTCTGCTGATAGGATAACCAGCCAGTTGGCATATATCAACAGCATGTACCTGTTCAGTTATAAAAGTTCGAGGAATCTCCCTCATTTATCTAACTTGCACACATCTCCAAACGCAGCGGGCCCGCGGCCGGTCTAACGCTGCTAGCCACTTGTGTAACCCTCAGTAAGCTTCAGCAGACTTCAGCAAATTAGAGCCATTAGCGTTTGGCGAGGTTCGCGAGATAATACGGCACTCTTTCCATCCTGCGTACGGACAACTGGATGGAAACCGAACGAGCAGCGTCGCAAGATTTACGGCTACCAGCCAACTTCCATAATGCCGAACGTACCGCGCGAGCATGTAGACTTCACTTCTCGACTGCCCAATTACAGATAAGGAGAATGATATTGAGCATGGATGTGCGAGTTAAAACACGTGGGTAAACTACCATTCCTGCTGGTTTTCATTCAATGATAATTCGGTATCACTTGGACATTTTAACACTTGGCCCTCGGCTTTGTAGCTGTCGTGAATAGGGGCAACAATCCGCCTGTAGAGGCGGCTAGAGAGCCTGTTAGCAACGGCGATGTTGATATGCCCCTCCAGAGTGGTTGTCAGCTTTCTCTGTTCCCCCCACCCCCCCTCGGTGCAGGTAGATCCCTGGCTGTACATCTTACCAAGTGCACCTCGAGAAGAACATCGTAGTCCTTGGTTTCCAGAAGACGGTGTTCTCCCGTCCCGGCAAACAGCGAGGCTGGCCCCGTTGTGGTGTGGGGACGGGCGGCCATCTGGCTAACTTGCCTACGCTAGCTACGACTCAGGTACCTTACACTGCACCTTATTATAGGTTCCAGGGTGGGACTGTTTCGTCGCTCAGATGAGATCCATGCCTACTGTAATGTGTAAATGGAATACGGCGGACAGGCGGTATGTACGGTGAGGCTGGCGGACAATTGCGGAACTGCCACCTGCGACCGAGCCGTGTACTGGCTGGCTGCCGTGCGCTGCGGAGAAAAAAAGTTACACCTTTCGATTAGATAGGTAGAGTGCATACTTTGTAGTGTGGTACCGCTCAAATGTACAACCTGGCCATGAAAGAAGAAGGCGCATGCTGTTGCAAGAACTGGTTGGGAATGCGCAAGATGCGGAAATGCATTCGGAAATTTTGTATGATAGTAACAAATTCAATCGAGTCGATGCACCCCTTCAGGTCACAGACGATCTGACCGTTAGTTTTCCGGTTGTCCCGGCAGATTTCCGTGCTGGGCGCTGCGTCATTGTCGCCGAGTCAGAACCCGTAGCCTCACGACAAATCTTATCTCAACCGCCAATTTCACGTCCTTCCGACCCGACGCTCTTTTTCCCAACCTATAGTCCTGCAACACCTCTTGACAAGACACCTCTCCGTCTTCCGCACCCGCCAAATCCTGCTCTCTTGCCCGACATCCCGCCACCATGTTGTATAAGAGTCTTCGTCTTGCGGCCCGCGCCGCTCCCAAACTCGCGCTCTGCAATGCAAATCCCGCGCTTCGGCAGCTTCCCCTGCAGTTCCAGCATGTCCGCACCTACGCCGACCAGGTCATCAAAGTTCCCCAAATGGCTGAGTCCATCAGCGAGGGTACCTTGAAGCAGTGGAACAAGAAGGTCGGCGACTATGTCGAGCAGGATGAGGAGATTGCGACCATCGAGACCGACAAGGTGTGTATTACGCACCCTACTCCCGTGCCGGTGTCGGAGCATGGACTGCTTGGAGCAATACGCTGCATGCCCCTGTCCTTCTCCTACGCTACCTTTACAGTCCGCCAGCGGCACTTGTACCGGCTTTCTAACTGCTTCTGTCACCGTCCTCTAGATCGATGTAGCCGTCAACGCTCCCGAGGCCGGTACCATCAAGGAGTTCCTCGTCAATGAGGAGGACACTGTCACAGTCGGTCAGGACATTGTCCGGCTAGAACTTGGTGGTGCGCCCAAGGAGGGAAGTGCCGATAAGCCGGCCGCGTCCGAGACCAAGGAGGCTGCTCCCAAGGACAGCACTCCTGCTCCTGCTCCTGAGAAGGCTCCGGAGCCGAAGCAAGAGACCAAGCCCGCCGCTGCTCCTGCTCCCACGCCCGCGAAGAAGGAATCCCCCGCCCCCAAGCAGGAGGCTACTCCTGCGAAGGAGGCACCGGCCACTCTGGGCAACCGCGAGGAGCGCAGAGTAAGTACACGGCTCCTAGGCGAAACGATGGGCGAACTGAACGAGCTAACCCCTTTACAGGTCAAGATGAACCGCATGCGCCTCCGCATTGCCGAGCGTCTCAAGCAGTCCCAGAACACGGCTGCCTCGCTTACCACCTTCAACGAAGTTGACATGTCGGCCCTGATGGATTTCCGCAAGCAGTACAAGGACGAGATTCTCAAGAAGACCGGTGTCAAGCTTGGCTTCATGAGCGCCTTCTCCCGCGCGTGTGTTTTGGCCATGCGCGACATCCCCGCCGTCAACGCTTCCATTGAGGGCCCCAATGGCGGCGACACCATTGTCTACCGTGATTATGTTGACATCAGTGTCGCTGTCGCCACCGAGAAGGGCCTCGTCACTCCCGTAGTTCGCAATGTCGAAACCATGGACCTTGTCGGTATTGAGAAGTCCATCGCTGACATGGGCAAGAAGGTACGGATTATCGCGGTGTTGATTGCTTATGACATCTTACTGACTGGTGTTGCAGGCTCGTGATGGTAAGCTCACCATTGAGGACATGGCTGGCGGCACTTTCACCATCAGCAACGGTGGCGTGTTTGGCTCCTTGATGGGCACCCCGATCATCAACCTCCCTCAGAGCGCAGTCTTGGGCCTCCATGCTATCAAGGAGCGTCCTGTTGCTGTCAACGGAAAGGTTGAGATTCGCCCCATGATGTACCTGGCACTCACCTACGACCACAGGCTGCTCGACGGCAGGGAGGCAGTCCAGTTCCTGGTCAAGGTGAAGGAATACATTGAGGACCCCAGGAAGATGCTTCTTTAAGTTGTCATAGCGGCAGAGATTCAAAGGCCTTGTGTTCTGTAGCGGGGCTTTTGGTACTTCAAGACATCGCTTGGATTGGACGGCAACAAAAAGACCGACAAAGTACTTCCGGTTGGTCGATTGGGTTATATGGATAGAGGGAGAGTGGCAGAAATTGACTAGGGGTGTTAGTTCCAGGCTAAACACTGCCAACAGTCCTTTTTCTCTTTACATCCTGTAAACTTTTACTGTATGAACTTTCAGTTGGTATGGTGCATTACTAGGCGTTAGCATAGTCGGATAAAGTGTAACAAGTATTTGCTTTTAAATGATTGATATACCGCTTTATAAGAATAATCGTGGGTAATAATTTGAATTAAAAGCGTGTCGAATATTATCGCAAGCTTAATTGTAATTGTACATAACTAACTAATTACCAATTATATGCTTATACCCGTATACTCGTTAATTAGATTATATAGACTAAGGCAATGTATAGGGCTTACCTTTGGGGGCCCGCGTCCGCTAAACCAACCTCTTCTCTTCGTCCCTTTGAGAGTTGGAATTTTTATTTGTAATGCGCAAGTTCTATAATGCTCCAAATTAAACAATCTACTAAAACTTTATTGATTCTTTGTATAATTACTAGTAAATACCCTTATTTTATCCGTTTCGTTAAATTCTATATTATTACACGTTAAGGTAGCGTAACCGTAGTAACGACAGTAATAATAGAATTAACACTATCGGAGCCTTTACTTAAATTTTATATAGCGATTATAAAAGATTATATAAAATATAGTAGAAGACGATTAATTCTTTAATTAAAACTATCGCCGATAGCGACAACAAATTAAATAATTTATATAATTGTCTTTAATAAAATTATTAATTATAATTATAATAAGAATAGATTATATTTAATTTTAGCTCTAAATTTACACATATTATAATATATAACCGAATTATAATATTAGCCCCCCCGATTAGAAATAATCATTATTTTCCCTAATTATATCTATAGCGCTAATTTAGTATGGGGTCTATTTTTGTTCTACTGAAACTGTAAGCGTTAAACGCCCCGGACAAAAACCCCGGCTATATTTCCCGGCACGGATATATCTACGCCGCTTTTTTAGCGTTTCACGATAGCAACATATACTTACCGCTATTACAATTAATATCCGTCCTATTACTTCTATTCCGTTCCGTATTAAAATATTAAATTGTTCCGTTCTTTTTTTCCTCCCTTATTTAACGTCTTTTTTACTTTCTATTTATTTTTTCTATCCTTCCTCATATTTATTCTCTGTTTACTATTAAACCCTTATTGTAAAAGCGTAATCCTATAAGAGATAAAGACTACAAAACTAAAAGTTATAAATCAAAGTATTATTAAATATAAAAAAGGAAAAGGAAAGTAATAAACGAAAGTACTGTAAGCCTAGTATATATATTAAGTTCTACCGTCCTATATCGCCTTCCTAATCCGGATTTATTTTATTAATAAAAGGTTGAATTTTATTTTATTTAATATATTACAGTCCTTATATAATATTCTTAGGACCTGTAACGGTACGGCTTACCCGTTAGTTACTTAATTTATTATATAACGATTTGTATTACGGCGCTAGCAGACAGGGCACCTAGTTACACCTAATCCGATTATCGCTCGAGCGGTCACCTAACAAAGGTTAACCGCACTAGCGTACGTAATAGCGTATTACTCCCGCCCAAGTATAAAACCCTAACGCGGGGCGCGCACTTTATTCGTTTTCTTCTTTTCTTCTTCATCTTATAATTCTATAATAAATTTAAATTCAACGTATTAAACTTATCTTTCGTAACTACGTCGCTCGTAATAATTATAAAATTATTCTTAATATACAAGGATATATTTAAATATCCTAAATTTACTTACTAATTAAAATAATTATAATATATACCTTCGTAATTAATTATAATAGCGTATACCCTCGACGAAAAGGCTACTACGGCTAAAACTATTAAATTATCTATTACCGAAAACGTTTAGATAAACGAAGTTTAAAAGAAGAATATATTTAACAAATTCGCAATCGAATAAATTAAATTCGATACTTTAAATATATTTTTCACTTTTAATATAATTATCCAATAAAATAATACTTTTAAATATCGTTCGTTTAATAATATTACGATTAATACCCTTAAAGAAAAATAAAATACCTAATTAGATAATATTAATAAATTTAATTTAAAGGATTATAATATTCCGGAGGATATAAATAAAATTATTAATAAGTTCGCCGACGTTCGTTATATATTTAATATAAAAGACTTATTCGGTTTCTTATATACGAAAATTACTATAATTGCCAAATATTAGTCCCAATATAATAAAAATTACTTAATCTTTACCTTTAAGGCTCTAATAACTATTAATCGAAATTATTAAAAATAAAACGATAATAATATCCTATTAATAAATTTTAATACTTTTAAATCTATTACCGAAGACTTTAACGGCGTACGTACTATTTTTTAAAAAATTAAATTACGAATTATTTTAACGGAGATTATCCTTTTTTAATAATATAAATACTAAATTATCGTTATTAATTTAAATACTAATTTAAAATAAATATATAAATACGCCGCTAACCTATTAAAATATTGAAAAAGCGCCGAAATAAATAACGAACGCTTTTATAAAGATTTACGTAAAGAATAGGGTAAAAACGTATTCTTAATATATTAATTATTAAAAACCCGTAGAAACGAAGATTTTTATTTTAAACCTAATAATTACGAAGCTTTATATTATAAAAACGTTGTATTACGCAAAAAGAACCGCGAATTCCAAATTTAATTTACTAAACTATATTAAATTATTAAATACTTTAACGAAAGAATTTAAAATAATACCCCGTTTAACGATAATTGAAATAACGATTTATTCAACGACAAAAAAGTTTAGAATAATACTCTATTTAACAATTACTATATTAATAAATAGTAATTAAAAAAAAGCTTTGGAACCGGAAACGCCGATTTCTAATCGAGGAGCGCTCTAAAACGAAAACCGACAACGGGAATCGATTTAAAAGGGTCTTTTACGTCCTTTACAATATCCCGCAATAATCGTAACGACGATAATATATTATTATTACCGATAATAATTAATAGCGGCGATTATAAATTCGAAAATAGCGTTTATAACCCGTTCGTAGGACTTTTAATATATAATAACCCTAACGTAATACGCGCTACGAAGATTTTGGAAAAAACGTAAGAGGACGATAAAATTATAAAGAAATTTATTATTAAAATGAATAAATTTTCGGATTATAATACCGTTTTGTTCGAAAATTATAATTAAATTCGTAAATTATTTAACGAATATATAAAAATCTTTACGAAAAAAAATAGGGTAATATACCCCAAAGTTAATAAAATTAGTAACGATTAAATTATTATTAAAAAGGATTTTAACGATTTAAAGAAGACGATTTTATAAAAATTAAAAAAAAAACGTTAAAAAAGCGTTAAAAATATAGGCCGGAATTATAAAGAATACTTTTTTTAAAATTAGGTTTATTTTTTAATATATTATAATTATTACCCCCCCCCTTAAAAATATTCCTTATTAATTACGATTATACCCTTTTTATTCGAAATATTATAATTGATATTTAATATTTAAAACGGACGAACGAAAAAATTAAAATTTAAATTGAAAGAATATTTCGCGATTTAAGGATCAATACCTTTAATATTATACGAATTGCTATAAAATTATTTATAATTAGAAATTATAAAATTATATTTAATAATATTATATACGAATAATATTAATAATATTAAATTTATATTAAAAAGGTCTTTAGCGAAAAAGCGTTCGTATTTTTAAATATTATTATATTAATAGTTAAAGGGTTCCCTTAAATAAATATTACCGAATATATAAAAATAGAAGATATTATTTATAAAATATAATAAACGAATTTAAATGCTTTTATTATTAAAATACGCCCGTAGAAAAAGAGAATTAGTAAAAATAAGGGATTCTTTATAATAAAAATTATAATTATAAAAATAATTAAAACTTTCTATAAAGGATTTTTCCTCTAAAAAGGCGGCGTATATATTTATAAACCGTTTACTTCTTCGGCTAATATTTAATAATATTTTATTTATTAAAGCGTAAAATATTTAAAGAAATTTTTTTATAACGTTAACGTTTATAAATATTATAATAAAAATAAATATAATAAGGACCGTTTTAGAGAAGCGAATTACTTATTTAATAAGGATAAATTATTAATTTTTTACGTTCTATATAAAAAATACGGGTATTACGCCTTCGAAAAGAAAATATACCCCTTTTTTAAAAAAATTATTACGAAGGCTATTATAATATACGCCGAAAAGTTATATTCTTTTACATACTAGAAAGATTTTAAAAAAAGTATTATATTAAAGCCGGCGGTGGTAAAGGATAATAAAAATATTAATTTTTCTTAACGCCCCTTTTACCATTTATATTATTATTATTTATAAGAAGGAATTTAAAAATAAAAATAAAGGTTATATTTATAAATAAATTAGCGGGCCCTCTATTAAATTAAAATTAATAGCCAAAGGCCTAATAAACGTATTTATAAATTTTTAAAATTTAGGTATTTAGAATAGTGCCAATTTCATTACCGCCGTTAAATTAATTATTTAAAAGGAAAAGATTCCCGTTCCTATTCCGCCTATAAGGTTAAAAAATATTCCTTTATAAAATAATTAAAAAATTTAATTAAAAATATTTTATTAAAATATAAAGAAATTATATAAGAGAAGGAAATTATTATTCGAATAAGAGGAAATTTATAACGTCGTAACGATTTAAAAGCTAGATAGGAATTTAAACAAAGATATTTATCGTTTATAAGGCAATAAATATATCGGGGTAAATTATTTAAAAAAAGGGAGGGCGGTTATTTATATAAATAAAAAATAGAATTTTAAAAATTTAAATTTCTATATCGGAAAAGATTAGGCCTCTATAATATTTAAAAATTTAAAAGAATTATTAATTGTCTATTCGATTTATTCCCCTATTAAAATATATAAAATACTAAAATATAAATAGGGGTTTCCCCTCTTCGAACTCTTCGAAAAAAAACCCCCGGTAAAATATTAAATTATAACCGTCGGGGATTTTAACCTCTCTTATCCTAATTAGGATTTAAAGAATAAAATTAATTTAAAAATTGAAAAATTCTTTATATAAATATAATAATAATATATATAATTTATTACTTTTAAAAGGGAGCCGACTTATATAAGTAATATAATACGGGAAGAAAGAAATAGGATAATTAATTACATATAAATAATATTAGGAATCGAAACCGAATATTAAGGAATATAACGGTACGAATAAACCGGTTCGGATTATTATTTTTAAAAAATTTAAATTTATATTAAAAAAAAGATTAAGAAAGCGGAAGTAAAAGAAAATTATAATTAGAATTTAATAAAAGCGGAAAAAGTATAAGAAGTAATATTATAACGGATTTCGGTCCCGGCAAAGATTAATATAAAGGAAGAATTAGAATTTATATTTAATAAATTTAATAGAGAATTTATAAATATAATAAAAAATTCGTCCTATACTGGAAAAAAAGTCGAAGGAGAAGAACGAAATAATAAACGCTAAAATATAAAATACTAACGAAAAATATAAAGCGAAAGTAATAAAAGTAATATAAAGAAAAAATATCTTCGAATTAAATAAAATTCGTAAAAATATCGATAAAAAAAAAGGATTGATATAAAAGTTTAATAAATAATATAATAAAAAAACGTCGAAAGGGCGTTAAAGAATTTAAATAAATTTTAAACCTTCGAAAAATAGGCCTATATTTAAAGTTATTTATTAATAAACCCGCCTAAATTCCTAATTTTCAAATAATATAAAAGAATAAGAGAAATCGAAAACTATAATAATAAAGCGAATATTTTCGCCGAACGTTTCTTCCCGAAAGTAAATATCCCTATAAACTATTTACCTAATTAAACCCTTCCTTTAAATATTAGCGATTTATTATTTATTAATAAATTAATTATTAAAAAGGATATTTAAAATATTTTATTTCGGATAGCTTTAAATAAAGTATTAAGCGTCGATTAATATTCGAATAAATTTTTAAAAATTTATAAAGAATTATTCTAAAAAATTATAACCGCTTTCGCGGCTATAAATTTTCGTTTTGGACATTTCCTATAATAATTTAAAAACGCGAAAATAATTATTCTTAAAAAACTAAAAAAAATTACTATATAATAAAAGTTAATCGTTATATAAAAATTAATTTTATTATCAAATAATATTAAAAAAATCTTCGAAACGTTTATTATTAAAAAATTTACCTAAATTGTAAAAGAATTTAACCTCCTACTAAAGGGTTAAATAAGTAATCGGGTAAACCGTTCGATTAAATTTATTATCTATATTATTATAAATATTATATATACGGCTTAAAAATTTAAAGCTATTATATTACTAATATTCTTTAATTTTAAAAGCGTATTCGATAAAATTAATTATAAATAATTATTATATACCTTATAGGAAATATAATTCCTATAATAAATTTTTAAATAAATAACGAATTTTATTAATAGACGAAGAAGTTCCCTCTTTTTCGACGACGAAATATCCGTTCCCTATATTATAAAAGCTAAAATACTTTAAGGCTCCCCCCTTTCCCTAATTCTCTTTATCTTTTTTATTACCTTATTATATTATAAATTAATTATAATTAAAAATATAATTATAGTCGATTTCGCCAACGATATTAATATCATCGTTATAACGAAAATTACCGAAGAGAATTATAGGATATTTTAAATAATATAAAAAATTTACTCTAAATAAATAAAGGAGAAAAATATAAAATTCGAAGCGAATAAAATAGAATTAATATATTTTACGCGGACGAAAGTATTAAAAATAGAAATTCTTTAATTTAAAAATATTATATTTCGACCGACGGAATCGATAAAATTCTTAAATATTTAATTAAATTATAAATTTAATTATCGAATCTATACGGAACTTATTAAGAAAAAAATAAAAATTTAAATAAATATATTAATTTAATTAATTATAAACATTTAGGGTTATTCCTTCGTTCGTACGAAGGAAATTTATACTAAATTTATTCGAAACGTAATTATATATAAAGCTTTAATTTTCTATTAATTAATAGAAATATATAATAAACCCCGAAGGATAATAATCGGATTAATTAAATACTAAATTAAATATTTAAAAATCGTCGCTAAAGTGTATAAAATTATATTAATATAGAACTTTAAAACGGAAATTTTTTACTTACTATTCGATTTCTATTTTAATAAATAAATAAAAGCTTTTGAAGAGAAATTCGTTTATATAAATTAGGTTAAATTCGTCTGAAGGATAGTAATTTAAATAATTAATTATATTTAAATAAAATAAATAAAAAATTAATTATTTATTAATAGACCGGAAAGCGGTATTACTAAAATTAAATAGGCGGAAAAATAAATACCAATAAAGAACTTTATAACGATTATAATAGGTCTACCCCCGGTAATAGGTATACCCGTTTAACCGTTATAACCGCCGGAACTTTTAACCCTCGATTAAAAAATATAATTAAAAGACACTACGAAAAGAAAATAGGTATTATATTATAATTATTAATTAATAATAATAATAATTAAATTAAATCGACGGTATAAATTTATAATTATTAACCTCGACCCGAAATTTAATAATATCGTAATAAAACGGTATATAATCGGTTAAAAAAAGAAAAAGCGGAAAAGAACTTAACCTTCGGAGGATAATAAAAATTATTATCTATTAATATAAATGAAGAATTCCTTCCTCATTTAAGCGAAAACGGAGGTAATCGATTTTAAGGCCTTCCTTTTTTAAAAGAGAATCCTTAATATTAATACCCCTATTTATTCGTACGGATTAGAACGAAAAACGTTCTACTATATTATATTCGAATATTTTTAAATAATAAATATATAATTTGTAATAATTAATTAATTATAAAGATAAAAATAATTTTAAATTTATTTAAACGATAAGATTAAAGCCGAAAGAATTTTATTATAAATACTTCGGTTAAAACGATTAAATAAATACCGCTTAGTAATCGAATTAGAAGAAGAGTAGCGAGACGAATTCGTTCGCTATTTTTAATTTTCTTTTCTTCATTTTTTTTTACTTTTATTTACTAATATATTAAAACGAAGACGGGAGAGGATTTCTATTTAATTAAAAATTTATTAAACCGCGAAAGTAACGATTTATTTAATTATTACTTCTTTTTATAATTAATTAAAGCCTTTAATATTTTATTTTAATCGATAAATAAATAATTCTATTCGTCGAATTAACGAATATACTAGAGTAAGGAATTAATTACGAATTAACGCTAAACGAATTAATTATTATTAATAAGAACGGGACCGGTAAAATAAATAATTAATAAATTAATTTAAAAATTGCCTTGGAACCGGAAACGCCAATTTCTAGTCGAGGAGCGCTCCAAAACGAAAACCGATAACGGGAATCGATTCAGGAAAGTCTTTTACGTCCCTTACGATATCCTACGACGATTATAGCGACGACGATATATTATTACTACCGATAGTAATTAATAGCGGTAATTATAAATTCGAAAATAGCGTCTACAACCCGCTCGTAGGATTTTCAATTTATAACGACCTTAATATAACGTACGCTATAAAAACTTCGGAAAAAACGTAGGAAGATAACGAAATTATAAAGAAATTTATTATTAAAGCGAATAAATTTTCGGACTACAACGCCGTTTCACTCGAAGATTATAATTAAATTCGTAAATTATTTAACGAATATACGAAAATCTTCGCGAAGAAAAGTAGAATAATATGCCCTAAGGTTAATAAAGTTAATAATAATTAAATTATTATTAGGAAGGATTTCGACGATTTAAAGAAGACGATTTTATAAAAATTATAGAAAAATATTAAAGAAGCGTTAAAAATATAAGCCGGAATTATAAAGGACGTTCTTCCTAAAATTAAATTTATCCTTTAATATATTATAATTATTACCCCCCCTTTAAAAATATTCCTTATTAATTACGACCGTACTTTTTTTCTTCGAAGTATTACGATCGATATTTAATATTCGAAGCGGACGAACAAAAAAATTAAGATTTAAATCGAAAAAATATTTCGCGATTTAAAAACTAATACCTTTAATATCGTATAAACCGCTATAAAATTATTTACAATTAGAAATTATAGAATTATATTTAATAATATTATATATAAATAATATTAATAATATTAAATTTAGGTTAAAAAGGTTTTTAGCGAAAAAGTATTCGGATTTTTAAATATTATTACGTTAATTACTAAAAGGTTCCCCTAAACGAATATCGCCGAATATATAAGGATAAAGGATATTATTTATAAAATATAATAAGCGAACCCGACCGCCTTTATTATTAAAATACGCCTATAAAAGAAGAGAATTAGCGAGGATAGGGGATTTTTTATAATAGAAATTACAATTATAAAAGTAATTAAAATTCTCTATAAAAGATTCTTCCTTTAGGAAAGCGGTATATATATTTATAAATTATTTACTTTTTCGGCTAATATTTAATAATATTTTATTTATTAAGGCGTAGAATATTTAGAAAAATTCTACTATAATATTAACGTTTATAAACGTTACAGTAAAAATAAATATAATAAAGACCGCTTTAAAAAAACGAATTACCTATTTAATAAAAATAAATCGCTAATTTTCTATATTCCATATAAAAAATACGGGTATTATACCTTCGAAAAGAAAATATACTTTATTTTTAAAAAAGTTATTATAAAGGTTATTATAAAATACGTTAAGAAATTACATTTATTTATATATTAAAAGGATTCCGAAAGAAATATTATATTAAAGCCGGTAATAGTAAAGGACGATAAAAATATCGATCTCCTTAATACCCCCCCTACCGCTTATATTATTATTATTCGTAAAAGGGAATTTAAAAGCGGAAATAAAAACCATACCCGTAAACAGATTAATAAACCCTCTATTAAATTAAAATTAGCGGTCAAAAGCTTAATAAACGTATTTATAAATTTTTAAAGTTCGGGTATTCGGAGCGGCGCCAATTTAATCGCCGCCATTAAACCGGTTATTTAAAAAGAAAAAATTCCTATTCCTATTCCGCCCGTAAGGTTAAAAAATATTCCCTTATAGAGTAATTAATAATTTAATTAAAAATACTTTATTAGAATATAAGGAAATTATACGAAAGAGGGAAATTATTATTCGAATAGGAGGAGATTTATAATATTATAGCGATTTAAAAGCCGGGTAGGAATTTAAATAAAAATATTTATCGTTTATAAAATAGTAAATATATTAAGGTAAATTATTTAAAAAAAAAAGGGCGGTTATTTACGTAAATAAAAAATAGAATTTTAAAAATTTAAACTTTTATATCGGAAAAAATTAGGCCTCCGTAACGTTTAAGAATTTAAAGGAGTTATTAATTATTTATTCGATTTATTCCTTTATTAAAATATATAGAATATTAAAATACGAATAAGGGTTTCCCCTCTTCGAATTTTTCGAAAAGAAACCCCTAATAAAATATTAAATCGTAATTATCGGGGATTTTAATTTCTATTATCCTAATTAGGATTTAAAAAATAAAATTAGCCCAAAAGCTAAAAAACTCTTTATATAAATATAATAGTAATATATATAATTCGTTACCCTTAAAGGGGAATTAACCCGTATAAATAATATAATACGGGAAAAAAGAAATAGGATAATCGATTATATATAAATAATATTAAAAGTCGAAACCGAATATTAAAGGGTATAATAATACGAATAAACTAGTTCGGATTATTATCTTTAGGAAATTTAGGTTTATATTAAAAAAAAAATTAGGAAAATAAAAATAGAAGAAAATTATAATTAAAATTTAATAAATATAGAAAAAGTACGAAAGGCGGCGTTATAACGGATTTTAATCCTAACGAAAATCGATACGAAAGAGGAATTAGAATTTATATTCGATAAATTCGATTAAGAATTTATAAATATAGCGGAAAAATTTATTTTATACCAAAAGAAAAATCGAAGGAAAAAAACGAAATAATAAATGCTAAAATATAAAATAGCGACGAAAAATATAAAACGGAAATAATAGAAATAATATAAGGAAAGGATATTTTCGAATTAAATAAAATTCGTAAAAATATTAATAAAGAAAAGAAGGATTAATGCGAAAATTTAATAAATAATATAATAAAAAGGTATTGAAAGGGCGTCGAAGAATTTAAATAAATTTTAAACCTTCGAAAAATAAATTTATACCCGAAATTATTTACTAATAAACCCGCTTAAATTCTTAATTCTTAAATAATATAAAAGAATAAAAGAAATTAAAAATTATAATAATAAAGCGAATATTTTCGCCGAACGTTTTTTCCCGAAAATAAATATCTTTATAAATTATTTACCCGATTAAACCCTTCTTTTAAATATTAACGATTCGTTATTTATTAACGAATTAATTACTAAAAAAGATATTTAAAAAATTTTATTTCGAATAATTCCGAATAAAATACCGGGCGTTAATTAATATTCGAATAAATTTTTAAAAATTTATAAGGAATTATTCCGAAAAATTATAACCGTTTTCGTAATTACGAATTTTCGTTTTAAATATTTCTTATAGCGGTTTAAAAATACGAAAATAATCGTTTTTAAAAAATTAAAAAAAACTACTATACAATAAAAGCTAATTAGCGTATAAAAGCTAATTTTACTATTAAATAACGTTAGGAAAATCTTCGAAGCGTTCGTTATTAAAAGATTTATTTAAATTGTAGAAGAATTTAACTTCTTATTAAAGGGTTAAATAAGTAATCGAATAAGTCGTTCGACCGAATTTACAATCCGTATCGTTACGGATATTATATATATAATTTAGAAATTCGGAGCCGTTATATCGCTAATACTCTTTAATTTTAAAAATATATTTAATAAAATTAATTATAAATAATTATTATATACCCTATAAGAAATATAATTCTTATAATTAATTTTTAAATAAATAATAAATTTCGTTAACGAACGAAAAAGTTCCCTCTTTTTCGATAATAAAATATCTATTCCTTATATTATAGAAATTAAAATACCCTAAAGCTCCCCCCTCTCTTTAATTCTTTTTATCTTTTTTATTATTTTATTATATTATAAATTAATTATAATTAAAAATATAATTACGGTCGGTTTTACCGATGATATTAATATCGTTACTATAATAAAAATTATTAAAGAGAATTATAGGATACTTTAAATAATATAAGAAATTTATTTTAAATAAATAGGGGAAAGAAATATAGAATTCGAAACGAATAAAACGGAATTAATATATTTTACGCGGACGAAAGTATTAAAAACGGAAATTCTTTAATTCGGAAATATTATATTTTGACCGACGGAATCGATAAAATTCCTAAACGTTTAATTAAACCGCAAACTTAATTATCGAACTTATATAAAAATTATTAAAAAAAAAATAAAAATTTAAACGAATATATTAATTTAATTAATTATAAAAATTTAAGGTTATTCCTTTATTCGCGCGAAGGAAATTTATATTAAATATATTCGAAACGCGATTATATATAGAATTTTAACCTTTTATTAACCGATAAAAATATATAATAAACCCCGAAGGATAATAATCGGATTAATTAAATACTAAATTAAATATTTAAAAATCGTTACTAAAGCGTATAAAATTACACTAATATAGAACTTTAAAATAGAAATTTTTTACCCGCTATTCAACCTTTACTTTAATAAATGGGTAAAGGCTTTCGAAGAGAGATTCGCCTATATAAACTAAATTAAATTTATCCGAAAAATAATAATTTAAATAATTAATTATATTTAAATAAAACGAATAAGAAGTCGATTATTTATTAATAAACTAAAAAACGGTGCCGCTAAAATTAAATAAGTAGAGGAATAAATACTAATAGAGAATTTTATAGCGATTATAGCGGGACCGCCCCTAATAATAAACGTACTTATTTAATTATTATAACCGTTAAAACCTTTAGCCTTCGATTAAAAAATATAATTAAAAGACGCTACGAAGAGAAAATAAATATCGCGCTATAATTATTAATTAATAATAATAATAATTAAATTAAATCGGTAGTATAAATTTATAATTATTAACTTCGACCCGAAGTTTAACGATATTATAATAAAATAATATATAATCGGTTAAAAAAAGAAGAAGCGGAAAAGAATCTAACCTTCGGAGGATAATAAAGATTATTATTTATTAACGAAAGCGAAGAGCTCTTTCCTCGTTTAAACGAAAATAGAGGTAATTAGCCTTAAGGCCTTCCTTTTCTAAAGGAAAGTCCCCAATATCAATACCCCTATTTATTTATATAAATTAGGACGGGAAACGTTTTATTATATTATATTCGAATATCTTTAAATAGTAAATACGTAGTTTATAATAACCGATTAGCTATAAACGTAGGAATAATTCTAAATTTATTTAAACGATGGAATTAAAACCGAAAGAATTTTATTATAAGTATTTCGATTAGGACGATTAAATAAGTACCATTTAGTAATTAAATTAAAAGAGGAGTAGCGAAACGAATTTGCTCGCTATTCTTAATTTTCTTTTCTTCCTTTTCTTTTACTTTTATTTACTAATATATTAGAATAAGGACGAGGGAGGATTTCTATTTAGTTAAGAATCTATTAAACTACGAAGGCGACGACCTATTTAATTATTACTTCTTTTTGTAATTAACCAAATTTCGAATCGATTATTATTATTAAAAGAAGGAAAAGCCTAAAAAGACCCGGGGGATAAGGGGTTTTTATATTTAGGGGAAGGAAATCCTTACGTTAATATAAACCGTAGTAGAAACGCGGCCGTAATAAAGGGAAGAAAAAAATAAAAGGAATAAAGGAAGGTTTAACGGTTAGGAAGTTTGATAGCGGTTAGAAGGGTAAACGGGCGAGGGAATAAAAGGCGGAAAGTGGTAATAAATAAAAGACGGGACGGCGGATTAGGAAGGTAAAGCGGTTTAATATTTTAGCGCAATGGTAAATGGAAAAGATAAGATGGATATTAATCGCATTAGCGGTAAGTATATACCGCAATCGTAGAACGCCGAAAAAGTGGCGCGGATAGGTTTACGCTAGGAAATATAGCCGGGGTTTTTATCCGGGGCGTTTAACGCCTACGGTTTTATCCTACGGGGAATCGGAAATGGACCCTATATTATATTAGCGCTATAGATTTAGCTAGGGAATAAGAATCTTACCTTAATAAATTAATTTTTATTAGGGAATTATTATAAGTAAATATATAATTACTATTACTATTCTAAAGAATTTTACTACTATTATTACGAAATGAATTACTATTATTATTACGGGGTAAATTATTACTATTATTATAGGGAATACTATTTAAAAGAATATAATTACCGATTAAATTATTTTTATTAAAAAAAAGAAATTCGCAATAACCTTTTTTAAAGTAATTATTAATTAATTATTTTCTATAGTAAATAAATTATTTAAAGGTACCGGTAAAACCGTCGTTAATAAAACGAAAGTGAATCGCATTAATAAAATCCTTAATAATAATACGGAAACGGATAAAATAATTACGGAATTCGCTACTAATTAGATTTCGGCTAATAACCTTTTCTTAAAAAATATTACGAAGATTATAAAAATTACATAACGTATCGATTATTTAATATAAAATTATTAAAATATATTAAATATTACGAGCGACGTAGTTACGAGAAATAAACTTAATACGTTAAATCTAGGTCTATTATAAAATTATAAAATAAAGAAGAAAAGAAGAAAACGAATAAAAGGCGCGCCCCGCGCTAAGGTTTATACTTAAGCGCGGACGACCTACGAAAGTAGTACGTAATTACGTACGCTAGTGCGGTTAACCTCTATTAAAGTAACCGTTTAAGCAATAACCGGTTTGCTAAATAGGGCCCTAATAAGGACCTTATCCGTTAGCGTCGTAATATTACCCCCCCTTTCGAAAAAAATTCGCCCCGAATTTTTAAAATATTAGAATTATTATTATATATAAAGTAGGTCCTTTATTTCCTAGTATTTACCGCCCTCCTTAGTTTCTTCGTACTTTTCTTTAAAAGGACGTTATTTTTTAAATAATCCTTATCGAATTCCTCCGTTTTAATTTTTTATAATTACTTTTCTAAATATATAGGCGGCCCCGGGTATTTAAAATATATTTCGTAATATACTTTTAAAAATTTAAATAAATTTTTAAAATTTTTAGCGTTATAGAACTTCGGGTCCGGGTTATATCCTTTTTAATTTATTCGGTATTAGAATTTATTAAAATATATTTTAAAAATTAAGATTTCTTTTATTTCCTATTTAATATCGTTTCTTATATATTCCCTTACTAATTCTTTTAATTTCTAACTGGGTAATAAATTATTAAAACATTTCCGAAATTTATTAATATAAAAAATATCCGTTCCTTTCTAACCCTTTAATACTTTTAATTTAAACGAATAGTTATATTTTTCTTTAATTTTAAAATATTAGTTCGTTAAAGGAAAATCGAATTTATAGTTTAATTAATTTATAAATTCGCTCTATTTAATAATAAATACTTTATCGTTAGGTTTAAAATCTAGGACGCGTTGATATTTATTTAATTATTTAATTATCCGCTCTTAAGTTTTAATAATAAATTCTTTTACGTTTTTTACGTATTTTCGGATCCGATTTACTAAGCTTTACGCGTCTTCCCGATTAAATTTCTCTTTAATTGTTAATTATACGTTATTAAAATTAATTCGAGCTTCCTAATTTAAAATTCCGGGTATTGAAAATCCTTTTAATATTTCGTATAATTATATTCTATTTAAATTATTATACGGTATTTTTATTTATATTATATTTATTACCGGGATCGTTTTTAATTAATTATTTTGGAAATAATTAACGAAAGGATAAAAATATTAATTAAAGTATTCGTTTATAATTTCGGCCTACTCCGCAATTTAATTATATCCTAAAGAGGTTAATTTTTATTTAATATTTAAAATTTTAGTTAATTTATTTATAAAATCCGATATAAATTAAGGGCTTTTATCCGAAATAATTTCATTTAGTAATCCGTAAATATAATAAGGGCCTTTATAATATATACGGGTTACGTTTCGGGCTATTATTATTATAAAGTATAGGATAATTTATAATATTTTATTTAACCGGTTTATTATTATAAATACGTTATCGAATCCTCTTTTATCTTTAAATATAATTTTGAAATTTATAACTAAATTCTATTAAATATATTAAACCGTTAAGATAAGCTCTAATTTACCGGGGGTTTTATCCCGGGGAACTTTCGAAATATAATATATTATATAATTAGTAACGAAGCGATCGACGTTACCGGTTATTCTTAATTATTAATATTATAAAAATATTAAACGTTTTATTTTATTTTAACTTAAATAAACGGTAGTAATTTTTACGTATAATTCGTAAATAATTTAGGCTTTTAAAATACCGGGTAATATAATAAATTTATTAAAACGGGTAAAAATTTTATTAATAATAAATCGATACCCGTTCTCCCTCTTTTTAATTATATTTCGATAAATTTCTAAATCCGGGTATATTTTATTCTCGAGAATAAGGCGATTTATAAATAGATAGCCTTCTAATCGTTCTTCCCGAATTCCTTTTACGATTTTAGAGTTAATTTTTATAATAACCGTACTTAAAAATATAATCGATATATAGATTATATTAATATTATTAATTATATTATTAAATTATATTATCCGATTATTATTTAAGTTTTTAAAAATTTAGAGGGTCCTTTATATTTTTTACTTCGCCTTTTAATTCTTTAAATCCTTTATTTTCTTTAATAATACCTCCGTTATACCGTTTTCCTTTTTTAATTGGTAAAAAATAACGAAATAATATTAGGATAAAAACTCGGCCTATTTAATTTATTATAAATTTAAGAGTCTTTTAGTACTAAATTATTTAAAGGTTTCGTTATTTATTAGGATTAAAAAGGGCTCGTATAGATTAATAAATTCGGCTTTCTAATATTATAAAGTTTTAATAATAGTTATTAATTTTTTATTATAAATAGAATAATTGTATTTTACGCCGTATATTATTTTTAAATAAAAAGTAACCGGTCGCTATTCGTTATCGATTAATTATAATAGTATATTAATTATTACTCTATTGAACGCGTTTATTTCTATACGTATTAAGCGTTCGTATTAGAAATAGGTTAAAATAAACGTTAATAATAGACGACTTTTGAATTTTTTAAACGTTACCTAATAATTTTTATTCTAATTAAAAATTTCTCCTTTTTTAATTATAATTATTAAAAGTTTCGTTATTTAATTATAGTCTTTAATGAAGTGTTTATAAAAATTATAAAAATTTAAGAAAGATTATATCCCTTGTATATTCGTTAAGATTTATTAGTCTTTTACGATTGCGATCTTTTAGGGGTTTACCGATACGCTATTAATTTTAATAATAAAATTTAGGAATTTAATTTTTTTAACGTAGAATTCGTATTTATTTAAATCCGCTTATAAACCGGCCGTTTTTAACTTCGTTAATACTTTTTTAATATAGATTTTATATTCTTTTAAATTATTCGAGAAGATAAGAATATTATTGATATATGCGTTATAAAAATCGTCGAAATATTTTATTAGGGTTTTATTAATATATTGTTGGAAAGTAAACGGACCGTTAATTAACCCGAAGCGTAGGACTTTATATTTATAAGCGTTGTATTTTATTCGGAATATTGTTAATTCTTCGTTGTCCGGGTATATACGTATCCGGTAGAATATTTATCGGATATTTATTTTTAAAAAGATTTTTATTTAATTAATTCGGACGATAGTTTCGTTAATGAGGGGTAATGGGTATTTATCTTTTTAAATAATAACGTTAAGTTTTTAGTAATTTATATAAAATTTTAATTTATTGTTAGTTTTAAATACGAAAAGGATAGGCGCTACTTATAGGGCCGAATTATTTTCGATAAACCTTTTAGTTAATATTTCGTTAATATATTTTTGGTAAGTTTTTAATTCGTTTACCGATATTTTATATAACGGATTATAATTAAAGTCTTTAAATTTCGCTCCGTTTATTAAATTAATTTTATAATCGTTAGTATAATAATTTGGTAAAATATCGGATTCCTTCTTATTAAATACGTTTAAATATTTATAGGCGTATTTAAGGATTTCTTTTTTAATTCGTTTACGTAATTTTACTTTATTTTCGGCGAAAACTTATTTCTTTCGGTCGTCGATAAATCGGTCGAATTTGTAAAGGCTAATAATTCTTATATATTCTCATTTAATAAATATAAGGAAGGCGTTAATACTAACGACGGCGAAGTTATTATAGTATTTATCCTATTTTATACTATTACGTTTTAATTAATATCGATTATACGCGTTTTCTCCTTAATAAGAATCGTTTTTTCGTTCGGTTTCGAGTATTTCGATATATTCGCGTTGCGTAAGTATTGTATCGTTGTTTTTCTATCGTAGGGCGTATTAATCTATTAATTCGCGTTCTATTTTTATTAGATTTTCGTCCTTTTTCGGTCGAATAGGTTTTTCCTTAAGCTTTTTGAAAAATTCGGTCGGTCGGCCGTATTTTATTAAAGGCAATAGTAAGGGAATCGTATTGGCGAAGGTTTCGAATTTGGAAATTTATTTATTAAATACTAAAAAAATAATTATTATTTTATTAAAAATTAATTTAATATTAACGATATTTATTAGGACTTTATATTTCTTTAGCTAATATTTGCTTAAAATAATATTATAGCCCGAATTAATAATAATTATTACTTCTTTATCGAATTTTTAGCCTTATATTTCAATTAGTTTTTTTTAAATATTAATCGATCGTTTTACTATATTATCCGGTATAGCCTCCTATAATATATAGTTAAAACCTATATAATTTTTCTACTCTTTATTTTATTATATCACTTATAAAATCCTTATTTATAAAAACATTACCGTTTACTCCCGAATTAATAAGCATATCGTTCGTAAATAAAGTTTTTCTATTATTACTTATTATAATATAAAATATAATTAAAATTAGCTTACTTAAATAATCTTTTAAAAATCTTTTATTTACCTTTATTTTTTTTAATAGTATTTCTTTTGGATTCTTTTTAGAATAAGTATTTATTAATTTAATCCTTAGGAGGGAATTTAATATTCTTAGAGTAATTAATTTTCCGTTTTATTATCGGCCGGTTTATTATTTTTTTTATTTTTATGGCCGTAGTAGTTAATAAATTCGTTAATATAATTGGGGTTACTACTACGGCGGTTAGAATAATTATAAAAATAATATTTAATTTTTTTATATATAAAATATTTATTTTCTTTAAGTAATTTACGGGCCTCTTTACGAATTATATTAGGGGTGCGATAGGAATTACTTTGGTTACTATTGCCGGTATTAATATTATTATTAATAATATTATTAGAATTCTTATTGGAATTATTAAAGCCCTTAATTTTATTAAATAAATTCGAAAAAGAGGAAGTATTTTTATTTTTATCTTTATTATTTTTCTTGGTTTTATTATTGTAGAAGATGCGTTAATTAATTTCGACCGCCTTTTTAGCTATTAAAGCGTATTAATTAAAAATTATATTTTTTTATCCGTATTTTTAGAGAAGGGCGTTTTAAATATTATTAGGGAGTTTTTAATTAAATTTTTACTTCTATAAATTAGGCGGGCGATTGTATTTTCCGGTTAAATGAACGAATTTATTACGGAATTTCTAGAAGTCGCTATTTATTTCGAATTTTAAATCGTTAAATTTATAAATAGCCTTCTTCTTACGATTATAATCGTAGTATTCGGTATGTAAATGGGTTAATAATTCGTTAAAGGTCTTAATATTATAAGGATTATTAGCGAAGTAGGGTTCGAAGTTTTAAATAATTTTATTAGCGGTACGGTTTTCGATATATATTTTCTTAGCTTCGTTATTAAAAAAGTAATTGGTATTTAATTTAAATTTATTAAGGATATAGCGATATTAAATATTAAAGGTAATAGTATCCTTATCCTTTTTATTATAGAAATAGGGCGGGTCCTTCTCTTTAATTAATAAACGTTTACGGTTAATTATAGAAAAATCGGTAGTAGGGGTCTTTTTACAACGGCCTCCTTCGTTATTATTTTCGTTATAATCGGTATAATCGGTACGGTTATAACGTTCGAAGTTTTTAGGAATTAAGAAAGCGATTTTTTTCTTACGGAAATTAATATTTTCTTTATAGAGGTTAATATTCTCTTTAATTAAAGTAACGATTATAATATATAAATTAATTACGTCGCTATCCCGGGTAATTATTATTCTTTTTAATTTTTTAATTTAGATTTTTATAATTATTAGGTTATTTTTGATTTTAGTAAATTCTTTTTCTTTTTCGATTAGGTTGCGGCGGGTTTCGTTCTATTTAGTTAAGAAATGGGGATAGGAGGGGTAGCCCTTAATCGAGGTATTATTTTTTTATTCGTAAAGGGTACCCTATTTATTAGTACGGCCGTCGTTAGACGGGGTATTATTTTAAGCCTTTCTATTATCGGATAGGTCGTCGTTTTAACCGTCGTTAAATGGGGTATTATTTTAGGCTCCTTTATTAGAATAATCGGTAATTTAACGTAGTGTAATAAATTGGGCTTAGAATTTATAATTCTTTTCGCGTAATACGGCGTTTTTATAATGTAAAGTCTCGTAATCGTCCGGTTCGAGGTTAGGATCCTTATTTCCGTAGGCTTCTAATAATTAGCGTATTAGGAATATATTCTTATTTTATTCTTTATATAAGTCCTTATAAAAATGTTCGTTATCTATTTCGGCGCTTTTTTAATATTTTAATAAGTTAGTAGCGTATTTATATATTTATTTAATAAGGAAAACTACTTTAGAACCGGAAACGCCGATTTTTAATCGAAGAGCGCTCTAAAACGAAAACCGATAACGGGAATCGATTCAAGAGGGTCTTTTACGTCCCTCACGATATCCTACGACGAATATAGTAACGATAATATATCGTTACTACCGATAGCGATTAATAATAATAATTATAAATTCGAAAATAGCGTCTACAACCCGCTCGCAGGACTTTTAATTTATAACGACCCTAACGCAGCGCGCGCCGCGAAAATTTCGGAAAAAACGTAAAAGGACGATAAAATTATAAAGAAATTTATCGCTAAAGCGAATAAATTTTTAAACTATAATACTATTTCGTTCGAGGATTATAATTAAGCTCGTAAATTATTTAATAAATATACGAAAATCTTCGCGAAGAAAAATAGGATAATACGCCCCGAAGTTAATAAAATTAATAATAATTAAATTATTATTAAAAAGGATTTTAACGATTTAAAGAAGATAATTTTATAAAAATTATAGAAAAACGCTAAAAAAGCGCCGAAAATATAGGCCGGAATTATAAAGGACGTTCTTTTTAAAATTAGGTTTATCCCTTAATATATTATAATTATTACCCCCCCCTTAAAAATATTTTCCGTTAATTACGACCGTACCCTCCTTATTCGAAGTACTATAATTAATATTTAATATTCAAAGCGGACGAATGAAGAAATTAAAATTTAAATCGAAAAGATATTTTATAACCTAAGGATTAATATCCTTAATATCGTACGAACTATTATAAAATTATTTACGATTAGAGATTATAAAATTATATTTAATAATATTACGCGCAAATAATATTAATAATATTAAATTTAAATTAAGAAAGTCTTTAGCGAAAAAGCGTTCGTATTTTTAAATATTATTATATTAATCGCCAAAAGGTTCCCTTAAACGAATATCGCCGAATATATAAAAATAAAAGATATTACTTATAAAATATAATAAACGAATTTAATTACTTTTATTATTAAAATACATTTATAGAAGAAGAGAATTAACGAAAATAGGGGTCTCCTTATAATAAAAATTACAATTATAAAAATAACCGAAATTCTTTATAAAAAATTCCTCTTTTAAAAAGGCGGTGCGTATATTTACAAACCGTTTACCTCTTTAATTAATATTTAATAATATTTTATTTATTAGGGCGTAAAATATTTAAAAAAATTTTATTATAATACTAATATTTATAAACGTTATAATAAAAATAAATATAATAAGGACTATTTTAAAAAAACGAATTACCCGTTTAATAAAAATAAATCGCTAATCTTTTATATTCTATATAGAAAGTATAAATATTACGCCTTCGAAAAAAAGGTATACCCTATTTTTAAAAAAATTATCGCGAAAACTATTATAAAATACGCTAAAAGGCTACGTTCATTTACGCACCGGAAGGACCTTAAAAAAAGTACTATATTAAAGCCGGCGGTGGTAAAGGACGATAAAAATATTGATTTCTTTAATACCCCCTTTACTATTTATATTATTATTATTCGTAAAAGGGAATTTAAAAATAAAAATAAAGGCTATACCCGTAAACGGATTAACGGGCCCTCTATTAAACCGAAATTAATAATTAAAGGCCTAATAAATACGTTTATAAATTCTTAAAATTCGGGTATTCAGAGCGGCGCCAGTTTAATCGCCGCCGTTAAACCGGTTACTTAAAAGGAAAAAACTCCTATTCTTATTCCACCCGCGGGGTTAAAAAATATTCCTTTATAGAATAATTAATAGTCCGATTAAAAATACTTTATTAAAATATAGGGAAATTATATAAAAGAGGGAAATTACTATTTAAATAAAAAGAAATTTACAATATTATAACGATTTAAAAGCCGGGTAAGAATTTAAACGAAGATATTTATCGTTTATAGGATAATAAATATATTAAAGTAAATTATTTAAAAAAGGGGAGGGCGATTATTTATATAAATAAAAAATAAAATTTTAAGGATTTAAATTTCTATATCGAAAGAAATTAAGCCTTTATAACGTTTAAGAATTTAAAGGAATTATTAACCGTTTATTTAATTTATTCCCCTATTAAAATGTATAAAATACTAAAATACGAATAAAAATCTCCCCTCTTCGAATTCCTCGAAGAAAAACCCCTAATAAAATATTAAATTATAATTATCGGGGATTTTAATTTCTATTATCCTAATTAGGATTTAAAGAATAAAATTAACCTAAGAATTAAAAAATTCCTTATATAAATATAACGGTAGCGTATACGATTTATTACCCCTAAAAAGGAGCCGACCCGTATAAATAATATAATATAAAAAGAAAAAAATAAAATAATCGACTACGTATAAATAATATTAAAAATCGAAACCGAATATTAAGGGGTATAATGGTACGAATAAACCGGTTCGGATTATTATTCTTAGGAAATTTAAATCTATATTAAAAAAAAAATTAGAAAAGCGGAAATAGAAAAAGGTTATAGCTAAAATTTAATAAATATAGAAAAAGTACAAAAAGCGGCGTTATAACGGATTTTAATCCTAATAAAAATTAATATAAAAGAGGAATTAAAATTTATATTCGATAAATTCGATAAAAAATTTATAAATATAATAAAAGAATTCGTCTTGTATTAGAAGAAAAATTGAAGGAGAAGAGCAAAATAATAAACGCTAAAATATAAAATAATAATAGAAAATACGAAGCAAAAATAATAAAAATAATATAAGGAAAAAATATCTTCGAATTAAATAAAATTCGTAAAAGTATTAATAAAAAAAAAAAAGATTAACGCAAAAATTTAATAAATAATATAACGAAAAGGCGTTGAAAAAGCGTCGAAAAACTCAAATAAATTTTAAACCTTCGAAAAATAGGCCCGTACCCGAAATTATTTACTAATAAACCCGCCTAAATTCCTAATTTTTAAATAATATAAAAGAATAAAAAAAATCGAAGATTATAATAATAAAGCGAATATTTTCGCTAAATATTTTTTCCCGAAAGTAAATATCCCTACGGATTATTTACCCAATTAGACCCTTTTATTAAATACCGGTAATTTATTATTTATTAACGAATTAATTACCGAAAAGGATATTTAAGAAGTTTTATTTTAAATAGCTCCGAATAAAATACTAGGTATCGATTAATATTCGAATAAGTTTTTAAAAATTTATAAAGAACTATTCCGAAAAATTATAACCATTTTTATAATTATAAACTTTCATTTTAAATATTTCCTATAATAATTTAAAAATATAAAAATAATCGTTTTTAAAAAATTAAGAAAAACCGCCGTATAATAAAAGTTAGCCGGCGCGTAAAGGCTAATTTTACTATTAAATAACGTTAAGAAAATCTTCGAAATATTCGTTGTTAAAAAATTTATTTAAATTGTAAAAGAATTTAACCTCTTATTAAAGGGTTAAATAAGTAATTAAATAAACCGTTCGATTAAATTTACTATCCGTATTATTATAAATACCGTATATACAATTTAGAAACTCGGAGCCGTTATATTATTAATACTCCTTAATTTTAAAAGCGTATTCGATAAAATTAATTATAAATAATTACTATATACCCTATAGGAAATATAATTCTTATAATAAATTTTCGAATAGGTAGTGAATTTTATTAACGGATAAAGAAATTCCCTTTTCTTCAATAATAAAATATCTATTCCCTATATTATAAAAACCGGAATACCTTAAGGCTCCCCCCTCTTTTTAATTCTTTTTATCCTCTTTATTACCCTATTATATTATAAATTAATTACGGTTAAAAATATAATTATAATCGGCTTCGCTAATAATATTAATATCGTCGCTATAGCGAAAACTACCGAAGAAAACTATAAAATACTTTAAACGGTATAGGAAATTTATTCTAAATAAATAAAGGAAAAAAGTATAGAATTCGAAGCGAATAAAATGGAATTAATATATTTTATACGAACGAAAGTACTAAAAATAGAAATTCTCTAATTTAGAAATATTATATTTTAATCGACGGAATTAATAAAATTTTTAAACGTTTAATTAAATTATAAATTCAATTATCGAACCTATACGGAAGTTATTAAAAAAAAAATAAAAATTCAAACGAATATACTAATTTAATTAACTATAAAAATTTAGGGTTATTCCTTTATTCGTATAAAAGAAATTTATATTAAATATATTCAAAATATAATTATATATAGAACTTCAACCTTCTACTAATTAATAAAAATATATAATAAACCCCGAAGAATAATAATCGGATTAATTAAATACTAAATTAAATACTTAAAAATTATCGCTAGGGCGTATAAAACTATATTAATATAGAACTTTAAAACGGAAATTTTTTACCCGCTATTCGACTTTTATTTTAATAAACGAGTAAAGGCTTTTAAAAAGAAATTCGCCCGTACAAATTAAATTAAATTCGTCCGAAGAATAATAATTTAAATAATTAATTATATTTAAATAAAACGAATAAAAGGTCGATTACCTATTAATAAACCGGAAAACGGTACCGCCAAAATTAAATAAGTAAAAGAATAAATACTAATAAAAAACTTTATAACGATTATAATAAAATTACCCCCGGTAATAAATATACCCGTTTAACAATTATAACCGCTAGAACCTTTAACCTTCGATCGAAAAATATAATTAAAAAATATTATAAAGAGAAAGTAAATATCGTACTATAATTATTAATTAATAATAATAATAGCTAAATTAAATCGGTAATATAAATTTACAATTATTAACCTCAACCCGAAATTTAATAATATTATAATAAAATAATATATAATCGGTTAAAAAAAAAAGAAGTAGAAGAGACTTTAACCTTTAAAGGATAATAAAAATTATTATTTATTAACGAAAACGAAAAGCTCCCTCCTCGTTTAAACGAAAATGGAAACAATCGGCCTTAAAACCTTCCTTTTCTAAAAGAGAATCCCTAATATTAATACCCCCATTTACTCGTACGGATTAAAATAGGAAATATTCTACTATATTATATTCGAATATTTCTAGATAGTAAATACGTAATTCATAATAATTAATTAATTATAAACGTAAAAATAATTCCAAATTCACTTAAACAATAGAATTAAGGCCGAAAAAATCCTATTATAAATATTTTAATTAGGATAATTAAATAAATACCGCCTAATAATCGAATTAAAAAAGGAGCGGCGAAACGAATTTACTCGCTATTTTTAATTTTCTTTTTTTCCTTTTCTTTTACTTTTATTCACTAATATATTAGAATAAAGACGGGGGAGGATTTCTATTTAATTAAAAATTTATCGGGCTATAAAAGCGACGACCTATTTAATTATTATTTCTTTTTACAATTAATTAAAGCCTTCAATATTTTATTATTATCGGCGAATAAACGGTTCTATTTATCGAATTAATAAATATATTAACGTATAATATTAATTACGAATTAACGCTAAATGAATTAATTACTATTAATAAGAACGGAATTAGTAAAACGAATAATTAATAAATTAATTTCTATTAGGGAATTATTATAAGAAAGTATATAAATATTATTATTATTCGGAAGAATTCTACCGCTACCGCTATAAAATAAATTATTATTACCGCTACGGGGCAAATTATTACTATTATTATAAAGGATATTATTTAAAGGAATATAACCGCTAATTAAATTATCTTTATTAGAAAGGAGGAATTCGTAATAACCTTTTTAAAAATAATTATTAACCGACTATTTTCTATAGCGAATAAATTACTTTAAGGTATTAATAAAATTATTATTAATAAAGCGAAGGCGAATCGCGCTAATAAATTCCTTAATAATAATATAAAAGCGGATAAAATAATCGCGGAATTTATTACTAATTGGGTTTTTATTAATAACCTTCTCCTAAAAAGTATTATAAAAATCGTAAAAGCCGCGAAGTATATCGATTATATAATATAAAACCGCTAAAATATATTAAATAACCTAATTAAATTTATTTAAAGGCGAATTAGAATAAAAAATATTAATAATATAAAAAATAGTAATTTATTCGGGTAATTAGAAATATAGTAAATTAATTCAATAATAGCCTCTATATAAACATCGTAACCCGGGACGGCTAAAAAGGAGAGAAAAACCTTAGCTAATTAAAGGGTATAAACGAAATATAAAGGAATATAAATATAATTTCGGAGAAATTAGTACAAAAATAAAACGTAATAGAAGGAGGATTTACCCTTTCTCTAATATATAAAAGAATTTATTACTAATAAAATATTTAATAATATATTTGAAATTAATTTTAATATCGGTATTAATTATATTAAATATAGGGGTTAATAAAAGAGGGCGAAGGGGAAATGAATTCTCGCCCTCATTTTCGTCGGAAATTTTTATTATTTTATAAAGCGCTTCAATGTATTTCTAACGGGGAATAATTATTTCGAATCGATTATTATTATTATTAAAGGAAAGAAAAGCTTAAAAAGGCTTAAAGGATAAAAGGTTTTTATATTTAAAGGAAGGAAATCTTTATATTGATATAAATTATAGTAAAAATATAATTATTATAAAGGGAGGAAGAGGATAAAAAGAATAAAAGAAGGTTTAACGGCTAAGAAATTTAATAACGGTTAAAAAAATAAATAAATAGGGGAATAAAAGGTAAAAGGTAATAATAAATAAAAGGACGGGACGGCGGATTAAAAAAGCGGAGCGGTTTAATATTCTTATATAACGGTAAATAGAAGGGATAAAACGGATATTAATTGCGTTAGCGGTAAGTATATATTATAATTATAAAACGCCGAAGAAATAGCGTGGATAAGTCCGCGCCGGGAATTATAGCCGAGGTTTTTGTCCGGGGCGTTTAACGTTTATAGTTTCATCCTACGGAGAATCGGAGATAGACCCTATATTATATTAGCGCTATAGATTTAATTAAGGAATAAGAATCTTACTTTTTATATATTTATTTTAAATTAATATTTAAATTAATAATAATAATTTAATATTCTTATTATTAAGAAAGAATAATTTTAATTAGGATAATTCGTAATTTAATTTTTTCGAAAATAGTATATACGCCCTTAGGATCTTCGATAATAGATTTGAAAATATCGAAGTCTATTAATAAAATATTACTATTATTTTATTTTTAATAATTTTAGCCTATAATTATTAAAACCTTAAAGTAAATAAGTAAATAAGATTCTTATTCCCTAACTAAATCTATAGCGCTAATATAATATAGGGTTTATTTCCAATTCTCCGTAGGATAAAACCGTAGGCGTTAAACGCCCCGGATAAAAACCCCGGCTATATTTCTCGACGTAGACCTATCCGCGCCGCTTTTTCGGCTTTTTACGATTACGGTATATATTTACCACTAATATAATTAATATCCGTCTTATCCTTTCTATTTATTATTATATTAGAATATTAAACCGTTCCGCTTTCTTAATTTACCGTCCCGTCCCCTATTTATTACTACTTTCTACTTTCTATTCCCCCGCCTAAATTTATTCGCTATAGAAAGTGAAAAACAGCTTTAGAACCGGAAACGCCGATTTCTAATCGAGGAGCGCTCTAAAACGAAAACTAATAATAGGAATCGACTTAAAAAGGTCTTTTACGTCCTTTACGATATTTTACGACGAATATGACGACGATAATATATTATTATTATTAATAGTAATTAATAACGGTAATTATAAATTCGAAAATAGTATTTATAACCCGCTCGTAAAATTTTCAATTTATAACGACCCTAATATAGCGCGTATTATAAAGATTTCGGAAAAAACGTAGGAGGACGACGAAATTATAAAGAAATTTATCGTTAAAGCGAATAAATCTTCGGATTATAACGCTATTTCGCTCGAAGATTATAATTAAATTCGTAAATTATTTAACGAATATACAAAAATCCTTATAAAGAAAAATAAAATAATATGCCCCGAGGTTAATAAAGTTAATAATAATTAAATTATTATTAGGAAAGATTTCGACGATTTAAAGAAAACGATTTTATAGGAATTATAAAAGAACGTTAAAGAAGCGTTAAAAATATAGGCCGGAATTATAAAAGATATTTTTCTTAAAATTGGGTTTATCCTTTAATATATTATAATTATTACCCCCCCCCTGAAAATACTCTCCGTTAATTACGACCGTACCCTCTTTATTTAAAATATTATAATCGATATTTAATATTCGAAGCGAATAAACGAAAAAATTAAAATTTAAATCGAAAAAATACTTCGCGATTTAAAAATTAATATTCCTAATATTATACAAACCGCTACGAAATTACTTATAATTAGAAATTATAAAATTATATTCGATAATATTACGTACGAATAATATTAATAATATTAAATTTAGATTAAAAAAATCTTTAGCGAAAAAGCGTTCGTATTTTTAAATATTATTACGTTAATTATTAAAAGGTTCCCCTAAACGAATATCGCTAAATATATAAGGATAGAAGATATTATTTATAAAATATAATAAACGAATCCGACCGCTTTTATTATTAAAATATATTTATAAAAAAAGAGAATTAGTAAAAATAAGGGTTTTTTTATAATAGAAATTATAATTATAAAAGTAGCCGAAATTTTCTATAAAAGATTCCTCCTTTAGAAAGGCGGTATATATATTTACGAATTATTTACCTCTTCGGCTAATATTTAATAATATTTTATTTATTAGGGCGTAAAATATTTAGGGAAATTTTATTATAATATTAACGTTTATAAACGTTATAGTAAGGATAAATATAATAAAGACTATTTTAGAAAAATAAATTACCCGTTTAACGAAAATAAATTACTAATTTTTTATACTCTATATAGAAAATATAAATATTATACTTTTAAAAAGAAAATATACCCTATTTTTAAGAAAGTTATTACGAAGGTTACTATAAAATACGCCGAGAGGTTACGTTTATTTATATATTAGAAGGACCCCGAAAGAAGTATTATATTAAAACCGGCGGCGGTAAAGGACGATAAGGATATCGATCTCTTTAACGCCCCCTTTATTACCCGTATTATTATTATTCGTAAAAAGGAATTTAAAAGCGGAAATAAAGGCTATACCCGTAAATAGATTAATAAACCTTCTATTTAACCGAAATTAATAATTAAAGGCTTAATAAACGCGTTTATAAATTTTTAGGGTTTAGGTATTTGGAACGGCGTTAATTTAATTACCGCCGTTAAATTAATTATTTAAAAAGAAAAGATTCCTACTTTTATTCCGCTTACGGGGTTAGAAAATATTCTTTTATAAAATAATTAATAATTTAATTAAAAATATTCTATTAGAATATAGGGAAATCGTATAAAAGAAGGAAATTATTATTCGAATAGGAAAAAATTTATAATATTATAGCAATTTAAAAGCTAAGTAAGAATTTAAATAAAAATATTTATCGTTTACGAAATAATAAATATATTAAGGTAAATTATTTAAAAAAAAAGAAAGCGGTTATTTATATAAATAAAAAATAGAATTTTAAAGATTTAAACTTCTATATTAAAAAAAATTAAGCTTTTATAACGTTTAAGAATTTAAAGGAATTATTAACCGTTTATTCGATTTATTCCCCTATTAAAATATATAAAATATTAAAATACGAATAGAGGTTTCCCCTCCTCGAATTCTTTAAAGAAAAACCCTTAATAAAATATTAAATCGTAGCCGTCGGAGATTTTAATTTCTATTATCCCGATTAGGATTTAGAAAATAAAATTAGTTTAAAAATTGAGAAATTCCTTATATAGGTATAATAGTAACGTATACGGTTCGTTACCTTTAGAAAGGAATTGACCTATATAAATAACGCAATACGGGAAAAGAAAAATAGGATAATCGATTATATATAAATAATATTAAAAATCGAAACCGAATATTAAGGGGCGTAATAATACAAATAAACCGGTTCGGATTATTATCTTTAAAAAATTTAAATTTATACCGGAAAAAAAATTAAAAAAGTAAAAATAAAAGAAAATTATAATTAGAATTTAATAAATATAGAAAAGGTATAAAAAATAACGTTATAACGGATTTCGATCTTAGCGAAGATTAATATAAAGGAGGAATTAGAATTTATATTCAATAAATTCGATAGAGAATTTATAAATATAGTAGAAGAATTCGTCCTATATTAGAAAAAAAGTCGAAGGAAAAGAATAAAGTAGTAAATATTAGAATATAAAATAACGATAAAAAATATAAAATAGAAATAATAGAAATAATATAAGGAAAAGATATTTTCGAATTAAATAAAATTTATAGAAATATTAATAAAAAAAAGAAGGATTAATATAAAAATTTAATAAATAATATAGTAAAAAAGCGTTAAAAAGGTATCGAAAAATTTAAATAAATTTTAAACCTTTGAAAAATAAATTTATACCCGAAATTATTTACTAATAAACCTACTTAAATTCCTAATTTTTAAATAATATAAAGGAATAAAAGAAATTGAAGATTATAACGGTAAGGCGAATATTTTCGCCGAACGTTTTTTCCCGAAAATAAATATCTTTACGAATTATTTATTTAATTAGACCCTTCCCTTAAATATTAATAATTCGTTATTTATTAACGAATTAATTACTGAGGAAAATATTTAGAAGGTTTTATTTCGGATAGTTTTAAATAAAGTATTAGGTATTAATTAATATTCGAATAAATTTTTAAAAATTTATAAAGAATTATTTTAAAAAATTATAACCGCTTTTATAATTACGAATTTTCGTTTTGGGTACTTCTTATAGCGGTTTAAAAATATAAAAGTAATTATTCTTAAAAAATTAAAAAAAACCGCTATATAATAAAAATTAACCGGCGTATAAAAGCTAATTTTACTATTAAATAACGTAGGGAAAATCTTCGAAGTGTTCGTTGTTAAGAAGTTTATTTAAATTATAGAAGAATTTAACCTCCTATTAAAAGGTTAAATAAATAATTGGGTAAACCGTTCGACCGAATTTATTATCTGTATCGTTACGGATATTATATATATAATTTAAAAATTTAGAGCCGTTATATTATTAATACTCTTTAATTTTAAAAATATATTCGATAAAATTAATTATAAATAATTATTATATACTTTATAGGAAATATAATTCTTATAATAAATTTTCGAATAAGTAACGAATTTCGTTAATAAACGAAGAGGTTCCCTTTTTTTCGACGATAAAATATTTATTCCCTACGCTATAAAAATTAGAATATTTTAAGGCTCCCTCTTTTTTTTAATTCTTTTTATCCTTTTTATTACTTTATTATATTATAAATTAATTATAATTAAGAATATAATTATAATTAATTTTATTAACGATATTAATATCGTCGCCGTAATAAAGATTACCGAAGAAAATTATAAAATATTTTAAACGGTATAAAAAATTTATTCCAAATAGGTAGGGGAGAGAAATATAGAATTCGAAACGAATAAAACGGAATTAATATATTTTACGCGGATAAAAATATTAAAAACGGAGACTTTTTAATTCGGAGATATTATATTTCGATTAACGGAATCGATAAAATTCCTAAGCGTTTAATTAAATTATAAATTTAATTATCGAATTTATATAGAAGCTATTAAAAAAAAAATAAAAATTTAAACGAATATATTAACCTAATTAATTGTAAAAATTTAAGGTTATTCCTTCATTTACGTAAAGGAAATTTATATTAAATATATTCGAAGTGTAATTATATATAAAATTTTAATTTTCTATTAATTAATAAAAGTATATAGTAAACCTTAAAAGATAATAATCGGATTGGTTAAATATTAAATTAAATATTTAAAAATCGTTATTAGGGTATATAAAATTACGCCGGTACGGAACCTTAAAATGGAAATTTTTTACCTACTATTCGACTTCTATTTTAATAAATAGGTAAAGGCTTTCGAAGAGAAATTCGCCCGTATAAATTAAATTAAATTTATCCGAGGAATAATAATTTAAATAATTAATTATATTTAAATAAAATAAATAAGAGGTTAATTATTTATTAATAAACCGGAAAATAATATTATTAAAGTTAAATAAGCGGAAGAATAAATATTAATAAAGAATTTTATAACGATTATAATAAGACCGCCCTTAGTAATAGGCGTACCCGTTTAACCGTTATAGCCGCTAGAATTTTTAACCTTCGATCGAGAAATATAATTAAAAAACGCTACGAAAAGAGAATAAATATCGTACTATAATTATTAATTAATAATAATAGTAATTAAATTAAATTAGTAGTATAAATTTATAATTATTAATTTCGACCCGAAATTTAACGATATTATAATAAAACGGTATATAATTAATTAAAAAAAAAAAAAGCGGAAGAAAACCTAATTTTCGGAAGACGATAAAGATTATTATCTATTAATAAAAGCGAAAAATTCTTTCTTTATTTAAATAAAAACGGAGGTAATCGGCCTTAAGGCCTTCTTTTTTTAAAGGAGAATCCCCAATATCGATATCCTTATTTATTCGTACGGATTAAAATAGGAAACGTTCTATTATATTACGTTCGAATATTTCCGGATAATAAATATATAATTCGTAATAATTAATTAATTATAAATATAAAAATAATTTTAAATTTATTTGGACGATAAAATTAAGGCCGAAAGGATTTTATTATAAATACTTCGGTTAGGACGATTAAATAAATATTATTTAGTAATCGAATTAGAAAAGGAGTAGTAAGATAAATTCGCCCGCTACTTTTAATTTTCTTTTCTTCCTTTTTTTTTACTTTTATTTATTAATATATTAGAATAAGGATAGGGGAAGATTTTTATTTAATTAAAAATCTATCGGGTTACGAAAGCGACGACCTATTCAATTATTATTTTTTTTTATAATTAATTAAAGCTTTTAATATTTTATTATTATCGGCGAATAAACGGTTTTATTTATTGAATTAACGAATATATTAGTATATAGTATTAATTACGAATTAATATTAAGTAAGCTAATTATTATTAATAGGAATAGGATTAATAAAACGAATAATTAGCGAATTAATTTTTATTAAGGAATTATTATAAGAAAGTATACGAATATTATTATTATTTAGAGGAATTCTACCGTTATTATTACGAAATAAATTACTATTACCGTTATAGGGTAAATTACTACTATTATTATAGGGGATATTATTTAAAGGAATATAATTGCCGATTAAATTATCCTTATTAAAAAGGAGGAGTTCGTAATAGCCCTTTTAAAGGTAATTATTAACCGATTATTTTTTATAGCGAATAAATTATTTTAGGATATTAATAAAGCCGTTATTAATAAGGCGAAAGCGAATTGCGCCGGTAAATTCCTTAGCGACGATATAGAGGCGGATAAAATAGTCGTAAAATTCGCTATTAATCGGGTTTTTATTAATAACCTTTTCTTAAAAGGTATTACGGAAATTATAGAAGCCGCGAAATATATCGATTATATAATATAAAATTATTAAAATATATTAAATAATTTAATTGAATTTATTTAAAGACGAATTAGAGTAGGAAACGTTAATAATATAAAAAATAGTAATTTATTCGGGTAATTAGGGATATAATAAATCGATTTAACGATAATTTTTATATAAATATTATAATTAAAGACGGTTAGGAAGGAAAAAAAGGCCTTAATTAATTAGAGGGTATAAGTAAAATACGGAGGAATATAAATATAATTTCGAAAAAATTAATATAAAGATAAAACGTAATAGAAGGAGGATTTACCCTTTCTCTAATATATAAAAAAATTTATTATTAATAAAGCGTTTAATAATATATTCGAAATTAATTTTAATATTAATATTAATTATATTAAATATAAGGGTTAATAAAGGAGGGCGAAAGGGAGACGAATTCTCGCCCTTATTTTCGTCGGAGGTTTTTATTATTTTATAGAGCGTTTTAATACATTTTTAACGGAGAATAATTATTTCGAATTAATTATTATTATTATTAAAGGAAGGAAAAGTTTAAAAAGGCCCGGGGGATAAAGGGTTTTTATATTTAAAAGAGGGAAATCTTTACGTTAATATAAATTATAATAGAAATATAATTATTATAGGGGGAAAAAGAGGATAAAAAGAATAAAAGAAAATTTAATAATTAAAAAGTTTAATAGCGGTTAGAAAAGTAAATAAACGGGGGAATAAAAAGCGGAAAGTGGTAATAAATAAAAGGATAGGATAGCGGATTAGGAAAGTAAAACGGTTTAATATTTTTATATAATGGTAAATAAAAGGGATAAAATGGATATTAATTACGTTAGCGGTAGGTATATACTACGATTATAAAACGCCGAAGAAACGGCGCGGATAAGTCCGCATTGGGAATTGTAGCCGGGGTTTTTATTCGGGGCGTTTAACGTTTACGGTTTTATCCTACGGAGAATCGGAGATAAACCCTATACTATATTAGCGCTATAAATTTAGCTAGGGAATAAGAATCTTACTTATTCCCCCGCCTATTTACCCTTTTAATTATTTTTAAATTTCCTACCCGTTAAATTTTCCTTTATTCTTTCTATCCTCTTCCTCCCCCTATTACAATTATATTTTTACTATAATTTATATTAATATAAAGATTTCCTTCCCCCAAATATAAAAACCCCTTATCCCCCTAGGTTTTTTTAGGCTTTTCCTTCCTTTAATAATAATAATCGATTCGAAATAGCTACTCTTCGTTAGAAATGCGTTGAGGCGCTTTATAAAATAATAGAAATTTCCGACGAAAATGAAGACGAAAATTCATTTCCCTTTTACCCTCTTTCGCCGACCCTTATATTTAATATAATTAATACCGATATTAAAATTAATTTCGAATATATTACTAAACGCTTTATTAATAATAAATTCTTTTATATACTAGAAAAAGGGTAAATTTTCCTTCTACTACGTTTTATCTTTGCGTTAATTTTTCCGAAATTATATTTATATTCCTTTATATTTCGTTTATATTTTCTAATTAACTAAAGCCTTTTTCTCCTTCTTAACCGTCCCGAATTATAATATTTATATAGAGGCCGTCGTTAAATCGATTTATTATATCCCTAATTATTTAAATAAATTACTATTTTTTATATTATTAATATTTCCTATTTTAATTCGTCTTTAAATAAATTTAATTAAATTATTTAATATATTTTAGCGGTTTCGCGTTATATAATCGATATACTTCGCGGCTTTTACAATTTCTATAATATTTTTTAAAAGAATATCGTTAATAAAAACCTAATTAGCCGTAAATTCTACAATTATTTTATCCGCTTTTATATTATCGTTAAAGAATTTACCGGCGCGATTCACTTTCGCCTTATTAACGACGGCTTTACTAATACCCTAAAATAATTTATTCGTTATAAAAAATAATTAATTAATAATTATTTTTAAAAAAGTTATTACGAATTCCTTTTTTTTAATAAGGATAATTTAATTAGCGGTTATATTCCTTTAAATAATATCCCCTATAATAATAATAGTAATTTACCCTATAATAATAATAATAATTTATTTCGCAACGGTAATAGTAGAATTCCCCCGAATAGTAGCGGTATTCGTATATTTTCCCGTAGTAATTCTCCGATAGAAATTAATTCGCTAACTATTCGTCCTACCGGTCCCGTTCCTATTAATAATAATTAGTTCGCTTAGCGTTAATTCGTAATTAATATTATACATTCTTAGCGGTCGATATAGGGAGCCTTATTACCGTTGTATAACGGTTATATTACGGTATATTTTTTTTCAACGGTTTTTTTGCTTGGTTCTAGTTATATAACGGTTTTATCATCTCAACCGTTCTACAACCGTTACTTCCGCTATAACCATTAGGGTTAGAATAGGAGTAGAGGGTCTAGGGGTAAGGGCCTACAACCTACAGCCTATATACACGTCGGGGTATAGCTGGTAACGGATTGGGCTACCTATAGGTATAGTAGGTCGCCTATATAGGCCCTACCTTAGCCAGAAAATTTCTTACGGTATAAAAAAAATAAAAAGGAAAGTACGGGTTAATCGCTCTTATATTTTCTACCTACTATTATTAATTATCGATTACCGCCTAAGTTACCGCCGCTAGCCTACGTACAATCCACTTTACTACCGGCCTAAGTTACCGCCCGCCAACCTACGCACGGTCTACCTCGCTGCCGCCAATTTACCGCCCACCCGGGCTCTATACGGTCTACCTCGCTACCGACCTAAGTTACCGCCTACCCGGGCTCTATACCCCGGCGCCAATCCATCCAGCCCTACACCCGGCGCTGTATACCCGGCGTATAACCCGGATGCGATACAATCTTGGTTATAATGCTAAATTATTAATTAGCTTATTAAATATTCGTAAGAGAGTAGTGCAAAGAATAAACGTAACCAATAATATAATGAATAAAAAGGAATATATCCGGGGTAAGTAATAAATTCAATATTAACATCACTTTAATAGACTATAGTAAATAATCCGTATATTATTGTATCCAATTAGATAAATAATAAAAAAGGTCTAAATAGGTCGATATTCGTAATATTAAATATATTATTAGATTCCAAGTCTAGTGTAGGCGTAATATATCTAATCTAAGCGGTCTATGCGGTTGAGTCCAAATGGTGGTAAATATAGGCGTTATATATAGGTTAAAGTATAAGTTCTATTAAACGGATATATTATATTAGAATCGTTAACCTATATTCTTCGATATATTGTAATAATTATTATATTTACGATATAGAGTAATTACGATAATGACAATTCCCAATTACAAATAACCACATTAGTTAAAATACGGATAAACAATAGTAAAAAACAGGTTAATAAATATTAATTAATACCGTTAATATTATTTACTATATATTATTACAGCTAAATAATATCCCAATCCACCCAAACCTATAATAGGGTATAATATCTTCTACGCTCGTAAAGCTTAGAAATATCAACGATATAAATTCTATTAATTATAATTACTAGAAGACCAATAATTAAAGGCTCGCTAATATTATTAAACTAGGTAAAATCGAAAGTAGGGTATTTCTCGTTAAGAAGCTGAAATTTTATTAGCGTAAAGAAGATTCTACGTTTACCAATCTATTATTAATCGTAAACGAAGATATAATTAATACGTACTATACCCGTAATATTATTATCGATATAATAATAAATATAGTCGCTAAAGTTAAACCGGTAACGCCAGAGCGTTTTATAAAATTTAAAGGTTAATAAAAACTTTAATATAGTACGGGTAATATATAATATAATTATATAGGATACTACTAATTATACTTATCGTAATTACTCTTTATAACTATTAAATTAACGATTTCGAATCGTTTTTATAGCATAGCGTATAAATACGTAAATATATTAACTTTTAAATTCGATACATTAAAAGGGGAAGTATTAATCCTAATAATTTTAATATAATATTATATTACGTTGAAGAATAATAATTAAGAGGCGCTAAAATACCGGGTTTTATACTACTTAAATTTTTAATATCCTTCCAACATATTAATATCGATAACCTTCGCAATTTTAACTCTCAATAACGCGGGCATACGCCTTCGATATATTTTAGCAATATTATAAAATACTATCCAATATATCGATATTTAAATTATACCCCACTAGTTTAAAACCGTATAGAAATATTAATATCGATATTAAATATATCGTTTTTACTATTAGTACCGCCAAAACTCGTCTTAAAGCCGCACCTTCGGTATTATAATTACTAAATCCGGTAATTACTATTATATTTAACCACCCAGAATACCCAAAAATATTCTATATAAAGCCCTAAACTCCTAAAATCGTATATTTATATTTATATACTTATATAAGGGGGTAGGGGGAAGGAGGGGGGAAACGCGGAGAATTAGAAATAGGAAACTATATATTACGGTAATTTTATAACTTATATATAAAATAAGTTTACAACCGTAATATATATAGTTATTAATAGAATACGTATCCTTAATAACTCGCTCTAATTGCAAATTTATTTATCAATATATTCGGGATTCGGGGTAATAAATATAAAGGGTAATAAATAAAGGGTAATTTAATATAAATTTACTTATTAAAAAATAAAATATATTTACTATACTACATAATACCGGGGCCGAAAGTCGCAATAAAGCTAATATTATAATCTCGTTTATATATATTATATAATAGCCGTCTAAATGAATTTAATATTTATTTCAAACTTAATAGTAAAGTATACTATCGTTTTCTTTCTTTAATAAATATTATTATAAAGTCTCGATTTTGGTATAACCAATCGCAAGCAGGGTAATAAACTTTACTTATATCCTCTTTAAACTTGCTAGTAATTAACGGTCGAATATATATTTCGCTAATTACTTAGGGGATTTCGAATTCTATATCTTTATTAACTAATAATAAAAATTCGATATTAAAGCGGAATTTATCTTCGTTACCAAATAGGGCTTCGAAAAGTTTATTTAATTCCCTAATTAATCGTTGTAATTAGCTGGTTAAAATAGGGTCGGATAATATAAAGGCGTTAAAGAGGACGAATCGGATAGTATAAATAATACGTTCGTATTTAAGGATCTAGCGTTCAATTTCCTTACCGTTAGTTCTTTCTACCGTTTTTTTAAATCGTTTATCGCTAATTATTAATATCTATATTCTTATTGGCCTTACTAGCGCTTACAGCCCGCTTTTTGTATACCCGATTTTTTTTATATAGGTTACGTATAGTGGGCGCTTTAAGGTATACGTTAAATATACTAAAATTCTATATATATAACGGGATTTATTTATAATATTTCTCCTCCGTTAATATATTTAATAAATTAGGAAAACTATATTCTTTATAAATTTAATTATAATAAATACCTAAATATATATTTAATTGAAGAGCTTTAATAATATATTTTTTAGCCCTTTTAGGAAGTGATAATTTTATAGCATTTATTATTTCTTCGATTTATTTATCCTTATTATCTATTATATCTTCGTCTTCGTTACTATCGAGTATTACCTCCTTTACGATTTCTACTATTATAGATAACCGTTTTAAAGATTATATAAATAATACTTCCGACGGCAGTTATAATGCCCTAGCTCTATTACTAAACCCAACCTTTTCTTAATTACGTAAATTCTTAGTTACGGCTTTTATTATAATATCGTACATCCGTTTATATTAGCGACGTATATTTAAGATATATTAATCTAAATTTTTATATATAATTGGGTATTATAAGTATTTATAAGAACGGAGTTACTGCGTGCTATAACTGAAATTGCTTTAATTAGTATAGAAAGTAATTATTCTTTTATTAGGTCGCTACCTATAATATATTTTAAGAAACGTTCTCTTTCGTATTTATTTGGAAATGGTATTTTTATTACCGATTCTTATACATCTTATATATAGTTATCGATATAGTCGCGACGGAGCTATATTTATAATATAGGCGGTATAACGATAGACTAGCGGGTATATTCTAATAAATTATAATTCTTAAGATATAAAAGTAGGGAATGTAGTAAATCCTATCCGGGCGGAAATAGCTATAATCGAAGTATTCGATTATATTCTATTCGAGCGTTCGGTTTTAGGAAAATATCCAGAAGTATTTTATAGGTATACTATATAATGCTTTTGAATTTTGAATATATTGGATTTGGTGGTCGGGTTCGTATAATATTAAGAGTTGGGGTTAAATTTAATAACGTAAGTCGATTTTTCGATATTCCCCATTGGGTATTGTATTTATTCTTATCCTTTTAGGTTATTAAATTATAATTTATTTCGTATTTTATCTATATATATTGGAAATAATACTATTATATGTCTACGGTATTATATTCTTTTAAAATATTTTATTTATTAACAATATAGTTTAGACCGATATAATAGAAACGGTAGAATTTATAACTAGACGGACCGATAGTATTAGTATTTTTGTTTTATTACGGTATATCCCCGGTATAATATATAGTAAAAATAGATATTAATATAGGAATACTTTTGATCTCTATTATTATACCCTAGTCTAATAATATAAGATAGTTAATGGCTTCGATAATAGATTCGAAGTTTAAAGTATAAGGACCCAGAACGATAGGGAAAATATTCGTATTTCGAAGTCTATTGCCAAAGGGAAGGCCTATTAGTGATTAGTATATCCTTATAATTAAATAAAAAGTATTGCGATAAATACTAAAACTATTAATAAATATAAATATTAAATAATTTAATACGTTAAATCGGTTATATAATTAATCTTAATTCTCAAAGTAGTCCCGGTTAAATATTTTAATTTTAAATTGGGCTTTAATTAGTAGAGTAAATATTAAGGGTAGAATTTGGACTTTCTATTCTTCTTTAGAATCTTTATCGCTTTTTAGTATATTTCGTACAACGAAAAACCTATTTAACGGTAATTTTAATCGAATATTATATTTAAATAGTCGTTTACCCGCTTTAATAAGTAGATTAGGGTTATTAAAGGTATTACCGTCGAAATAATTAATATTAATATTTATAATCTTATATATATATTCCTACGGAATTTAATATTCTTTATCGAAGCGTATAATGAACTCCCTTAGTAAAAATTTTATATTTAATTTAAATTAAAAATAAAGATTATATTTAGGAAATATTTTCTTAATTTATTTAATATCGAAATATTCGTTAATAATTAGTATTACCTCACCGGGTTTATATATATAGTCCTTAGTGTAATTCTTGCTTACTATTTTAATTTTACCGATATAAAATATATAATCAGGGTCGTCGTCGTTTAAATTATAATAATAATTACGATAATTTATATATCGGAAATATATAAAATTTAATAGAAAAATAGCCTTACTAATATTATTTAAATTTGAAGATATTATAAAATAAATATATTCGCTAAACGTTGTACGTATTAAATTCGATTAATATAATATATTATATAACTCTATCGGGTTATTAACGAAGTAAATTATACCTTTATATATCTTTTATACAATATTAAAATTTAAAAAGGTTTCGAATAGAGATTTTAGGTTTATAAAATATATAAATAAAGGTACTATATTTAAATACTCCTAATCGTTATCTTCTATATCCGAGTCGTCCTCTACTATTAATTATTAGTATTATTATTATTATACCTTCTTTAATACTACCGCTGCCTATCTCTTACAATTAACCGATTCTATTTTTATTTTCGAAATTTCTAATAGAACCTTAACCATTCGTATATTTAGAAGAGGCAGCCGTTTTTTAACATTATCTTTAAATATTCTAATTTATTTTAATATAAATATAATATCGGGTATAAATCTTCCATTTCGGTTACGTAATAATTATAACATTTATAATATAATTGAATATTCTATTATTATTATACGCTTTATATAGGAGAAAAAACCGAATTGTATATAAAAATTTAGTAGGTTAGTATATTTGTCGTAATAATAGTATATTAAAATCGAATTATCTATAATACAACCGGGTACGGTAGAGATTTATAGGGTAATTACCGCGATATAGGGTCCCGGCTAAGGTATAATAGTAATTTCAATTTATTCGGCAACCCAATTATCGATAAAAGTATTTTCAAAAGGTATAACCTCTAATTTTTAATAATTAAAATTACGCTTACTATATTTTAAATCGAATTACAATTAGTCTTCGTCGAATCTGGGTAGAAATATATTATCGTTGAAATTATCGAAATTAAAGTCCGCTACCCTACTTATAAATAGGATATTTTAGTCGATAACGCTTTATTTTAAATTAATTATAATATTTATCTAATCGATAATTTAGAATTAATTTACTTTATTCAATTTAATCGTTATTATTATCTTTAATATCCTCTTAATCATCCTCTATTAAAATATTATTATTATTATTGTTATTTTAAAGGTCGCTATATAATACCGGGGGTACTAGAGGTTAATTATATTAGTCTTAGTTTAATTATTATTATTATTAATTGAAAATTTAGTTAACTTCTAAACTAGGACCCCCCGCGGTCGCTAGTCGTTATTTAGGGGCGCGGCGACTATACCCGACTCTTACGATAGGTTAAATATATCGGGAAGAATACCTAGGCGTAGCGACCGCTAGCCCGGTTTTCTTTCTAGGCATATCGACTGGGTCTTAGTCTAAATGTTATTATTATTATTATTATTATTATTATTATTATTATCCAATAGCAAAGAAGGATGTAATATCTAGTAAAAAAATAGAAAGATGTTTAGTTAAATATAGAGGAAGTAGAGGGGGGGGGAGCGTTATTTAGTTAAAAGAGGAAAGATTTAGTCGCGAAGGAGGTATTTAATTTAAGAATTAAATTAACATTATTGTTTTACAATTAAATTAATATGTACCTTATTATATAGTGAATAGATAACGGGTATATATATATATGGAAAATATATAATAAATATTATTAGATTATAAGTTAACCTCCCACTCTTAAATGAATATATTAGACCAAAAATAAAAATCGTTTAGAAAATTCTTAATGCGAATTATAATTTAATTTATCTATTTTATTTAGTTTTTAATTTAAAATCTTATCGATATAAATTACAATTCTGGTTTATTTATTTCATTTTATTATAATATTTCGATTCGATTGGAAATTTAATTATTCGTTTCTAAATCGAAGTATACGAATATATTTCATTTAATCTAAGGATAATAAGAAATATTATTTTAAGTATAATAAGAGCTATCTACCCTTATTAAATAAATAGGATAATAATTAATTATAATAATTATTTATATTATTAAATCTCCTCCTTCTTTTATCTTTAATAAACTCTCCCCTTTACACTAACTTCCTTCTTTAACAAATTCTCCCTCTTATAATAATTTTCATTTTTATAATCAAATTTTATTAAATTCTCCTCCTTCAATTAATTTTATTATTTACAATTAAATATTTCTAAATATTATCCTTTCATTAATTTTTTCATCTTTTAATTCTATAGGAAATTCCTCTCTTCGTTAATATAATTGACTAAACGGATATAAATCTTTATATAAAACTAAACCCTACTAAAAAGGGTAGCTAGAATGCTATATTTATTTACTTTACCGCTTACGAATGAATAAGATAAAGATTCGAACCGAAGTAAGTAATAATATTCTATTTAATTATTGCCTTCGTAATTTAAGCGTCGGTCGTCGAAATAGAATTTACTTAATACTACAGTAACGTTAAATTCGCTTATATAAGAGGTATATACCCTACCCCCCCTATTAGGAATTAGGTATAGTAATCTTCCTATTGGCCGTAATTAATTTAATCCCTACTAAAATTACGGTTTACCCGTTATAGAATCGCGTTAATGCCCTATATCGACTTTTACGATCCATTTTATTTATTAATATTATTATTAATATCGCTATTTACTAATAAACCCAATACTATTTACCAGCCATCCCGCCTTTCCATTTCTAATTTCCCGTTTATAATTATAAACTTTTTATTTATTAACGAGTATTAATATAATTTAGAACGCGGTAGAACTAATCGCTATACCCTACCTTATTAATCCTTCGAATATTTATTGCCCTCTTCCCCCTATTAAAATTTTCTTCTTCCCTTTTTAATTAATAATAATTTTAATTAATCGATTAACGCTTACCTTATATCGATCCTCGTCGATACGAAGTTTAAAGTATTTATATTAAAAATTGTATTTAATTAGTAATTTTAAATTATATTAATTATAAGTTTTCTTTCTATTATTTATTATCGTATTTGAATCGTATATTAATTGTATTTAGGTTATAGGTCTTAAATGTAAAGGGGTTACGGCGGATCCGCCTAGCGGTATTCCTAATAATCGTTCTCGTAGTTAATTTAAGGGATTGGGTAAAAAGATTTATACGACCGAGATTAGTAGTTTAGAGTATTTTATACCCTAATTTATTAAAAAAGTTAAATTTGACGATAAATCGAATTATTAAAATTACGATATTCTGGGTAGTAATAGTAATAATAATGCTTATTCAATTTCCCTAAAATTCAAACCTATTAATTTATTGGCTAAATCTGGTATTGCCTAGCGTATATTTACCTAGCCTATTATAGGAATTATATATAGTATTAATTAATTTAATTTTTTTATTATACCCTTTATTCTAATAGGTATGGGTATAGATACGGGTATAAGTAATTAACCCTTAATATTATACCCTACGTTCACCGATCCGTTAGTATATTCTTTTTCCAAATCCGTTATTTTTTTTATTATTATATTATATTAATATATTATTTTTAGGGTCGTATTATAGAATATTTACTTAATGGTAATTATTATTAAATTCTCCCTACGAATTAAAAGGTTATATATCGTCCTCTTAATATTAGATCCTAATCTACCGATCCTTTATAATAGGGATTCACCTAAAATTCTATTAATATTAACCGGTTTAGTTGTATTATATTATTATTCAATTAGCCTATTCGTTATAACGCTTTCTATAATATATTTAATCCTATTAATATTCGAAATGGATAAAATAACGACCCTTTTTACGAATAATTAAATACCGATTAATTTTAATTTTAATTATAATTGTAATAATAATATTAACGTTAGAATTAATAAGATATTATTAAAATAAAATAAAAATTCGCCGATACTACTATTTCTACTATTCTTCCTATTAGTTCTAGTGCCGATGTGGGTATTATCTAGATTCCCTCCGACTTTGAATTTAATTTTATTTTATCGATTACCCTAAAGGAAAGGGCGGTTCGGGAGGAGGAAATATATATTATTATTCAAAAAATTGCGGAGGAATAGTAGAAGGCAATTACGACTAATTAATACGTCGAAAATAATTAAGGCGATAACGATTAAACTAATAACGATTAGAGTAATTTTGGTATAGGTTAAACCTATTTTAGTAACGAAGAAGAATTCTTTAGTTTTATAAACTATATATAATCTCATAAGCCGTTTCGCGGTCTTCTTAAGTATAATAATTCTAATAATAGTCTTAGCGATATCGGTACCCGGCTTATTAAGACTAAGGCGGCTCCTAAAACGAAGACCCCTAAGCCCGCTAAGACTACTAAAATTATTACCCCTATTATTAATAGTACTTTTGGCCCAACTTCTACTAGTACTTCCAATAATCTAATTACGCCCGCCCTACGTAAAACTGAGAGTTAGAGGCGCAAACGACGTATACGTCTTCGAAATCCTAATATTTTATTAGAAATAGCCGTATTATATTACTTTTTAAAACCTATTCGTACTAATTTATAGAGTTTAGCCGAAAATAGTATACTTCGTATAAATATATTGAGTAAAGAGGACGATTTATTTGGAATAGTCTTTAATACCCTAATTGGCGAGACCCCTATTATTGCCCTTCGTTCCGTAAGCGAGCCCGACGAAGTTTAGAATGAGATTAATTGAGAGATTCGTTAATATACCTTCTTATATTATATTAATTAGTTTACTAGCTAGGTTATTAAGATGGCGGTTCCTAATATTGAATTGCGTTCGCGGCGATTTAGGGAGTTACGTAATTATTTATTAACTATTACTAAAGGTTATAAATAAGAGTTTCTTATAAGGAAATTACTATTATAGTTTAGAAGTATAATTATTAATAACCCCGGTTTGATGAACTTTAATATAGATAATAAGAATAATTAAGAGTAATTTCGATAATTTATCGAGCCTTAGATTAATTACCAATTCTTTACCTAGAATTTCTTATATATTATATTATATATCGATTATTTCTCGATATTTAATAATAAGTCGGGCGCCGCCTTCTTTTATATTAAGATTATTATTATTAATTTCGGTAGTTTATGTATTAGGATTTTGTAGTTAGAGATTGAGATGAATAAAGGTATTCCGAAGTAGGATTAGGTTAAAGACGAGACTTTATATATTAAATATAATAAGATATTCGATAATTTAGGATTCTACTTAAAATTTAAATATATTAATAAGAACCAATTTAATATAAAGCCCTTAGAGGTTATTAAGAAGAAGCCGAAGAAGGTTGCTCAAATTAGTATAATATTTAATTAATATTTAATTATTAGTAAAAAGGCGCCCCCTATCCGACCTAATATTTATCCTAATATAAGTAAATAATAGCCTACTCTATTTAATATAATTAAAAATATAGCGGTTAATAGTAGCGGTTCTAGTCGTTATAGTTTTAATCGTTATAATTCTAATTATAGTAATTCTAATTATAGTAGTAATTTTACCAATCCCTATAATAATCGTTAATTTTCTCCTATTGTCGAGAATATTTAATAATAACTATAGCCTTCACTAACCCTCTATTAACGCCGTAATTACAATTATAGTAATACTTTAAACCAGGATAATAATATTATTCGAAAGATATAATAGAAAATTATACGTTTAGAAATAGAATTGGCCAGATCCCGTTCATTATAGTCATAGTCGCGCTTATTATAATCGCGTTCGTTATAGCCGCGTTTATCGCAATTATCTAACTTGCGTTATGAGTTTTAATAGTCTAGTTATACCTCCGGTAGTTAAAAGTAATATTAAATTTCCGTTAATTATAATAAGATTAAGGAAGAGGACGAGGGAGAAGAGGATAACGAGGAAGATTAGGATTTTTATTTACTATATGGCCGTAGGATCAAAAATAAGGGTAAAGGTCGCGTTAAAAATATATTTAATTCTACTACCCCGCTTACTAACCGTCGTTTTTATTAATATAGTAATCGCTATATTATCTATTACGATAATAATAGTAATATCATTACCCCCTTTCGCCCTAAGCGCAACCGTATACCTACGCCTATTTCGACTATTATAAATTTCGACTTTATATATCTCTAAATATATATTTAATTAGGTTTAAGATTTATACTCTTAGTATATTAGTTTTATTTTATTATATTCTGTATAATACCTTTTAATCTTGTTTTTACTCACAATTAAAAAAATCTCAAAACATTAATATACAAAAATACGTTAAAATATCAATATACAAAAATACGTTAAAATATTAACGTACAAAAACACGTCAAATGACGAAAATATTAAAAAATCAACTTCATAGCGCTAAATAATTCTCTTAATTAAAATAATATTAAATTATATTTATATATTTTCTTTATTTGCGTGCTCTTTTATTTCGGTAGTAGTCTAAGCGTACTAGAGTGGGGAAATTAATACTTCTATTTAGGTCTTTAAACGCCGCCGCTAGCGCGTAACTTTTGAATATTAAAATTATAATATTAATTTATTAATACTTATTTTATAAAATTTACCTATTAGGCGTAATTAATTATCTTTACTATTAAATACTTCTTCTATACCCTATTATTTAATAACCCGGACTACTTAATTAAATTACAATACGCTACCGCCCCTATTTCTAATTATAACCTCCCGCATCGATTTCGCGGCGTAATAATATACTTTATTATATCCTTTAAAATTTTATATAACGCAATAATACTTTATAACCTATTATCGAAGTCGATATTTATTTAGCGACTTTTAGCGTAAAGAAATAATCGTATAATAAAAAGGTAATAAAGTATAATATCCCCGAACCCGAGGATTTCGATAACGAAAAGTAGAATAATAATATTACTAAAGAAGACGGTAAAGATAACGAAAAGGCCGCCTCCGACGTCGAATTCGATATTCATTTAACGACCTTTAATATAAAAAAATAATTACGTAATAAAAAGCCGAAGTAACAATACTTTAAATATTTTCGCGAAATTATATAGTCGAATAACGGTAGGAATTATACGAAATATATTATATCTAATTTATAATTAAAATTGGCGGATACCCTTCGAAATTCGCTTCCGAACTTTAAAATTTACAACTTTTTAACACTCCTATTATTTATAAAACCATACTAATAACCCAAAATATTCGTATAAATTTAATATAAATAATCTTACTTTGGATCCTACTTCTATTATAATAATAATTTCCAAACTTTAAGGTTTATAACTTTTTAATATTCCCGCTATTAATAAAATTATATTAATAATCTAAAATAGATTAGGCTACGTCGATTTTAGCAAGATTACCCGTTTACGTAATATAGATTCGTAAAAATAATATCCTTTACTTACTACCTTATACCCTTATTTTTTATTAAATTACTTTTATATCTAAATCTTCTCCTATATTTATCTAGATACTTATTTAGATATTAGCATCTATCCTATTATTATATATTACTATACTCTTATATATTAAATCTATTTAAACTGGATCTAAAATATTAATAAATCGTCGTTGAACTATATTATAGAACGAATCTAGGATATATAATAGTAAATTTAAAATTCCTTATTTTACTTCTTATATTTCTTTTTTTATAATTTTCTAATATATTATAATAAATTTAAATTTAAATAGTAAAACGATTATTACCCGAAAGAATAATAATTGAAATTTTATTATTAATTATAAAAAAGCCACTTACCTATAAGGAAGCGTATTAATTAATAATCGCCTTCGTATTTAAATTAATAATTTATACTAATTTCTACCCTAAGAAAAGGTAGCCGAATTTATTAACCTTACCCTAATCGAATTATTATAATTCTACCGACTTATTTATTTCTAATTAACCATTACGCGGTTAAATATTAACAAAATTACTTACGCCCGTATCTACGCCCGTACTATTTACGCCGGGATACAAATTTACTATTCTTAATAGATTAAAAAAAACCCGAAGAAGTAAATAAACTTAAAGTCCTATAATTTAAACCGTCTTAACTTTTAATTATAATCGCCTAATAAGAGTAAGAGGTAAAAAAGAAAAAGAATAAAGAGGAGGAAGAAAAAGCCCGCTAAGTATTTTAAAAAAAGCGGAATAAGGAAGAATAATCGCGAACCTAAAAAGCGAAAAAAATAGAAGTTCGGAAGCGAATCTTTTTAATATTCCCTATTTATATAATATATATTCGTAGAAATAATATCCTTCATTTACCCGTTAATTATATAAAATACTAATTTTAAATAATAATTTATCCTATTAAAGTAAGTTCTAATTACTAAATCCTTCGTTAATCCAACCTTTTCGCACCTATTATTTCTTATTACCCCTTTATCTCGTTTAACCGTTTAAAATATTTCTATTTCTAAATATTTATATATTTATACTTCTAATTAAATATTTAATCTATACTTTCGTTATTTTTTACTAAACTACTTCTATATTTAAATCTTCTCTTATATTTATTTGGATACCTATTTAAATACCTATTTAAATACCGGTATCCTATTATTATATATTACCGCATTTTTATATATTAAATAACTATTACAAATTACATTCGTCGGTAGTCTAATTTACTTCAATTAGATTTAAAATATTAATAAATCGTCGTTAAATATATAATAATAGGTTAAAAATTCCTTATTTTACTTCGTCTATTTATATTATAGTACTTTTTTAATAATTTTCTAATATATTATAATAAACTTAAATTTAAATAGTAAAACGAATTGAAAAATTATTATAAGGTCTAAATACCCGGCTAGAAAGATATTTTACATCGGTCTCTTTATTACCCGAGAGAATAACGGTCGAAATTTCATTATTAACCGTAGGAAAACTACCTACAAGGAAGTATACCAATTAACGATCGCCTTCGCATCCAAATCGATAATTTATATTAATTTCTACCCCGCCGTATCTCGGTCGAACTATTAGAAAAAAGCTTTATAAGCCGCTATATTAGAAGAGATGATTTAATAGTAAAACGAGCTAAAAGATTATTATAAAGTCCAATATTTAATTCGAAAGATAAACCTACGTTATCGGTCTCCTTATCCTAAGAGAATAATAATCGAAATTTTACTATTAATTATAAGAAAACTACTTACTTATAAGGAGGTATATTAATTAACGATTCGCCTTCGTATTTAAATCGATAATTTATACTACGAATTTACTAATCCTACCCTAATCCCGTATTTAATATATTACTTTTATTAAATTTAAAAACGGCCTTAAAGAAGCCTAAGATTAATAGCAATATACTATTTACTTTTAATTAAATATTGCGCGGTTAAATATTAATAAAATTACCTACGCTATTTACGCCGGGATATAATTTTACTATTCCTAATAGGTTAAAAAAGGCTATTATAATTATATTCGCTTAACCCAAGGGCGAAGGTTTTTATAATTAATTACCCTATACCTACTTTTTAATTTAAATTCTAATTAACGCTTTATAATATTATATTTCCTATTACTAATAAAATTAAACAACCGATATTTTTAAATCTAACGATAAACCCAGCGACGTTACGACTTAATAGTATTATAAATACTAAGCCGATTATAATAAGGCCCTAATTAACTTCGTTAATTATATCCTTTTATTTATTAAATACAACTAACGATCGATATTATTAATTATACGTAATCCTAAAAATAAAGTACTATTTTTAATAAATTATTTCTTTTCTCCCGAATATAATAAGCGATATAGAAATTAACGGTAAAGACGAAGATAATTATATATTAATAAAAGTTAAAACCCAAAATTAAAATCGTAGATTTCTTCTTACGCTTTGCAACTTCGTTAAAATTAAAATTGAAATTGTAGATCTCTTTATACGCCCGTAGCTTCGTTAATATAAACCGTTCGTTTATTAGCCTAAACGACTATATATTAATAGAAGTTAAAATTAAGACTAAAATCGTAAATCTCTTCCTACGCCCCGTAACTTTATTAAAATTAAAATTAAAATTGTAGATCTCTTCCTACGCCCTGCAATTTCGTTAATATAGACCGCTCGTTTATCGGCCCCGGTTAAATTATTAAAAATTTCGGCTAAAAGTTTAAAGATATTAAAATTTATTCTCATTAACGATTAGGCCTCCGGAAAATATAATTTAATATCCGCCATCGTTAATTTTATTTATATCTTTCGAATTAATAAATAATTTTACCAAATCTTTCTTAAAGAGGATTATACCTTTATCCCTTATAATTATTTAATTATTTTCTAAAATATTATTAATAATAATAAATTCCTACTTTAAATAAAGTTCGATCTTAATTATTAAATACAAAAGGAATTTAAAATAATTCGTCTTTTAATATAAAAAAATAATCGGGCGAATATTATAAATAATTTTACAAACCGATATTAAAAGGCTTTAAGAGAAAAAATAATATAAAAACGCTATTATTAAATTTAAAAAAGTGAAGTTTATCGTTACTATAATTAATACACTAAAAATTAAAAGAATATATAGCGGTCGGTTCTTCGCCTACTTATTAAATATTTGAAATACTAGTCTTAGAGAATAATAATCTATTCTACTATAAATAATTACCCTTATTTAATAAATATCGAATTTTATCCGTAAAATAATATTTCCTTTCTTCCTACTCTAATATTCCCCTAAGCTAATAATAATAAGCGGTTGAGGAAAAATAATTATTACTTTTAACCAATAGTTTAAAAAGCGTGGCAAGCCGTCTTCCTACTTTAATACCCTTTAAATTAATAATAATAAATAATCGAAGAAGAATGGCAATTACCTTCTAAATTCGGAGGAGCCCTAAATAATTAAAAACGCTACTTAAAAACTTTTAATAGGAATTGGGAGGAATATATTACTTAATTTAATACCTATAAAAATAAAAAGACTTATAAGCTTTATAATATATTTAATATAGAAGAATAATTATAAAATATAATATACTACGGACGGGTTTACTAAATACTACGGCTCCAATTCTACGAACGTTACATATATATTATTAAGAGGGACCCTAATTCGGAGGACCGCGAAATTAATATTTCGTAATAAAGTACCGAGGTCGTAATTCCTAAAAAGCTCTAATCACTTAATTACTTCGTATTTTTCCTTATTTAACCATCCCTAAATTGAATATTTAAATTAATTAACCTTATTTTTTTCGTTATTCGATATAATTATTATCCCCCCTTTAAATAAATATACTATTTAGCTAATAATATTATTAATTAAATTATAATTATTACATTATATTATTATTATAATTTATTATTTTTAATTTAATTATTTATATTATAAATTAATTAATAAGGATATTACTAATTAATAAGGGTATAAATTTCTATACTATACGGTAATATACGCAAAAGTAGTTATTATAATAGTTTTAATTAGTAAGAGTATTAAGGAGTATAACCGTGGTAATAAGGTACCTTTTTAATTTTATAATTTAGAGCGACCGTTCGTAGTTTTGGTAGAATTCTTCTGTAATAAAAACGGAAGGACCGCCAATTCTATACTTATTTCGTAACTTCCCGACCGTAAAAACTATATATTCCGATTACTCCTATAAACCCTACCTTGGGACTTTATACCTCCCAGCTTATTTAGTATGGGGAGTATATGTAATTTACAACCGTAGTATGATCTGTAACGGTTGAAAAAAGAAATACTGTGGCGCTACGGTTGAAATATATATACGGTTGTACTACGGTTAAAATGTCGTGTAACCGTGACATAACCGCTAGATAACGGAAAAAGGGTCCCTATATACCCCTAGGTAAGTTAATATATTTATTAATTCGACGAATAAAATCGTTTATTCGCCGATAATAATAAAATATTAAAGGTTTTAATTAATTATAAGAAGAAATAATAATTAAATAAGTCGTTACTTTCGCGGCCCGATAGATTTTTAATTAAATGGAAATCCTCCCCCATTTTTATTCTAATACGTTAGTAAATAAAAGTAAAAAAAAGGAAGAAAAGAAAATTAAAAATAATAAGCGAATTTATTTCGCTACTCTTTTTTTAATTCGATTATTAAACGGTATTTATTTAATCGTCCTAACCGAAATATTTATAATAATATTCTTTTAATTTTAATTCTATCGTTTAAATAAATTTAAAATTATTTTTACGTTTACAGCTAATCGATTATTACAAATTACGTATTTATTATCCAAAGATATTCGAACGTAATATAATAAAACGTTTCCTATTTTAATTTATATAAATAAATAGGGGTATTAATATCGGAAATTCTCCTTTAGAAAAGGAAAGCTTTAAGGCTAATTACCTCCGTTTTCGCTTAAATAAAGAGGGAATTCTTTATTTTCGTTAATAAATAATAATCCTTATCGTCCTTTAAAAGTTAGGTTCTTTTCCACTTCTTTTTTTTTTAACCGATTATATACCGTTTTATTATAATATTATTAAATTTCGAATCGAGGTTAATAATTATAAATTTATACCGCCGATTTAATTTAATTATTATTATTATTAATTAATAATTATAATATAATACTTATTTTCTCTTCGTAATATTTTTTAATTATATTTTTTAATCGAGGGTTAAAAATTCCGGCGGTTATAATAATTAAACGGGTACGCCCGTTACTGGGGGTAGTCCCGTTATAATCGCTATAAAATTCTCTATTAATATTTATTCCTCCGCTTATTTAACTTTAGTAATATTATTTTCCGGTTTATTAATAAATAGTCGACCTTTTATTCGTTTTATTTAAATATAATTAATTATTTAAATTACTATTTTTTAGACGAATTTAACCTAATTTATATAGGCGAATTTTTCTTCGAAAGCTTTTACCCGTTTATTAAAATAGAAGTCGAATAGTAGGTAAAAAATTTCCGTTTTAAAGTTCCGTACCGGCGTAACTTTATATACCCCGGCGACGATTTTTAAATATTTAATTTAATATTTAATTAATCCGATTATTATTTTTCGGGGTTTATTATATATTTTTATTAATTAGTAGAAAATTAAAGCTTTATATATAATTACGCTTCGAATATATTTAATATAAATCTCCTTCGTACGAACGAAAGAATAACCCTAAATTTTTATAGCTAATTAAATTAATATATTCGTTTAAATTTTTATTTTCTTTTTAATAACCTTTATATAAGTTCGATAATTAAATTTATAATTTAATTAAACGTTTAAGAATTTTATCGATTCCGTCGGTCGAAGTATAATATCCCTAAATTAGAGAATTTCCGTTCTTAATACTTTCGTTTATATAAAATATATTAATTCCGTTTTATTCGCTTCGAATTTTATATTTTTCTTTCTTACTTATTCGGAATAAATTTCCTATACTACTTAAAATATTTTATAATTTTTTTTAATAATCTTTATTATAATAATAATATTAATATCGTCGGCGAAGCTAATTATAATTATATTTTTAATTATAATTAATTTACAATATAATAGGGTAATAAAAAGGATAAAAAGAATTAGGGAGAGGAGGGAGCCTTAAGGTATTCTAATTTTTATAGCGTAAGGAATGGATATTTCGTCATTAAAGAAAAGGGAATTTCTTCGTCCGTTAATAAAATTCATTACCTATTCGAAAATTTATCGTAAGAATTATATTTCCTATAGGGTATATAATAATTATTTATAATTAATTTTATTAAATACGTTTTTAAAATTAAGGAATATTAGTAACGTAATAGCTCCGAGTTTTTAGGCTGTATATATAGTATTTATAATAATACGGATAGTAAATTCGGTCGAACAATTTGCTTAATTATTTATTTAACCCTTTAATAAGAAGTTAAATTCTTTTACGGTTTAAATAAATCTTTTAGCGATAAACATTTCGAAGATTTTCCTAACGTTATTTAATAATAAAATTAGCCTTTATACGCCGGCTAACTTTTATTATACGGCGGTTTTTTTTAATTTTTTAAGAACGATTACTTTTACGTTCTTAAATCGTTATAGGAAATATTCAAAACGAAAATTCGTAGTTATAAGAATAATTATAATTTTTCGGAATAATTCTTTATAAATTTTTAAAAATTTATTCGAATATTAATCGACGTCCGGTACTTTATTCGGAATTATCCGAAATAAAATTTCTTAAATATTTTCCTCGGTAATTAATTCGTTAATAAATAACGAATCGCTGGTATTTAATAAAAAGGTTTAATTAGGTAAATAATTTATAAGGATATTTATTTTCGGGAAGAAATATTCGGTAAAAATATTTATTTTATTATTATAATCTTTAATTTTTTTTATTCTTTCGTATTATTTAAAAATTAAAAATTTAAACGGGTTTATTAGTAAATAATTTCGGGTACGGGTTTATTTTTCGAAGGTTTAAAATTTATTTGAATTTTTCGACGCTTTTTTAATACCTTTTTATTATATTGTTTATTAAATTTTCGTATTAATTTTTCTTTTCTTTATTAATACCTTTACGAATTTTACTTAATTCGAAAATATCCTTTCCCTATATTATTTTTATTATTTCCGCTTCGTATTTTTCGTTACTATTTTATATTTTAATGTCTATTACTTTACTTTTTTCCTTCGATTTTTTTTCCAATATAGAACGAATTCCTTTACTATACTTATAAATTCCTTATTAAATTTATTGAATATAAATTTTAATTCCTTTTTCGTATTAATTTTCGCCGGGACCGAAATCCGTTATAATATTACTCTTCGTACCTTTTTTACGTTTATTAAATTTTAATTATAATTTTCTTTTATTTCCGCTTTTTTAATTTTCTTTCTAATATAAATTTAAATTTTTTAAGGATAATAGTCCGAATTGGTTTATTCGTACCGTTACGCCCTTTAATATTTAATTTCGATTTTTAATATTATTTATATATAATCGATTATTTTATTTCTTTTTTTCTATATTATATTACTTATATAAGTTAATTCCTTTTTAAAGGTAACGAATTATATATATTATTATTATATTTATATAAGGAATTTTTTAATTCCTAGGCTAATTTTATTTTCTAAATCCTAATTGGGATAATAAAAATTAAAATCCCCGACGGCTATAATTTAATATTTTACTAGGGGTTTTTCTTCGAAGAATTCGAAGAAGGGAAACCCTTATTTATATTCTAGTATTTTATACATTTTAATAAGGGAATGAATCGAATAAACGGTTAATAATTCTTTTAAATTTTTAAATATTATAGAGGCCTAATTTTTTCCAATGCGGAAATTTAGGTCCTTAAAGTTTTATCTCTTATTTATATAAATAATTGCCTTCCCTTTTTTTAAATAATTTACCCTAATATATTTATTATTTTATAAACGATAAATATTTTCGTTTAAATTCCTACTTAGTTTTTAAATCGTTATAATATTATAAATCTCCTCTTATTCGAATAATAATTTCTTTTTTTTATACAATTTCCTTATATTTTAATAGAGTATTTTTAATCGGATTATTAATTATTTTATAAGGGAATATTTTTTAACCCCGCGGGCGGAGTAGGAATAGGAGTCTTTTCCTTTTAAATAGCCGGTTTAGTAGTAGCGATTAAGTTAGTTCTACTCCGAATACCCGAACTTTAAAAATTTATAAACGCGTTTATTAGGCTTTTAATTATTAATTTCGGTTTAATAAAAGGCCCGTTAATCCGCTTATAGGTACGGCTTCTATTTCCGCTTTTAAATTCCTTTTTACGAATAATAATAATACGGGTAGTAAAAAGGGTATTAAAGAAATCGATATCCTTATTATCCTCTATTATTATTAATTCTAATATAATACTTCTCTTAAAGTCCTTCCGGTACGTAAATAAATATAGCCTCTTAACGTATTCTATAATAACTTTCGTAATAATTTTTTTAAAAATAAAATATATTTTCTTTTCGAAGGTATAATGCCTATACTTTTTATACGGAGTATAGAAGATTAGCGATTTATTTTCGTTAAATAAGTAATTCGCTTTTTTAAAACGGTCCTTATTATATTTATTTTTACTATAGCGTTTATAAACGTTAATATTATAATAGAATTTCTTTAAATATTTTACGCCCTAATAAGTAAAATATTATTAAATATTAGCCGAAGAGGTAAATAATTTATGAATATATACGCCGCCCTCTTAAAGGAAAAATCCTTTATAAAGAGCTTCGGTTACTTTTATAATTATAATTTCTATTATAAAAAATCCCTTATTTTTATTAATTCTTTTTTTCTATAAGCGTATTTTAATAATAAAAGCGGTCGGGTTCGCTTATTGTATTTTATAAATAATATTTTCTATTTTTATATATTTAATAATATTCGCTTAAAGGAATTCTTTAATAATTAATATAATAATATTTAAAGATATAAACGCTTTTTCGCTAAAGATTTTTACCCCGAGGGATAACAATCGGACTGGCCAAACACCAAACCAAATGCTTAAGAGTCGTCGCCGGGGCGTATAAGGCTACGCCGGTATGGAACCTTAAAACGGAAACTTTTTGCCCGCTACTCGACCTCTACCTTAATAAACGGGTAAAGGCTTTCGAAGAGAAATTCGCCCGTATAGACTAAGTTAGGTTCGTCCGAGGAATAGTAACCTAAATAGTTAATTATATTTAAATAAAACGAATAAGAGGTCGACTATTTATTAATAGACCGGAAAGTAGTGCCGCTAAAGTTAAATAAGCGGAAGAATAAATATCGACGGAGAATTTTATAACGATTATAGCGGGACCGCCCCCGGTAATGGGCGTACCCGTTTAGCCGTTATAACCGCTGGAATTTTTAACCCTCGATCGAGAAATATAATTAGAGAACGCTACGAAAAGAGAATAAGTATTATATTATAATTATTAATTAATAATAACGGTAATTAAATTAAATCGGCGGTATAAATTTATAATTATTAACCTCGACCCGAAATTTAGCAATATTATAATAAAACGGTATATAATCGGTTAGAAAAAAAAGAAGCGGAAGAGAATTTAACTTTCGGAGGACGATAAAGATTATTATTTATTAATAAAAGCGAAGAATTCCCTCTTCGTTTAAGCGAAAATGGAGGTAATTAATTTTAGGGCTTTCCTTTTTTAAAGGAGAATCCCCGATATCGATACCTTTATTTATTCGTATAAATTAAAACGGGAAATATTCTACTATATTACGTTTAAATATCTCCGGATAGTAAATATATAATTCGTAATAATTAATTAATTATAAACGTAAGAATAATTCCAAATTTATTTAAACGATAAAATTAAAGCCGAAAGAATTTTATTATAGGCATTTTAATTAGGACGATTAAATAAATACCGCTTAATAATCGAATTAAAAGAAGAGTAGCGAAACGAATTCGCTTACTACTCTTAATTTTCTTTTCTTCCTTTTTTTTTACTTTTATTTACTAATACGCTAAAACGAAGACGAAGGAAGATTTCTATTTAATTAAGAATTTATTAAATTATAAAAGTAATAATTTATTTAATTATTACTTTTTTTTATAATTAATTAAAGCTTTTAATATTTTATTATTATCGGCGAATAAACGGTTTTATTCGTCGAATTAACGAATATACTAACGTATAATATTAATTACAAATTAACGCTAAACGAATTAATTATTATTAGTAGGAATAGGACCGGTAAAACGAATAGCCGGCGAATTAATTTCTATCGGGGAATTATTATAAGAAGGTATACGAATATTATTACTATTCGGGGGAATTTTACTACTACCGTTATAAAATAAATTATTATTACTATTACGGAGTAAATTATTACTATTATTATAGGGGATATTATTTAAAGGAATATAATTACCGATTAAATTATTTTTATCGGAAAAGAGGAATTCGTAATAACCTTTTTAGAAGTAATTATTAATTAATTACTTTCTATAGCGAATAAATTACTTTAGGGTACTAGTAAAACCGTTATTAATAAAGCGAAGGCGAATCGCGCCGGTAAATTCTTTAATAATAATACGGAAGCGAATAAAATAATCGTAAAATTTATTATTAATTAGGTTTTTATTAATAATTTTCTCCTAAAAAATATTATAAAAATTGTAGAAGCCGCGAAATATATCGATTATATAATATAAAACCGCTAAAATATATTAAATAATTTAATTAAATTTATTTAAAGACGAATTAAAGTAGGAAATATTAATAATATAAAAAATAATAATTTATTTAGGTAATTAGGAATATAATAAATCGATTTAATAATAACCTCTATATAAATATTATAACCCAGGATAATTGGGAAAGAAAAAAGGGCTTTAATTAATTAAAAGGTATAAGCGAAATATAGAGGAATATAGATATAATTTCAAAGAAATTAATATAAAAATAAAACGTAATAGAGGGAAAATTTACCTTTTCTCCAATATATAAAAGAATTTATTATTAATAAAGTATTTAATAATACGTTCGAAATTAATTTTAATATCGGTATTAATTATATTAAATATAAAAGTCGGTAAAGGAAGGCGAAGGGGAAACGAATTTTCGCCCTCATCCTTATTAAAAATTTTTATTATTTTACGGAACGCTTTAACGTATTTCTAACGGAGAATAATTATTTCGAATCGATTATTATTATTAAAAGAAGGAAAAACCTAAAAAGATCTAAGGGATAGGGGGTTTTTATATTTAAGAAAAGGAAATCTTTATATTAATATAAATTATAATAAAAATATAATTATAATAAAGGGAAGAAAAGGATAAAAGGAATAAAAGAAAATTTAACGGTTAAGAAATTTAATAATAATTAGAAGGGTAAATAGGCAGAGGAGTAAAAAGTAGAAGGCGGTAATAAATAAGGGACGGAATAGCGGATTAAAAAGGTAAAACGGTTTAAAATTTTAATATAATAGTAAATAAAAGGGATAAGACGGATATTAATCGCGTTGGCGGTAAGTATATATTACAATTATAAAATACCGAAAAAGCGGTACGGATAAGTCCACACCGAAAAATATAGCCGGGGTTTTTATCCGGGGCGCTTAACGTTTACGGTTTTATCCTACGGAGAATCGGAAATAGACCCCATACTATATTAGCGCTATAAATTTAATTAGGGAATAAAAATCTTACTTTACTAAAGATTTTTTTAACCTAAATTTAATATTATTAATATTATTCGTATATAATATTATTGAATATAATTTTATAATTTCCAATTGTAAGTAATTTTGTAATAATTCGTACGATATTAAGGGTACCGGTCTTTAAATTGCGAAATATTTTTTCAATTTGAATTTTAATTTCTTCGTTCGTCCGCTTCGAATATTGAATATTAATTATAATATTTCGAATAAAGAAGGTACGGTCGTAATTAACGGGGAATATTTTCGGGGGGGGTAATAATTGTAATATATTAAAAAATAGACCTAATTTTAGGAAGAATATCTTTTATAATTCCGGCCTATATTTTCGGCGCTTTTTTAATATTCTTTTATAATTCTTATAAAATCGTTTTCTTTAAATTATTAAAATCCTTTTTAATAATAATTTAATTATTATTAATTTTATTAACTTTAGGGCGCGTTACCCTATTTTTCTTCGCGAGAATTTTCGTATATTTATTAAATAATTTACGAATTTAATTATAATTTTCGAATAAAACGGCGTTATAGTCTGCAAATTTATTCGTTTTAATAATAAATTTCTTTATAATTTTATCGTCCTTTTACGTTTTTTCCAAAATTTTCGCAGCACGCACTACGTTAAGGTCGTTATAAATTGAAAGTCCTACGAGCGGGTTGTAAACGTTATTTTTAAATTTACGGTTACCGCTATTAATCGCCATCAGTAGTAACGATATATCGTCGTTGCTATATTCGTTGTAGGATATTGTAAGGGACGTAAAAGACCCTCTTAAATCGATTCCCGTTGTCGGTTTTCGTTTTAGAGCGCTCCTCGACTAGAAATCGGCGTTTCCGGTTCTAAAGTAATTTATTTATTTTAAAACCTTAAAGGTAAAGGTTAAATAACCTTTATTATATTAGGCTTAATACTTCGTAATTGCGTTAATTTTCGTATATAGGAAATTGAGTAAATCCTCTATATTAAATGTATAACGAACGTTGGCGAGCTTATTAATAATTTCCTAATTAAAAAACGTAATAGTTTTATTTATATCCTCCGGAATATTGTAATCCTTTAAATTAGATTTATTAATATTATATAATTGGGTATTTTATTTTTTTTTAAGGGTACCGATTATAATATCGTTAAGCGAGTAACGCTTAAAAATATCGTTTTATTAGATAATTATATTAAAAGTAATAAGTATATCCGTAATATTAAATTTTATTTATTCGATTATAAATTTATTGGATATATTCTTCTTTTAAGCCTCGTTTATTTAAGCGCTTTCGGTAATAAATAGTTTAATAATTTTAGCCGCGGTAATTTTTTCGTCGGGGGTATACGCTATTATAATTAATTATAAGGGTATATATTATAATTATTTTAATTGGTAAATAAGTTTAGAATGTTTAGATACTTCCTTAGTATATTAAGAATAATTTTGTAATTGTTACGAGCGACGTGGTTACGAGAAATAAATTTAATACGTTGAATCTAGGTTTATTATAGAATTATAAGATGAAGAAGAAAAGAAGAAAACGAGTAAAGGGCGCGCTCTGCGCTAGGGTTTATACTTGGGCGCGGGCAACCCACGAAGGTAGCACGCAGTCACGTACGCTAGTGCGGTCAACCTCTGTTAGGGTGACCGCCTAAGCGACAACCGGTCCGCCAGACAGGGCCTTGATAGGGACCCTGTCCGCCAGCGCCGTGACATTAAATAATTTAATTAAATTTATTTAAAAACGAATTAAAATAAAAAATATTAATAATATAAAAAATAGTAATTTATTCGGGTAATTAAGGATATAATAAATCGATTTAACGATAGCCTTTATATAAATATTATTATTTAAAACGGTTATAAAAGTAAAAATAGTTTCGGCTAATTAGAAGGTATAAACGAAATATAAAGGAATATAAATACAATTTCGGAAAGGTTAATGTAAAGATAAAACGTAATAAGGAGAAAATTTACCCTTTTTTCAATATATAAAAGAATTTATTATTAATAAAAAAATTAATAATATATTCGAAATTAATTTTAATATCGGTAATAACTATATTAAATATAAAAATCGGTAAAAGAAAGTAAAAAGGAAACGAATATTCACTTTTATTTTCGTTAAAGGTTTTTATTATTTTATAAAACGTTTTAATACGTTTTTAACGGAGAATAATTATTTTAAATCGATTATTATTATTATTAAAAAAAAGAAAAATTTAAAAAGGCTTAGGGGATAGGGGTTTTTATATTTAAAGGAAAGAAATCCTTACGCTAATATAAATTATAATAAAAATATAATTATTATAAGGGGAGGAAAAAAATAGGAAGAATAAAAGAGAATTTAACGGTTAAGAAATTTAATAATAATTAAAAGGGTAAATAAGCGGGGGAGTAAAAGGCGGAAGGCGGTAATAAATAAAGGACGGAATAACGGATTAAAAAGGCGGGGCGGTTTAATATTTTAATATAATAATATATAAAAGGGATAAGACGGATATTAATCGCGTTAGCGGTAAGTATATATTGCGATTGTAGAACGCCGAAGAAGTAGCGCGGATAAATCCGCGTTAGGAATTATAGTTAGGGTTTTTGTCCGGGGCGTTTAACGCTTACGGTTTTATCCTACGGGGAATCGGAAATAGACCCTATACTATATTAGCGCTATAAATTTAATTAGGGAATAAGATTCTTACTTATTTATATTAATAAATAATATACCCCATATAAATAGAAAAATAATTTTTCGATTAAAGGTTACTTTTCTTACCCCCGCTTCTTCGCTAAATAAAATAAAACCCGCTATAATTTAATTTAGAAAAAAAAGGAGTTTATTAAAATTAATTATAATTTAATAATTATAAAAATTTAAATTAAAGAATTAGGAAGAGTAATAACTATTAAAAATAATAATATAATTAATTCATACGTTATAATCGCTATACTAATTAAACAAAATATTAACCTCCGTAAAGAAAATATAATATTAAATAAAAAAAATATCTTTTTTAACCCCTAAAGATTTTAATCGTTATAATAAGGGAAATAATCGTAGAAATAACGATAATAATAAAAAGCAAGACCGTTATAAAAATATATTAAATACCGACTTCTTTACCGTTAATTGCGAACGCCTATTTAATAAAGAGAAAGACCTACTTTATTTTTATAATAAAAAGGATAAAAATATTATTACCTTCGACGTTTAATACTACTATATTTTAAATAAATTTAAATTAAACGCCGATTATTTCTTCTACGACGAATTCAAAAAAATATATATCGAAAATCGTACCGTTAATAAAGCCGCTCAAAATTTCAAACCCTACTTCGTTAATAACCTTTATAATATTAAAACCTTTGATAAACTACTCGCCTATTTATATACTAAGTATTATAATTATAATCGAAAGGAAAACGCTATTTATAAATTTAACGATTTGAAGTTCGAAATAAATAAAAACTTCTAAAAATTCGGTAATAGATTCGTACGCCTAATTAATAAATATAATCGCCCTCTTGATTCGTAAATGTAAAAATTTAATTAAAAATTTCCGGATATTATTTAAAACGCTTTCTTTTAAAAATATAAATAAAAGGATATTATTTTCAATTAATATACTTCAATAATTTAAAAGGTAATAAAAACCAATTAACGTATTTTCCGTAAAAATAAAGCCAAAAAAGATAATGAAAATAAAGATAAAAATACTTTTTTTTCTTTATTTATTATAAATATATTTAATAAAGTTAGAAGTTCTAATAATTTTAATAAAACCTTTAATAATAATAATAATAGTAGTAATAATAATAATAATTAAGGTAATTCCCATCGTACCCCCGATATAATTCGTAAAGAAGCCCGCAAATTATTCGAAAAAAAAATATTTTGTATATAAAGAGATTGGCTATCGTTTCCGTAATTATTTTAACCGTCGTAATAATAACCCCAACTGTATGAACGAATTTATTAATTATTACGGCCGTAAAAATAAAAAAATAATAAACCTACTGATAATAAAGTAGAAAATTAATTACCCTAAGAATATTAAATTCCTTCCTACGGATTGAATTAATAAGTGTTTATTTTAAAGAAAAACCCAAAAAAATATAATTAGAGAATATTAAAATAAATAAAATATTTTTAAAGGACTATTCAAGTTGATTAATATTAATTATATCCTATATTACAATAAATAATAATAAAAGAATTTTATTTACGAACGATATACTTATTAACTTAAGAGTAAACGGTAATATTTTTATATGAAGCGGAGCTTCAATATTGAGAAGTGTTGAAAAAACACGGAGCAAAGCGTTGAGCGTAGCTTCTTCTATAATACGGTGACCCCCCTGTTACAATCCCTGTAAATAGCCACGAGGTTTACCCGTCTACCCGAAGCCGCAATTCCTATTTCTCGAGTTGGAATTGGCTAGAATAAACCTTTGCTAAGCCGCTAAAGATGGGACGAGGCTTGGCAGTCTAAAGTGGGTCCGATCACAACAAAGTGGGTACCAAGATGATGAGTAAGCCGAAACAAGTACAATGGTACCACTCACGTGACCGTAACTTGCCTGCCAACCGAGAAAAACGGCTTTGAAAAAAATCCGATGGATATATAGAAAAAAATTTTAAAAGCTTATCGATAAGAGTAAGGATATCGAAAGGAAAATAGGTATCAAAATTCTGAGTAAGCTGAGGCGAGTAGTTTGGTACTACTCACGTGACCGTACCTAGCTTGCCGGCCGAGAAAAACAGCTCTGAAAAAACTCAACGGTTATATAATAAAAAGAAAAGATTTTTTTTTTTTTTTAAAATAAAACGTCGTAATTAACTTAGTAAATGAACGGTTATAATATATACCCTTTAGCGGTCGGTTCGATTCCCGCCCGGAGTAAAAAAAAAAAACTCCTTTTAATAATATTTAAACGAGGGCTGCCGCCCCCGTACTCCCGCAAAATTTGCCTTCGGCAAATTTTATACAAGTGGGTAGAAATTTACTTAAAGCGGAGCTTAATATTTACTTCCTCTATTTTTTTTATTATATTTCTAATACCTTTTTTCTGTTCTTATTATTATTATTATTATTATTATTATTATTATTTTTATTTTTATTATTATAATTATTATTATTATTTTTATTATTATTATTATTATTATTATTATTATTATTATTATTATTATTATTATTATTATTATTATTATTATTATTATTATTATTATTATTATTATTATTATTATTATTATTATTATTATTATTATTATTATTGAAAAAAAAACTACTTTAGAACCGGAAACGCCGATTTCTAGTCGAAGAGCGCTCCAAAACGAAAACCGATAACGGAAATCGATTTAGAAAGGTCTTTTACATCCCTTACAATATCCCGCAACGATCGTAATAATAACGATATATCGTTATTACCGATAATAATTAATAATAGCGATTATAAATTCGAAAATAACGTCTATAACCCGCTCGCAAGATTCTTAATATATAACGACCCTAACGTAGCGCGTACTATAAAGACTAGAAAAAATATAGGAGGATAATAAAATTATAAAGAAATTTATTATTAAAGCGAATAAATCTTCGGATTATAACGCCGTCTCGTTCGAAGATTATAATTAAATTCGTAAATTATTTAACGAATATATAAAAATCCTTACGAAGAAAAATAAAATAACGTACCCCGAAGTTAATAAGGTTAATAATAATTAAATTATTATTAAAAAGAATTTTCACGATTTAAAGAAAATAATTTTATAAAAATTATAAAAGAATATTAAAGAAGCGCCGAAAATATAAACCGGAATTATAAAGGATATTCTTTTTAAAATTGGGTTTATCCCCTAATATATTATAATTATTACCCACCCCTTAAAAATATTCCCCGTTAATTATAACCGTACCTTTTTTATTCGAAGTATTATAATCGATATTTAATATTCGAAACGGACGAACGAAGAAACTAAAATTCAAATTAAAAAGATATTTTATAATTTAAAGACCGGTATTCTTAATATTATATAAACCGTTATAAAATTATTTATAATTAGAAATTATAAAATTATATTTAATAATATTATATATAAATAATATTAATAATATTAAATTTAGGTTAAAAAATTTTTTAGCGAAAAAACGTTTATATTTTTAAATATTATTATATTAATCGCTAATGGGTTCCCCTAAACGAATATCGCCGAATATATAAAAATAAAAAATATTATTTATAAAATATAATAAATGAATCCGAACGCTTTTATTATTAAAATACGTTTATAAAAGAAAAGAATTAATGAAAATAAAGGATTCCTTATAATAAAAATTACGATTATAAAAGTAATTAAAGCTTTTTGTAAAAGATTCTTCCTTTAGGAAGGTGGCGTATATATTTACGAACTATTTACTTCTTCGGTTAATATTTAATAATATTTTATTTATTAAAATATAAAATATTTAAAGAAATTCTATTATAATATTAACGTTTATAAACGTTATAATAAAAATAAATATAATAAAAACCGTTTTAAAAAAGCGAATTACCTATTTAACGAAAATAAATCGCTAATTTTCTACACTCTATATAAAAAGTATAAATATTACGCCTTCGAAAAGAAAATATACCCCCTTTTTAAAAAAGTTATTACGAAAGCTACTATAGCGTATGCCGAAAAACTACGCTCTTTTATATACTAAAAAGACCCTAAAAGAAATACTATATTAAAACCAACGGTAGTAAAAGATAATAAAAATATTAATTTTCTTAACGCCCCCCCTACTATTTATATTATTATTATTTATAAAAAGGAATTTAAAAGTAGAAATAAAGGCTATACCCGTAAATAAATTAACGGGCCCTTTATTAAACCGAAATTAATAATTAAAAGCCCGATAAACGTATTTACGAATTTTTAAAGCTCGGGTATTTAGAACGGCGCCGGTTTAATTATTATTATTAAATTAATTATTTAAAAAAAAAAACTCCCGTTCTTATTCCGCTTATAAAATTAAAAAATATTCTCTTATAAAATAATTAATAATCCAATTGAAAATATTTTATTAAAATATAGGGAAATTGTACGAAAGAGGGAAATTACTATTCGAATAGGAAAAAACCTATAATATTATAGCGATTTAAAAACCGGGTAGGAATTTAAACGAAAATATTTATCGTTTATAAAGTAGTAAATATATTAAAGTAAATTATTTAGAAAAAAAGAGGGCGGTTATTTACGTAAATAAAAAATAAAATTTTAAAGACTTAAATTTCTATATCGGAAAAGATTAAACCTCTATAACGTTTAAGAATTTAAAAGAGTTATTAATTATTTATTCAATTTATTCCCCTATTAAAACGTATAAAATATTAGAATATAAATAAAGGTTTCCCTTCTTCGAATTCTTAAAAAAAAAACCTCCGGCAAAATATTAAATTATAATCGTCGGGGATTTTAACCTTTATTATCCTAATTAAGATTTAGAAAATAAAATTAACTCAAAAGCCGAAAAACTCTTTATATAAATATAATAATAACGTATATAATTTATTATTTTTAAAAAGGAATTAACCCGTATAAATAATATAATATAGGAAAAAAAAAAAATAATCGATTACGTATAAAAATATTAAAAATCGAAATTGAATATTAAAGGGCGTAACGGTACGAATAAACCGGTTCGGACTATTATTTTTAGGAAATTTAAATTTATACTAGAAGAAAAATTAGGAAAATAGAAATAAAAAAAAATTATAATTAAAATTTAATAAATATAAAAAAAGTACAAAAAGCGGCGTTATAATAAATTTTAATCCCAACGAAAATTAATACGAAGGAGGAATTAGAATTTACGTTCGATAAATTTAATAAAAAATTTATAAATATAATAAAAGAATTTATCTTATATTGGAAAAAAAATTGAAAGAAAAGAACGAAGTAATAAACGCTAAAATATAAAATAGTAATGAAAAATATAAAGCGGAAATAATAAAATTAATATAAAGAAAAAATATTTTTAAATTAAATAAAATTCGTAGAGGTATTAATAAAAAAAAGAAAAATTAATATAAAAGCTTAATAAATAATATAGCGAAAAGGCGTCGAAAAGGCGTCGAAGAATTTAAATAAATTTTAAACCCTCGAAAAATAGGCCCGTACCCGAAATTATTTATTAATAAACCCGTTTAAACTCTTAATTTTTAAATAATATAAAGGAATAAAAAAAACTCGAAAATTATAATAATACAGCGAATATTTTTACCGAATATTTCTTTCTAAAAATAAACGTCCCTATAAATTATTTACCCAATTAAACCCTTCCCCTAAATATTAATAATTTATTATTTATTAATAAATTAATTACCGAAAAGGATATTTAAAATATTTTATTTCGGATAATTTCGAATAAAGTACTAAATATCGATTAATATTTAAATAAATTTTTAAAAATTTGTAAAGAATTATTCCGAAAAATTATAACCGTTTTCGTAATTACGAATTTTTATTTTAAATATTTTTTATAATGATTTAAAAATACGAAAGTAATCGTTTTTAAAAAGCTAAAAAAAACCGCCGTATAATAAAAATTAACCGGCGCGTAAAGGCTAATTTTATTATTAAATAACGTTAAGAAAATTTTTAAAACGCTTATTGCTAAAAACTTTATTTAAATCGCGGAAGAATTTAACCTCCTATTGAAGGGCTAAATAAATAATCGGGTAAATTATTCGACCGAATTTACTATCTATATTATTATAAATATTATATATACGGTTTAAAAATTCGGAGCTATTATATCGCTAATACTCTTTAATTTTAAAAGCGTATTCGATAAAATTAATTATAAATAATTATTATATATTTTATAGGAAATATAATTCCTATAATAAATTTTCGAATAAATAGCGAATTTCGTTAATAAATAAAGAGGTTCCCTCTTCTTCGACGACGAAATATCCGCTCCCTATATTATAAAAGTTAAATTACCCTAAAATTCCCCCCTTTTTTTAATTCTTTTTATCCTTTTTATTACCTTATTATATTATAAATTAATTACGGTTAAAAATATAATTATAATCGGCTTCGCTAATAATATTAATATTATCGCTATAACGAAAATTATTAAAAAGAATTATAAAATATTTTAAACGGTATAAAAAATTTATTCCGAATAAATAAAGGAAAGAAATATAAAATTCGAAGCGAATAAAATAAAATTAATATATTTTATATAAATAAAGGTATTAAGAATAAAGATTCTCTAATTTAGGGATATTATATTTCGACCGATAAAATTAATAAAATTCTTAAACGTTTAATTAAACCGCAAATTTAATTATCGACCTTATATAGAAGTTATTAAAAAGAAAATAAAGATTTAAACGAATATATTAATCTAATTAACCGTAAAAATTTAAGGTTACTCCTTTATTCGTACAAAGGAAATTTATACTAAATATATTCGAAACGCGATTATATCTAGAATTTTAATTTTTTATTAACCGATAAAAATATATAATAAACCCCGAAGGATAATAATCGGATTAATTAAATATTAAATTAAATATTTAAAAATCGTCGCTAGGGCGTATAAAATTACGTTAATACGGAATTTTAAAACGGAAATTTTTTACCCGTTATTCGATTTTTACTTTAATAAATAGGTAAAAGTTTTCGAAAAAAAATTCTCTCGTACGGATTAAATTAAATTCGTCTAAGGAATAATAATTTAAATAATTAATTATATTTAAATAAAACGAATAAAAAATCGATTATTTATTAATAAATTAAAAAGTAGTACCGTTAAAATTAAATAAACGGAGGAATAAATACCAATAGAAAACCTTATAATAATTATAATGGGACCGCCCCCGGTAATAGGCGTACCCGCTTAATTATTATAACTACTAAAACCCTTAACCTTTAATCGAAAAATATAATTAAAAGACATTGCGAAAAGAAAATAAATATTATACTATAATTATGAATTAATAATAGCGGTAATTAAATTAAATCGGCGGTATAAATTTATAATTATTAATTTCGACCCGAAATTCAATAATATTATAATAAAATAATATATAATTAATTAAAAAAAGAAAAAGCGGAAAAGAACCTAACCTTCGGAGGATAATAAAAATTATTATCTATTAACGAAAACGAAGAATTCCTTCCTCGTTTAAACAAAAACGGAAGTAATTATCACGGCACCAAATTATCGGCAACGCTCCCCAGGCGTCTTAGTACCGAACTACTAGCGGAGTATAATCGTGCCTACAATTATATCTCTACCTTATTTATATATATAATCCGAGAATAGAATTTTTATTACTCTCTTTCGATCTTCTCCTCTTCGTATAATAATATATTTTTTCCAAACCTCTACTGAATCGGTATTGTAATAATTTATTATACCTTTTTATAATTAATAACCCGGCGTCTATTAAATATTTCGCTTTAATTAATTTATAAAAATAATATTAATTTTTTCTAATTAAATTTTATTAAACCCCTTTTTACAAAATCCCTTATCCTTTTTATTAATTATTATTTCGACCGAATATTACCGACCTTTCGCCAATTTTATAATTAAATATTATTAATTTTTCTCCGCCTTTACGCCCGTTTAAACCTAAATTTAATTTTAATTATAAATTTAAATAACCCTAAAACGTCCGGTATAAATACCCTAAGCCTTAATTCTAACGGCGAATAATAAATTTTCGTTATTAATTTTTTTCCTTCCTATAATTAATTTTATATTAATATTATTATTTATAATTTATAGGACGATTTTTTTCGCTTTATAAGCGTTATAAAAACGGATCCCGAATTCTTTTCTTAATTTCGTATTTACTTTAACGCTATTAAAGCCTAATTTAACCGCGTTTAAAATTATATTTACGACGTTTAAATTTAAATTATAATAAATTTCGATATAATTTCCCACTCCGAAACCTAATTTCGTAATTATATCGCCGAATTCGTTTAAAAAATTATTAAAATATAAAAATAAACCGATTAAATTTTCCTTTATATTTCCGAATTTAAGGCCGCCGTTTATTTTTAAATTATTCGGGCCGATATAACCGATTAGCGAATTAATATTGCCCAATTTAAAGTTAATTAACGTATTACCGAAATTACGTCCTAAATTCGTTAATATATCGCTAATTAAATTAATTTTTAACCCCCGTTTATTACTTTTCTTTCTCTATCCCCTTTTTTATTTAACTATATTTACGGCGTTAAATCCTTTATTTTTATTAGCGTTAAATATTCCTTTATAAAACGATAAAAAGAATATATTAATTAAAAATTTTTTATTAATATTAAATTCACTATCGACTATATTATTTATTTAATATTTATTAATTAAATCCTTTATATTTTTTAATACTTTTCCGGCGACGTTTTTATATATATTCGTTCTAAAATTAATACGGTTATAACTTCCCTTTAGAATTTTATTATTTAATTCGCGGGCCTTATTAATTTTTAGGATTTTTTTGAATAATTCGACCTATATTATATTACTTTTAATATTTATATTAAAATAATCCGGGAAATAAATTACTTATAATAAAATACTCTTCCTTTTATTAATTTTATTTTTACGTTTATTAAATTCGTTAACTCCTATAAATTTAATATTCGCTATTATATCGACGCCTTTAAATTAAAAATTAATAAATATTTTTAAAATACTTTTATTAACGTTACCGGCGTTAATTACCCGGCCTTTAACGATTTTAAAAGTTAAATAAACTTCTTTTATAAATTTATTATTAATTTATTAAATATTAATTATTACGCCGGCGTTTTATTATTTACCCCTATTTAATTCGCCGGCAATTTTATAATTTTCGGTAAAATTTCTACCCCTATAAAAAAATTCAATAACTTTATTTCTATAAAAAATAAACCCGCCGTAGGGTAAAAAATTTATATATATATTACGGCGGGGTTAATTATTATATTATAATTTATATAATTAAAGCGAAATATAAAATTTAAACCCTTACTCTTATTTAGAACGCCCTAATTTTAATGCTAACGTTTAAAATAAAAAAAGCCTAATTTCTAATAAAAATCGCCGTTAAAGGCGTAATATAAAAGAATTAAAAGATTTATATTTATATTTTATAGGATTAAATACTAATTTCTTTTTTTCAAATTTTATTTACTTTAATAACGCCCTTAAAACGCTATATTTTATAATAATCGATTCCGGGTATTCGCTAATAAACTTTATTAATTCTTTTTTTATATAACGTTATATTTTCCTTTTAATATTTCTTTACTACCTTTATACCTTTTATTTAACCGATAATTATAAAGGAAGTTCTATTTCTTATATTTATATTATATTTTATTTTATTAATTCTTTTACGGATTACTTTACTCTTTTCGTCTAGCCTTTTAGTAGCCCCGATATTATCCTTAGCCTCTTTTAATTAAAAAAGTATAATTTTACTATAAATTAATTATAAAATATTATAAATCTTTTTAATTTTATTACTAAGGAAATACTTTTATTTCCTTCGCTTTTTATTAAAAACGTATTAAATTTTCCCCTACCGGTTATAACCCTTCGGATATTATTAAAAATTAAACCCGTATCCCGAAACCTAATTTAACCCTCCGTTAAATTATAAAAATTTTACTACCGTTCTACTTCTCCCTATTATATTTTAAAGGCCTACTTTCGTTCGAATAGCCGTAATTAATTGTAAAATATAATTATCCGCTTATTATTTACCTTTAATTTTATTTTAATATATAAAGAACTTAACGTAGAAGTTTTTAAATATATTCCCAATTAATTTTATTATTTTACTAAAATTATAATACTTTTCTTTAATATTAATAATAATTCGCCGACGGTTATAATCCCACTCCTTAACTTTAACCCCAAAAATTTTAATTAAACCTTTAGCGATTTTAATAATATTATATTTCGTATAATATTCGCCGGTTAATTTATACCTATTCCCTTCTATTAATCTTTAATTAATTACTTAAATTAAATAGCGGAATAATTATAATTCTAAACCGTTTCGGCAAGGGATATTTAAAAATATATTAATAAAAAGCCGGCGCCTATTTACGTAGAAATTATTAAAATTTTATTAGAATATTTTTATTACTTTTAAAAAGCTTTCGATTTCGAAATTATAAAGATAATACCGTTTTATTACCCCTTCGATTATAAAATCGATTTTATCCCCAATTAAACCCCCCCGTATTACTATTTACGCCTTATATTTTAAAAAGAATTCTATATCGTATATAAGTATTTAAATAACTATTTAACTTCTAATTTTATTTATTTAAATTTATCCTTTATAATTATTTTTATATTTTTAGCCCGAAAATTAAAAAATAATATACGAATTTATATCGATTACTATAGGTTAAATAATATTATAATAAAAAATAGGTATTCTATTCCCTTTATTTATAAAATAATTAATTCCTTCTATAAAACGAAGTAATTTAATAAATTCGATATTATTATAACCTTTAATCGTTTATATATTACCGAAGGCGATAAATAAAAAATTATATTTATTATTAAATTTAGTCTCTTCGAATACCTTATCGCAAATTTCGGTATAATAAACGTATCGGCGTCGTTTTAATATTATATTAATTATATCCTATTTAATATTTTAAATAAATACGTTATAACCTACTTCGACGACGTTTTTATTTATAATAGAACTAAAATAAAATATAAATATTACTTCGAAAACGTTATAAAGAAATTTATAAAAGTAAATTTAATTATCGATATTCGGAAATACAAATTCTATAAATATAAAATAAAATATTTAAAATTTATTATTTCCCGTAACGGCTTACGTATAAATTCCGAAAAGGTTAGCGCTATCGTCGGTTAAAGCGTTTTAGAAATTTTAAAGGATTTCTAATATTTTATTAATTTCGCAAATTTTTACTATAAGTTTATTAAAAGCTTCTTTAAAATTATTTAACCCTTTATAACCTTTATATCCTATAATAAATAAATTAACCCTATATTTAAAATTACAATTATAGTATTTAAATATTTAAAGGACGCTTTTATTTCGGCCCTTATTTTTATATACTATTATTCTAAACGTTAAATTATTATTAAAATCGACGTTTTAAATTAAACGTCCGGCGGTATTTTCTCCTAAATCGATAAGGAAGGGAAATATTATTCTATCGCTTTCTTTTCGTTTTAACATTCTCCGGCCGAATATAATTACAAAATTTATAATAAGGAATTCTTCGCTATTATTAAAGCCTTCGAAGAATAGCGCTCCGAATTTTAAAGAATTAAAAATATTATTAAAATTATTATTAATTATAAAAGCTTTTAATATTTTACGATAATAAAATTCCTTAACCAATAGTAAATTTAATAATTCGAATTTTTTAACGATTTCCGTTTTAAAATTATATACCGCCCGGGCGCCTATATTACCGTCCTCGACACCCTTTCCCGGTTATTTAGAAATATTTTAGTAAATAAATATAATTTTAACGACGATTAAATGACGAATTATATATATACTTTATTACCGAAAGAGAATTAAATTAAGGAATTAAATTTTAATAATAATAACGGTAATAACGATAAATAATTTATAGGGCTTTTAATCTTCAATACCGAATCGCTAATTAATAATTATATTAACGCCGCTTACTTCGCTTTATTTAATTCCCTTATAATTATTTTTTACTTCTAAAATTCCAATTATAAAAAATTCTTTAAATATATTAGGAAATTCGTAAAGGCTATTATAATAAATTATAAAATCTTTTACGACCGGATTTTAATTAATAAACGGGTTTTTATCCCCCCCTATAATAAAACCCATTTTTAAATTCTTTAGCGTATTTATAATTTAATATCCAATAATTATTTAAACCGCTTTAAAATTTATAATTTTATTCAATAAATTTATATTTAGCCTAATTTATTTAAAAATATAATTACTTTCGTTTAAAATTAATATTTTTACGCCCAGGTTAAAAATTTTAAACTTATACCCTTAAGTTTATTCGAATTTATACCAGTCCTATTTCGCTAATAATTCAATTTTTTAGTAAATTTTATCAATCCCCTTCCCGAAATTAAAAACGGCGGGAAGACGTATATTTATATTATAATATTTATCGATTATTTAATAAAAATATAATATTATATCCCTATTTATAATTTAATTACTAAGGGAATCGTTAATACTTTCTTCTATAAAATCTACCGTTTATATAATATTTCTAATTCTATTATTTTTAATTACGGTTCTTAATTCGTCGTTACTTTTTAGTAGGAATTTTATCGATTTTTTAATATTTAATAAAAGTTCTCTTTATTTATTTACTTAGAAATTAATAATTAAATAGAGATTATAAACGTTTATATCGAATAATATTTATACGCTTTTTACTTTTATTATTAAAACGATTAATTTACTTAATTACCCTTTATTAAATTCGCGGCGAATAATTATATTTTAAAAATTATAAATTTCTCCCTATTCTTTATTAATTACGGTTAATATTTAAAAATAAATATTAAACCCCTCTAACGTCGTAACGCCCTTATATCGCTAATATAATATTAGGAATTATTCAATATTTAAATAATTAAAAAATATATAGACCGTATTACCATTAAAGCCTACTTATTTATAAAGGAGGTTTAAAAGAAATAAAAGCGTTTGTTACCGGATGTGTACGATTAGATATAGAGTAGGGTACTGGGTGAGGTCAATTGAGGAACCGACTCGGCGCCGCGATTATGGCTATAGTCGTATGTGGAATTATTAGCCGGCGCCGTCGGCCGGCGGGCCGGAAACGGGAAGGATCTACTTTGAATTATAAAGAGTGGATCCTACGCGTCGCGGTCTTTAAAAGGATCCTTCGCAACGCGGGCCGCGGCCCGTTTCCTTTCCTTCTATATTTCGCTTTTTTACTTTAATATTATTGATTGTTTATTAAGGATATTTGGAGTTTTGAGCAAACCCCGATTATTATAATATTTGGTAATTGTAATTAAAAAATTTAGTTAATTAAATTATTCCTATATTAATCGAATCCTTTTATTAGGATATTTAATTGATTCGCATTTATACGTCGTTTATTAAATATGCGACTATTATATTTGTATATCTCTTTTAATTATTAGATTCTATATTTCTTTTTGGCGAATATCGACCTTGCGATTACTTCTCCTTTTACCGGCTATAGCGATTTCGGTAGTTTGGTTGTTTATTTTCCTTTTGTCTTTTCCTTTTCCTATTCTTTTCTAATTATATTTCGGCTTTTTAAGAAGATCCTTATTAATTTAATGTATTTATTTAGTTAATTAGGCTATTAATTTATTACTTTAATCCGAATTATTACGTTTAAGTGGATTTCGGTATGTAAGTAAGGTCTTTCGACGCTACGGGTTTCCCTTACTCCGATAGTTCACTTCGGTGTTTAATTCTAGTAGTATTTAAAGAAAATTCTATATTTACTTCGTAATTTAGATTTACCCCCGATTGTAGTAGTTTATTACCGCTTCCTCTTCTCTTATCCTATTATAGTAGGCTCGAGTTCTGGCTCTAGTTTTATACCCGGTTTTTTTAATAAAGGCCCGTCCGTTTTCGAACCGGCCCTTTTACCCTCCGATTTTATTCGGTTATTTAAGATTATAAAATACCCTTTTAGTAAACGTTGTATTATAATTCGCGTTAATTACGAAATACGTATTATAAGCGTTAGGTTAGACGATAACGAATTAATTGCGGCTATTTATCCCTTCTCGGTTAACCCCGATAAAGTCGACGCTTTTTTTATTAAGAAGGATAAAGGTAAAGGTAAAGCGCCTATTTTTCGCGTTTCGGCCCTTTTAACGGTTAGTTTTAGTAAATTATTTACCGCTCCGCTTCTTTTATTTTATTTAGGTATTGCCCTAAATATATCCTTTAAATTTAATAACCGTTCTTTACCTTTAACCGGCCTTAATACCGTTTATAAGTTACCCCGAATTATTACCCCCCTTAATTTACCGGTTAGTAAAAATATTAATTAATTTTTATTGGGAAGAATGAAATATTATTAGTAAGAGATTAGTAAAGAATTCGATAATATATACAATGAGTTTGAATTTATTATAATTTGTATAGGTATTACGGAGATTATTTTTAAAAATATACGTATACGCGTAAATATTTTCGATTCCTGTATTAATATTAATAATTCCCGTGTAAATCGAGAAATCGACGTGGTAATCGATAATTTGAAGAAGGTAATTAATTATATTAATGACTTTTAGGATTGTATTAATTCTTATAAAGCTACCGTTATTTAAAATTTTATTTAGTTTAAGGATACGGCTTTTTACTTATATAACAAGTTCGATATTGAGCGTTAATTAGTCGACCGCCGTTTTAAGGGCGTAATTACTTTTATAAATATTATCGACGCCCGTTACGATTATTTCGCTAAGCGTATTAAGTTTTTCGAAACCTAGTTAGTTAATATTAATAATTTGCGTCGTCGAAATATTCCTTTTGCCCTCGAGAAGGTTTTTAAGCGTATTAAATCCGAGATTGTAGATTAGTTTTATATTATTTATAATTAAATAAACCTATTTATTCCTTCGATTAAGCGTAGTACCGAACCTATATTTTCCCGGGTTAATTTATATAATTATAGGTACTTTAATATTACCCGTTAGACCGGTAATTAGCGTACCCGTTCTTTAAGTGGCTTTTATATTACGGTCGCCGATGAAATTAGTAGCCCTAACCCCGAGCGCTTTTACTATAGGAAGTTTATTAATTTCAATTATATTATTAATAAGCCTGAAGCTTATTCCGGATTCTCCCTTAAGGGTAAATAAGATTACCCCTATTGGAATAAAGTAGAAGAATAATTAGAGAGACGCCTTTGTAAATCCCTTTATATTTAAGAAGAGTTTTAAGTTTAATTACGCCGTTTTAATAAAAATATTAATACCCCCGATTCGGTTAAAAAGGATAGGTTATTTAATAGTAATAAATTTTGCAATAAATTAATTTTATATAATTTTTACTATCGGAAGAAGAAGCGCTCTTATAATTATTTCCTTTATAAGAATAACCGCGATTCTAGCGGAGGAGGCCGTAGTAACCCCCCTTACGGTAAATTATATTATAATCCTTCTTCGTTATTAAATTTTAGCGATTTAAAGGATTCTAATTTTAAGGATTATTATAAATATAAAGATAAATATAGGGCGTGCGTTTTAAAATCCCGCGAGGTTTAAAGTTACCCCGACGATTATAATTCCAATTTTAATTCCTTTAATAATAAAGATTGCTATTAAAGAAAAGGAGGCGGTAAGGGACGTAAGCCTCTTTGTATAAGTAAGGGAGGCTTTAATAAAAACTCCGACGACGACCCCAATTCGTTTACCGAAAAGGGACGTTATTAGCGCTACGATAGTACCTTCGATATTATTAACTTTTTTCTTATTTAATATTATTATAACTTTAAATTGAAATATAAGGAGATTAGTTAATTCGTTCCCTTTTATAATAACCCCGAGGATATTAATATTATTACCGACGGAAAGATTCTAATTTATACCGATATATTTATATTCTACGAACGGTTATTATTATTTATAGAGGACGAAGAAATAGAAGCCGAAACCGAGAAGTAAATTATATAATATTTTTCTATTTTATTGGAGGGAATTGTTATACTATAGTAGAATAATAAGATCGATTCTATCCGTCGCTGCGCTTTATATAAAGGAGGTTTCGATACGTTATTAGATATTTTAATTTAACGTTTTATACCCGATTTCGCTACAATTATATAGAAGTTTATAAAATACCGTTTTAAATTAAAAGATATCGTTAAAGATAAAAATACTTTTATTTAATTCGTTTAATATAAATTGCATTACGCCCGTATTATAAATATTTTTTATTATATTGGCGAAAATTAGTACGGCGTTATAATATAAATTTAAATTAGTATAGATTTTAAAATTAAATAGTATTTTAGCGCCCCGTCGAAGAAGGGTAATTTAATCGATTATTTTACCGAGATTAAGGATATTAAAGTAATCCTACTAGTAATTGCCTACGAACGCTATTTTAATATTTAATAAAAGATTATAAACGGATTATTTAAAATCGAAATTATAATTCCGGTCCCTAGCCCCTCGAATAATATTTCGAATTATAATAATTATAATTACGGTTGTAATCGAAATTATAACCGCGATTGAGATTGTAACTACGATTGCAATTATAATTATAATTGCGAAGGAAACTGCGACCGCGACCGAAATGGCGATTATAACCGCAATTGAGAAAGATATTATTACGACTCCTATAGGGATCGAGCCAATTATATAGAGGACGAGAATAAGGATATTAATTCGGATTTAAATTAAGCGGTTTATATTAGCGATTTATCCGCCTTCCGCGGCTTTGAATTTAATAACGAGGACGGTACCTTTTATACCTCCGATATATTTAATTTTAAATTGAAATATGTTAATTACTATAAAGTATTTTAATTAATAAAAATAAAGCGAAAATACGTAAAGGTTTACCCGTTTTATTATAAATTATTATCCCTTTTTATAAAAAATCCTGTTAGACGTATTTATATATATTATTTAAACGTATTACCTTTTAAGAATATTTTATTCCGTTACTTTAACGAATACGAAAATGCGAAAATCGGTTATAAGAGATTTTACCCTTTAAAAGCGGTAATATTTATAAACGACCTTATAATATACGAGGCCTTAATATATTAAGAAAAGGAAATTTTGAAGGGATTTTTATTTAATTATATTTATTTTCGTATTAAGGTTCGATCTTTTTTAACCGCCGAAGAAGTAGAAATATACATAGATTTAAAAGTAGTAAAGTTTATTATCGACCGGGCCTTTTTAATAAATTTTAAATATATTATTTCTATTAAATACATTATTAAAATTAGGGGAGTAAACGGGAAATTTACTAAATTGTCCGAATGGGCTACTTTTAATTTATATTTCGAGGGGGAGGTCGACGGAAAATCGGGCTTTATAAAAGTAAAGACCGCTATATAGGTGATAGACCGGCTATAATTAAATTTATTTTTAGCCAATTTTTTTCTTTACCCCCGATAAACTAATATTGATTATAATATTGAAATTATTATTTTCCCCGATATAGGCCCTTTGGTAACGCTTTTTTAGGTTTAGCGATATTCGGTAAAATATACCCGTAAAATTATTATCTAAAAGGCCGTAATATTATAATTAGGAGAGGAAACGCTAATCTTTATATATTATAAGCCTTTATTTAAAGGAAGGAATTTTATATTTAATTTTAAAAACGATGTAGCGGTAAATATTGTAATAGATTATTAGACCTTTAAATTCGTCCTATTTAAAAATATTATTCGTAGCGTAAAAAAAATCGGGAAAAAGTAATACGTAGGGTATATTAAAGAATATAAGGATAATGGATATTTCGTTAACGATTGGTTAAATATCGAGACGGCCGCTTTTTTTATCCGAATATTAAACGTACTAAACGAAGACTTTATATTAATAATAAATAAAGCTATTAAGTAAGTTATTAAAAATTACGTCCTACCGGTTAATTTCGAAATAAATTTATCCCCCGTTATTGAAATTATTACGCGCGGTTACGAAAAACCCCCCGTTATATTAGAAAAATATTCGATATTCGGTATTAAAATAGATAGTTTTAAAGTCGTAATCGAGGAAGGGGTATATATTTATATTATATACGAAGGTTATATTAATATTTTGAAGAATATTATTAAAGATTTCCCTTCGTTATAGAAGGAAGGAAGTTTAGTAAATATATTAGAGGAGGACTATATACGCGTTCTATTAGTGGAGGGATAGTAGAATTAAAAGGTAATAGCCCGATTATACCCGTTGAATTGGAAAGATTAAATTATAATCGACGAAGTTTTTAATATTTTATATCGCTAGGGTAAAATATAATAAGTTATTTAGGCGATACCTTTCGTTTATTTAATATTTATTATATAAAAAGAAATTAGAGACGGGAAATAGAAGGCGCGGCCGGTAATTAATATAAAAGTAATTAATAATTTAACGGTACCGGATAATTATCCCCTTCCTTTATAAAAAGAAATGATTATATTTATACGCGGGAAGAAATATATAATTATTATTAATATTATAATTTTTTTTTATTAATTCGGGGTATAACCGTTATATTACGACCGGCTAATCCTTATTATTTATAGAGGGTTGGAAATATTAATTATTATTTAAATAAGTTTTAAAAATACTTTAATTTATATTTAGCGTTTTATAGACCGCTTTTTAACCGATTATAAAGATTACTATTAAGTTTATATCGACGATATTATTATCGTTTTGGATATTTAGGAATAATACGTAAAGTATTTGAAGATTATTTTCAGTTTATTCGTATTTAAAAATATTTTTTTATTATTAAAAAAATCCTTCTTAAATTACTTTAATATAGAATTATTAGGCTTCCGTATTAATAATTTAGGTTTATAGAATATAGAATAGCGTATTAAAGCCTTCCGAAAATTCGAATTTCCGGCGTAATTAAGAGCCTTCGAAATATATTTAAGAGGCGCTAATTTTTTATAATACTTTATCGTTTATTATACTTAACTTTTTAAACCCCTTTAGTAGAGAAAAGTAAATTTCCTAATTATTAGAAGAATTAAGGGAATAATAGTTAATAGTAAGCCGGTAAAGCGTATTATTTATTATAATTATACCCGCTTTACCCTTATTATTAAAGAATTCGCCGCTTTCGATACCCTTTAGAAGGAAATTTGTAATAGCCGTATATTTTACTATTTCGACCCCGATAAGTAGGTTTTCCTTTAAATTAATAATTTTTTAGAGAAAGGGAACGGCGTTATATTATTTTACTTAAAGGACGGTTATAAATAAATTCCCGGTACCCTTATCCCGGCGAATTAAATATTATTTATCCTATTTTTAAATAAATACTTTACTTTAACGGAGTTTTAATATAGTCCCTTAAAATTAGAAGTAATTATATTGGTATAGGTAATGAAGAAATTCTATATTTATATCTATTCGTATAATAAGACCGTTATTATTTTTATAAATTACGCGGTTACGAAGGGGATTATCGAATAAAAGTTATTATATATATTTTTAATAAATAGAGATAACCGCCGCCTAATTAATATATTTATTTATTTTTCCTAGTACGATATTAAGGTTTATTATTTATTTAAAAAGTTAAACTTCGTTTTTAACGCTTTAAGCCGACTTTATATTAAAGACAATACGGATTTAAAATTAAATAGTATTTTAATTTTAAACGATGTTTAAAACAATACCCTAACCGTCGATTAAATATACTTGGCGGTAGTAAAAGTGGTTATAAATAACGCTTTAAAGGAACGATTTATAAAGGCGTATAGGATAGATAGGAAATATATTGCAGTAATTGAAGATTTGCGGGACTTTCGATTGGATAACGAAGACGTTGCGATTTTTCGACGGCCTGGGTACCCGTTTTTTATAAGCGATAGTTTAATATATATTAAATACTTAGAGAAGATATTATATATTTTATACGATTGCGTTTAGACTATTTTTGAGCTCGCCTACAATAAAAAGTATTATTTCGGTCAAGATTATATATTATACGATTTAAAAGGATTTTCTATTATTAATAAAATATATTTAGTGAAGTAATACGTTCGAAATTGCCCTTCTTATAATTTAAATTAGACGGATCGATTAATTTTAATAGGAGAATTTTAACCTATCCGCCCTAAGGCCAATAGCGCTTTATTAATACGTATTTTAATTATTAATTTTATTATCGGTTTACCCGAAATATTAGTAAGAAATTTTCTATAGAAATTGTTTAAATATAAGATTTTCGATATTTTAATACTAATTACCGACGTAGTATTTAAATAAATATTATTTATCCCCGGTTATTTTATTTATACGGTATAAGAATAGGGAACCGCTTTTATACATTTATTAGTATTATGCGATTGGGGAATGCCGTTGGGTATTATTTCCGACCGGGACCGTAAGTTTACCTTAGTATTCTAGAAAGGTATATAATTTATTTTAGGTATTAAATTATTAATAATTACGGTATATTACCCTTAAGGAGATGGAGCGTCCGAACGAAAGAATTAGAACGTTAAAATCGCTATCCGCTTTTATATTTTCGATTATTCCGAGGAAGATTGGTTGGTAATTTTATTTACTTTATAGTGGAATTTTAATAGTACGTATATCGACGTTATTAAAATATCCTTTTATAAGTACTTTTTCGGCTATAAATTTTAAGGCCCGTTGGAATCCTTTAACGATTTTATATAAATATATAACCCCGCCTTTAAAGATTCGATTAAAGAGGAAGTTAAATTCGTATCCGATTTTACTACGGTAAAAATTAAACGTTATTACAACCCCGGTAGAAAACCTATTAATATCGAAATTGGAAATAAAGTATTCTTAAAATTCTATTACAGTTATTACCTTCGAAATCGACTGTTTTACAAATTTTCTTAATAGTATGTAGGATTATTTAAAGTATTACGAAAGGTCGGTAGATTGGCCTTTAAATTAGATTTCCCCGATATTATACGGAATATCTACCCGGTAATTTTTATCGTATATTTGAAGAAGGCCTTTACCGAGGATCCGTTCTAGTATATTATTTTATTATTTAATTTAGTAGAGGATTTTTAAGATTTAAATCCGGAAGCGGGACCCCGATATAAGTTGGATTATATCGTTAAGTATAAGGTTTTATATAAAAGCGTTATTAAATTCTAGGTTAAATAGAAAGGCTATAGTAATAAATTTAATAAATAGAAGAAAGAGGAAAAAATAGGAGGAATTAGGGAATTAATAAAGGATTATTAGGAATGGAATAGAGGAAGGCCGGCGTATACTTTAATTATTTTTATAAATATTATTTGGAAGAAGAATTCGAAGAAGATTTTAAAGAAGTAATAAATTATTAAGGATAGTAGTAGTTTATTTATAAGGCCCGGTATATATTACCGGATATATACGATTAAATATAAAATAGGGTACTAGGTGAAGTCAATTGAGGAACCGACCCGGCGCCGCAACCATAGCTATAATCGCATATAAAATTACTAGCCGGCGCCGTCGGCCGGCGGGCCGGAAACGGGAAGGATCTACCCTAAATTATAAGGAGTGGATCCTACGCGTTGCGGTCCTTAAAAGGATCCTTCACGACGCGGGCCGCGGCCCGTTTCCTTTCCTTCTACATTTCGCTTTCTTACTTTAATATTATTAATTGTTCATTAAGGATATTTGGAGTTCTAAGCAAACCCCGACTACTGTAATAGCGTTATATTAACGTTTATAAATTGAACGCCTTAAAATACGCAATCGGGGATAAAATTAAAATTAATACTAAATATTGGGATTAAAGCCGCCTATCTTTTAAATTAACCGATAAATAAATAAGCCTATTCGTTATTAAGAAAATATACCGCTAAGTAATCGCCTTTATTATAAATATAATATATAAAATCTTCTCCGTTTTCTATACTTCCCTTATTTAACTTTATTAAAAAGGTTTATCTAATTAAAAAGTTTTTAACGAAATTTTCGATTAATAAATAAAGGGCGTTATCGTTTTTAAAATAGTATTTAATAAAGAAAAATAGTATTTCGAACGTATTTTCAATTTTATATAATTTTTAAAAGGTAAATTATTCTATAAAATTAAATAACCCCGATTTTACCCGCCGGATTAACGCCCCGTAAAAGATTTCCAAATTAATATAAACGATATTTAGGATTTTTACGCTAAATATTTATATAAATTAGGCCTTAAATTTAATAAAATTTCGAACTTAGCGTTAACGAAAATTAAACGAAGCCTTAAGGGAATATAATATAATTAATAATTCGCCTAAACCTAGCCTATCTCCTATATATAAATTATAATACATCCCTACGGTTTCCTATATATAAATTATAATACATCCCTATAATTTCCTATATATATATTATAATATATTTCTATAGTTTTTTCTTATAATTTTAATTTATAAATTATATAATTATATTATTTAAATTTTAAACTTTATTTTTTTTAATATTTCCTTATAATAAAATATAATAATAGAATTATATTTTTATTATCGTTTTCCTATCAAAGTATTATATTTTTACTAACTATCTTCTATTAAAATCTACTATTTCCGAAATGAAACTTCGATATTTTACCGGCTATTTAAATAAAAATTTATATAAAGAAACTATTTATAATTTACGTAATTTCCTCCTTTTAACGTTCGGGATTAATATTTTTAATAACGTTATATATACAAATTACTTCCGCTTCGATTACATTATAAAAACGCTTCTTAATAAAAAGTTAAATTAATTAACTAGGGTCGTTATAAATAAAGCGTACTAATTAAATTTCCTTTTAATACTAATACTTTTATATAGGAATATTTATAACAGGACGTTTAAAAACCGACTATATTAAGGCCTAAATACGTTTATCGGCGATTTTTTTAATAATAATATACTATAGAATAATTAATATTATATTATATATTCGCTTACCCTTTAATAATATATTTATAATATTTTTAATAATTTTCTTAAGGCCTAAAAGCCTACATTCGGCTTTAATAGCCGCCTTAATAATATTAAAATATATTAGGAGATTTTTAATAACGATTATAATACGCGTATATAATACCTCCTTTTAAACGAAAGTTCTATTAATATTACGTTTTTAAAATTTAATTAATTAGCGAATGAAAGTAGCGATATCAATTCCGTCGTTAATTATTAAAATAGCGGGCTTATTTCGTTAATAAAATATTAATTAAAAAAAAAAAAAAAAAAATTAGATTTACTTCGTTATAATTCTTTTTACAATTAATATACTCGCAGTATTTCTTCTTCTTACCCAAAGGGTAGAGGTACCGAAGCGCTATAGGAACGTTATTATTTAAAATAGTATTTTTAATAATAAATTTTAAATAAATTATATAATTTATACCTTTAGTAGAAACCGCGTTAGGATTTTTACGAGGGTAACGGCGAGGAGGTATAATAATATTAAAAAAATGTACGAAGTTTTTAAAAAATTTACCTTATTATAAGTAAAGAAGGAGTATTTATTGCGTAAGGAATTTAGGGAATATTAGAATTATACTAATAAAGGTTATAAAAAAAAAAGGAAGGAAAGAAAAAAAATTTAAAGGTTTAAAGGTTTAATTAAAGTAGGAAGGGAGGAATTATAGGCCTATATATTATTTTAATTATCTGGATTCAATTTAATATAATATTATTTATGACCGCCGTAATAAATAATTATTAAACCTACTATATTTATTTTAACGCGTACGATAATACGGGCTACCCGCTATTATTACGCCTACAATTTATTAATTAGCCTATAAGGGTATTAGTATACTAATTTTATTAATAATTAAAGTTAATTGCGTTTTAGAACCGGGGGTACTATTACGGTACTAAATTATCGGTAATATTCCCCAAGCGTTTTAATACCGAATTACTAGCGGAATATAATCGTACCTACAATTATATCTCCATTTCACTTTCATATATAATCCGAAAATAGAATTTTTACTACTCTCTTTCGATTTTCTCCTCTTCGTGCAATAATACGTCTTCTCTAAGCCTCTGCTAAATCGGTATCGTGATAGTAATTAGCCTTAGGGCCTTCCTTTTTTAAAAGAGAATCCCCGATATTAATACCCTTATTTACTTATATAAATTAAAACGAAAAATATTCTAGTATATTATATTCAAATATTTCCGGATAATAAATACGTAATTCGTAATAATTAATTAGCTATAAACGTAAAAATAATTCTAAATTTATTTAAATAATAAAATTAAAACCGAAAAAATCCTATTATAAATACTTCGGCTAAAATGATTAAATAAATACCGCTTAGTAATCGAATTAAAAAAGGAATAGCGAAACGAATTCGTTTACTATTTTTAATTTTTCTTTTCTTCCTTTTTTTTCACTTTTATTTATTAATATATTAGAACGAAAATGGAAGGAAGATTTCTATTTAATTAAAACTCTATTAAACCGCAAAAGCGACGACCTATTTAATTATTACTTCTTCTTATAATTAATTAAAGCCTTTAATATTTTATTATTATTAATAAATAAACGGTTTTATTTATCGAATTAACGAATATACTAACGTATAATATTAATTATAAATTAACGTCAAATAAACTAATTATTATTAATAGGAACGGGACTAATAAAATAAGTAGCCGGCGAATTAATTTCTATTAAAGAATTATTATAAGAAGGTATATAATTACCGCTACTACTCTAGGGAATTCTAGCGCTATTATTATAAAATACATTACTACTATTATTATAAAGTAAATTACTATTACTATTATAAGGAATATTACCCAAAGGAATATAATTACCGATTAAATTATTTCTATTAAAAAGGAAAAATTCGTAATGATTTTTTTTAAAATAATCGTTAACCGACTACTTTCTATAGCGAATAAATTATTTAAAAATACCGGTAAAATAATCGCTAATAAAACGAAAGCGAATCGCACTAGTAAATTCCTTAATAATAATATAAAAGCGGATAAAATAATTATAAAATTCGCTATTAATTAAATTTCGGGTAATAACCTTTTCCTAAAAAATATTATAGAAATTACAAAAACCGCAAAGCGTATTAACTATATAACGTAAAACTACTAAAATATATTAAATAATTTAATTAAATTTATTTAAAAACGAATTAAAATAGAAAATATTAATAATATAAAAAATAACAATTTATTCGGGTAATTAAAAATATAATAAATCAATTTAATAACGGCCTTTATATAAATATCGTTACCTAGGACGGCTATAAAGGTAAAAAAGGCCTCGGCCAATAAAAAAATATAAATAAAATATAAAGGAATATAAATATAATTTCGGAAAAATTAATACAAAAATAAAACGTAATGGAGGGAAAACTCACCCTTTTTCTAATATATAAAAGAATTTATTATTAATAAAGAATTTAATAATATATTCGAAATTAATTTTAATATTAGTATCAACCGTATTAAATATAAAAATCGGCGAAAGAGGGTAAAAGAGAAATAAATATTCGCCCTCATCTTCGTTAAAAATCTTTATTATTTTATAAAGCGCCTTAGCGCATTTCTAATAAGGAATAGCTATTTTAAATCGATTATTATTATTAATAAAGGAAGGAAAAGTTTAAAAAAGCCTAAAGGATAAAGGGTTTTTATATTTAAAGGAAAGAAGTCCTTATATTAGTATAAATTGTAGTAAAAATGTAATTACTATAGGAGGAGGAAGAGGATAAAAAAATAAAAGAGAATTTAATAATTAAAAAATTTAATAATAATTAAAAGGGTAAACGGACGGGGGAATAAAAAGCGGAAAGTAATAATAAATAAAGGGACGAGACGGCGGATTATAAAGGCGGAACGGTTTAATATTTTAACGCAATGGTAAATAAAAGGGATAAGATAAATATTAATCCCGTTAGCGGTAAATATATACCGCGATCGTAGAACGCCGAAGAAGCGGCGCGGATAGGTCCGCGCCGGGAATTATAGCCGGGGTTTTTATTTAAGGCGTTTAATACTTACGATTTTATCCTACGGGGAATCGAAAATAGACCCTATACCATATTAGCGCTATAGATTTAACTAGGGAATAAAATTCTTACTTATTATTATTATTATTATTATTATTATTATAATTTACTACCCTTCCCCCCCCCCCGGCGGCGAAATTTATTTCGATTTTTTTAAAGTGCCGGGTAGGCGAGAAGGTTTGGGGACTTAGCGAAATTTTTCGAAAATTTTCCTTCCGAATTCCATCCGTCGGTTTTTCCTTCCGAATTCCATCCGTCGGTTTTTTCTTTTTTTTCAAAGCCGTTTTTCTCGGCCGGCAGGGTAGCTACGGTCACGTGAGTGGTACCAAACTACTCGTCTCGGCTTACTCATCATTTTGGTACCCACTTTGTCTTGATCGGACCCACTTTGGAATGCCAAGCCTCGTCCCGTCCTTAGCGGCTTAGCAAAGGTTTAATCCAACCAATTCCAACTCGAGAATTTTTTTTTCGACAGGGATCCTAGCTTCGGGTAGACGGGTAAACCTCGGGAGGATTAACGTGGCAATTGCAGGGGGGTCACCGTATTATAGAAGAAGACTTCGTTTAACGCGTTTCGTATTTTTCAACACTTCTCTATGTTGAAGCTCCGCTTCAAATAATATATGAAAAATAATGAATAAATAATAATAAATAAATAAATAAATAATAGAGAAATAAATAATAATAAATAAATAATATTAAATAAATGAATAATAATTTAGAAAAAAATAATATTAAATAATATTAAATAGTATTAAATAAATAATAATACTAATAATAATAATAATAATAATAATAATAATAATAATAATAATAATAATAATAATAATAATAATAATAATAATAATAATAATAATAATAATAATAATAATAATAATAATAATAATAATAATAATAATAATAATAATAATAATAATAATAATAATAATAATAATAATAATAATAATAATAATAATAATAATAATAATAATAATATCTAGATTAAAATTTAATTAATATATTTAAAAAGAAAACCGGGCTAATAATCGTTGCGCTTAAATATTCTTCTTAATATATTCAACCGGTTATTAGAATCGGGTATAGTCGCCGTACATTTAAATAACAATTAGCGATAGTAGGTAGCTTTAATTTAGAAGCTAACTAGATTTTTAATCAATAATTTAATTAAAACTAATATAATTAACCCCTAGTACCCCCGGTATTATATAACGACCTTTAAAATAACGATAATAATAATAATATTTTAATAGAAAATAATTAGAAGGATATTAAAAATAATAATAACCATTAAGCCGAATAAGGTGAACTAGTTCTAAATTATCGATTAAATATATATTATAATTAATTTAAAACGTTCTTAAAGGCGCTATCGATTAAAATATATTATTTATAAATAGGGTAATAGATTTTAATTTCAATAATTTTAATAATAATATCCTTCCGCCCGGATTTGACGAAGATTAGTTATAATTCGATTTAGAATACGGCGAATGTGATTTTAGTTATTGAGAATTAGAGGTCGTACCTTTTAAAGATATATTTATCGACGATTAGGTTGTCGAATAAATTAAGATTATTACTACACCCTAATTAGAACCCTATATTATTACAATTACCCTACAAATCCTTACCGTACCCGGTTGTATTATAAATAATTCGATTCTTATATATTATTATTGTCATAGGGCTGATGCCCGTGGCTGAGTTTGACCGGCACTGCCAGTCGTGCCGCCAGTCGTGCCGCCAGACGGGCCGCCAGTCGGGCCGCCAGTCGCGGTCCTTACTACTACGGCAAACGGAGTAGCCCGTGCCCTAGTCCTTAAAAGGATAATTAATTAATACCGCCTAGAGGGCGCCTCCCTTCTTCCCTTTTCCTCTTCGTAGAACCTTATCGATTCGTTAAAATTAGTATTTATATTAATTATATTATACCCCTTATATTAAGTTCTATTACTTATAAAAAGCGGATAGTAGATAATAGGTTTAATAAACGGATAGTAGTATTTATAAGCGGAAGATTAGTAATTTTAAGCGCAATATTATAGTATTTTCGATATTATGGTTGGATTTAACGATATAAATATCGATAACGAAAAGGAATTTTACGACTCTTAAAACGGTACGCCGGAAGACGGCAGCGGTAATAAAGGATTAATTAAAGGTTTAATTAAAACCTTTAAGAATAGCGCTACTTTTAGGGATTATATTAAATCCCTTTTTTTTTAAATTACCCTTATTTCTAATACCCTTATTCCTTATTTAAATTTCAAGATAATTAAATATTCTATTCGTAAAAAGAAATCCCTTTTTAAAACCCTAATTAATAACGATTCCGACGATAATACGAATTTAATTCCTTATTATAAGAAATAGCTAAAACTCCCTAAATAGGACGGTTAATTTTATACCTTTAAATTGTTTTTTAATAAATTCGTTACGATATATAATAGCGATATTAAATAAGGGCTTCGTAATAACCTAAGCGCCGTTTAATATAAGATTATTAATACCCTTCCTATTGAATATAATTAATAATTAAAAGGATTTTAAACCGTTATTATTATATACGGTAAGGAAGATTTAATCGAACTCTTCGAATAAATCTATACGATCTTTGGCTCTTATTAAAATTAAAAAGTGGCCTTCAATAAATTCGCTTATATACGCTAAAAGGACGGCGAATTATTTATTACCTTCTTAGCCGATTTTAATAATAAAATATTTAAGGTAAGTGGCTACTTGTAGGAGAATTTTACTAAATTAGGTTATTTCCATCAAGCCCTTAATAAGAAATAATATAATAAAATATTTATAATTACCTTCTCCGACGATTATTACGAATATTTTAAATAATTTTAATACTACGTATTTAAATATAAATAAATAGTAGAATTTAAAGAAAATTATTGCTAATATTCACGCGGTTAAAAAGGGAAAATTAAAAATAATAACTTCTACGTTCTCGACGCCTCTTCTATTAATTATCTTATTATTTTTTATACCCTATAACCTACCCTTTATCCTACCCTTACGACCTTTATTTAATATTTAATCGACGTTAACGAAAATATTATTATAGGTATTATTTATATAATTTATAGTCGTAGCGGCCGGGGCCAAAGCGGCTTTAATATAAACGTTTCCGCTTCCGCCTCTATTAAATACATTAAATAAATATTAAATAAGGAGCGCTAATAGTATTAGGATAATAATTTATATATATGCTATAACGCTTCCGGATATTATATTTTGGCCTATTCGTATTAATTAATAATCCCCCCTTCTTTTAACGGAATACGTATTTAAATTACCGTTGTTAAAGTCCCTTCGCTCTTAGAAGACGATAACGATAATAAGGTTTATAATTCCGCCCCCGAATAATAAGTAAAAATTTAGCTTTAATATAAAATCGGGCCCCGGAGCCGGAAATAGAAATATTAAATAAAATAAAAGATGTTAAATCGGAAATAGAAGTAAAACCTATTTTAATTCTATTTATTATTAATAATTGTAATTTATTTTATATCCTTATCGACGAAGGTTATTAATATTATACCGCAATTAATAAGAAAATTGTTAAAGAATTTTATATTCTAATTATCCCTATTCTACTTTATACCGTAAAAGGAGCGTTTACTACTATAATATGAGTTTCTATTTAAAGTATAATCCGATTCTTAATTAAAGTAAATAATTATATTTATTTTATTTACGCTTATATTATCCTATTATTCGAATTCCCTATTATATTAAGTAAATTTTAATTTAAAGTTATACGAATATATTCTATCCTTTACAAAAAATATTTATTTATAAGCGTTATTAATTATTAGGTTCTTTACGTTAATAGAGAATAGGTGTTTAATATACCGTTTATTACCGATTTAAAATTTATTATATATATTTTAATTATTATTTTCGTAGGCTACGTTCGTAGGTTAAAAAAGGAATTCGGTAGTCGAATAATTGAAGAGGTTATTTTTATAATTAATTTAAAGGATATTAAAAAGGCGTTAAAATTAAAAAAGGTATATACCGAAATAGAATTAAAGGCGAAAATCTTTAAGAAATATTATAATTTAATATTATTTTAAATAAAAGAAAACGCCGATAAATTAAACCCTTATTATCTTAACGTAAATTATAAAATTAAAATTAAAAAAGATAAAGACGGTAAAGAATTCCTTATCTTATTCGAATTATTTTATAATATAATAAAGGAAGAATTCCTAATTTTTAAAAAGATTTTGAAGGATTTATTAAATAAAGGGTTTATCCGAATTAATAGTTTAAAAGCGGGAGCCTTAATCTTATTTATACGTAAATCCGGAGGCGGATTCCGTTTTTATTATAATTATTATACGTTTAACGTTATTACGAAAGCGGACTATTATTTATTACCGTTAATTAAAAATACATTCTACACTTTAAAAAAAATAAAATAATATATTAAAATAGATATTATATAAGCCTTCTATAAAATTTATATAATAAAAGGGGAAGAAGGGAAAATAGTATTTCGGATATAATACGGATTATTCGAATAGTTAATTATACTATTCGGGCTAAATAGCGCGCCGGTTATATTTTAATAGTATATTAATTATATTCTCCGCAATTATTTAGATTCGTTTCATACTATTTATATAAACGATATACTTATTTATTCTTCTAATTCCCTAAAAAATTACGAATAAGAAGTATATTTAATCCTTATTAAATTATTAGAAGCCGGCCTTTATTTAAACTTAAATAAATATAAATTTAATATAAAGAAGGTTAAATATTTAGGCTTTATTATTTATACGGGCGTCGGCGTATAAATTAACCCCGAAAAGGTTAAGGCGATTTTAAATTAATTTCCCCCTACCTTTTAAAAGGGTATACGGAATTTCCTAAGGTTTATTAATTATTACCGTATATTTATTCTTTAATTTTCTAAAGTAATTACCCCTTTATTAAAATTAACTAATAAAAGGGTTACTTTTAAATAAATTAAAGAGTACGAGAACGCCTTTTAATTTTTAAAAATTTTATTTATAAGAATTCCGATTTTAATAAAATTTAACCCGGATAAGAAAATATTTTTAGAAACGGATTATAGTAAATTTACTTTAGGTAAGGTTATTTCCTAAAAAGTAAACGAAAATAGGAAAAAAATAATTTATAAAGTTATAAGCTTTTATTTCCGGAAGTTCAACCTTATTAAACGGAATTATCTTATTTATAATAAAAAAATATTTATTATTATTAATTATTTAGAATAATAGTCGGCGGAATTGTAGAATTGTAAATTATTTATTATTTTAACGGATTATTAGAATTTTACTTTATAAAATTAACGAAACTTTCGGAGCAGTAAGCGTAGTAGGCGGAATATTTCTCTTAATTTAACTTTTAAATTAAATATAGGCCTAATAAAAATAAAGTAGTCTTTAACGCTCTTTTTCGACGAAATTAAAATATATTTACAAATTAGGACCGTAAAGCGTAAAATATTTAAATAATATTAGACTCCGTTTTTAAAAATTATATTCCGTTCCGTATTTCGGCGGCCCGGGTAATCTATTCGGGGAAAGAAGGTGTAAATATATTTAAAAATCCGGATTTATAATAATTTTAATTATAAACGGAACTTTACGATTTTCTATATTAGTAAGTAAAGGAAGCCATCCTTTATAATAACTACTACCTCGACCCGTTTTTAAAATTTAAAATCCAAATTATAAATTACTTTATTAATTCTTTTGGCCGCCTTCGTTATTAAAATCGTTTTTAAATATTAAAAACCCCCGTGAATACTAAATCCGAATCGATTATATTATTTAATACCAATTAACGTTTTAACGTCCTTTATACTATATTAATTTAAATTATTTATAATTCATATATATTAAAATACTTTAATAGAAAAAATATTATTATAATATTCTCTCGGTATTTCTATTAATTTTTTTTAGTTTTTACGTCCGGTAATTCCTCCGTAATTACTATACCTATAATTTTATAAAGGTTTAGAAAGAATAGAAAAAAGGCTTCCTATATTTATTACTAATTTTAGAATAATTTAATAAAGATATATAGATAGATTTTATTACCGACCTTTTAGAGTTTAATAATAATACTTATCTTTAAATTATAAAAAATAGGCTTAATAAAACTATATTCTTCGAGCCTATACCTTCTATAGAAGCCGAACTTTACGCCGAACGTTTCTTCTAATATTTTATTCGCTATTTTAGCTTCTTAAAGTCTATTATTAATAATTATAATTTTAATTAAATTAACCGTTTTTAGGCTAAATTATACAAATTCCTAAGTATTAAGCGTTTATTTAATACTATTTATTATTTATAAATCGATAGAAGTTTAGAATATATAAATTAAGAAATTTACGCTTATTTACGTATAATCGTTAATTACGTTCAAAAAGATTAGAATAAATAATACCCTATAGTGTAATTAATTATTAATAAGTAAGATTCTTATTCCCTAGCTAAATCTATAGCGCCAATATAGTATGGGGTCTATCTCCGATTCTCCGTAGGATGAAACTATAAGCGTTAAACGCCCCGGATAAAAACCCCGGCTATAATTCCTAACGTAGACCTATCCGCACCACTTCTTCGGCGTTTTACGATCGCAGTATATATTTATTATTAATATAATTAATATCCGTCTTATCCTTTCTATTTACCGTTATATAAGAATATTAAACCGTTCCGCCTTTTTAATTTACCGTCTTATCCCTTATTTACTACCGTTTTCCGCTTTCTATTCTTCCGTTTATTTACCCTTTTAATTATTATTAAACTTTTTAATTATTAAATTTTCTTTTATTCCTTCTATCCTTTTCCTCCCCCTATAACGGTTATATTTTTATTATGGTTTATATTAACGTAAAAATTTCCCTCCTTTAAATATAAAAACCCTTTATCCTCTAAGTTTTTTTAGGCTTTTCCTTCCTTTAATAATAATAATAATCGATTCGAAATAATTATTCCCCGTTAGAAATATATCGAAGCGTTTTATAAAATAATAAAAACCTTTAATAAGGATAAAGGCGAGAATTCATTTTCCCTTTACTTTCCTTTATTAACCCCTATATTTAATATAATTAATACCGATATTAAAATTAATTTTAAACGTATTATTAAATTCCTTATTAATAATAAATTCTTTTATATATTAAAGAAAGGGTAAATTTTCCTTCTATTATATTCTATCCTTATATTAACTTCTCCGAAGCTGTATTTATACTCCCCCGTATTTCGCCTATATTTTTTAATTAATTAAAGCCCTTTTCGCCTTCCCGGCCGTCCTAAATTATAATATTTATAGAAAGGTTATTACTAAATCGATTTATTATATCCTTAATTACCCGAATAAATTATTATTCTTTATATCGTTAATATTTCTTATTCTAATTCGTTTTTAAATAAATTTAATTAGGCTATTTAATATACTTTAACGGTTTCGTATTATATAATTAATATATTTCGTAATTTTTACAATTTCTATAATATTTTTTAAAAGAAAGTTATTATTAAAAATTTAATTAGTAGCGAATTCCGCGATTATTTTATCCGCTTCCGTATCGTTATTAAGGAGTTTATTAACGCGATTCGCTTTCGCTTTATTAGCGACAGTTTTATTAATACCTTTAAATAATTTATTCGCTATAGAAAGTAATCGGTTAATAATTACTTTTAAAAAAATTATTACGAATTCTTCTTTTCTAATAAGGATAATTTAATTAGCGGTCGTATTCCTTCGAATAATATCCCTTATAATAATAATAGTAATTTACTTTATAATAATAACGGTAATTTATTTTATAACGGTAGCGGTAAAATTCCTTAGAATAATAATAGTATTCGTATACCTTTTTATAGTAATTCCTTAATAGAAATTAGTTCGTTGGCTATTCGTTTTACTAACTCTATTCCTATTAATAATAATTAGCTCGCTTAATATTAATTCGTAATTAATATTATACGTTAATATATTTATTAATTTAATAAATAGAACTATTCATTCGCCGATAATAATAAAATACTAAAAGCTTTAGTTAATTATAAGAAAAAATAATAATTAAATAAGTCGTCGCTTTCGCGGCCCGATAGATTTTTAGTTAAATAGAAATCCTCCCCCTATTTTCGTTTTAATATATTAGTAAATAAAAGTAAAAGAAAAAAAAGAAAAGAAAATTAAAAATAGCGAGCGAATTCGTTTTATCGCTCCTCTTTTAATTTAATTATTAGGTAATATTTATTTAATCGTTTTAATCGAAATATTTATAATAAAATTCTTTCGGCTTTAATTCTATTATTTAAGTAAATTTAGAATTATTTTTATATTTATAACTAATTAATTATTATAAATTACGTATTTACTATCTAGAGATATTCGAATATAATATAATAGAACGTTTTTCGTTTTAATCCGTACGAATAAATAAGGGTATTAATATTAGGGATTTTTTTTTAAAAAAGGAAAGCTTTAAAGCCAATTATTTCCGTTTTTGTTTAAACGAGGAGGGAGTTTTTCGCTTTTATTAATAAATAATAATTCTTATTATCCTTTGAAGGTTGGGTTTTTTTCCGCTTCTTTTTTTTTTAATTAATTATATACCGTTTTATTACGGTATTATTAAATTTCAAATTGAAATTAATAATTATAAATTTATACTGCTAATTTAATTTAATTGCTACTATTATTAATTAATAATTATAGCGTAATATTTATTTTCTTTTCGTAGCGTTTTTTAATTATATTTTTCGATCGAAGGTTAAAAATTCCGGCGGTTATAACGATTAAGCAAGTACGCCCATTATTAGGGGTAGTCCCGCTATAATCGTTATAAAGTTCTCTATTAATATTTATTCTTCCGTTTATTTAACTTTAATAGTACTACTTTCTAATTTATTAATAAATAATCGATTTCTTATTCGTTTTATTTAAATATAATTAATTATTTAAATTATTATTCTTTAGACGAATTTAATTTAATCCGTATAAGCGAATTTCTTTTCGAAAGCCCTTACCCGTTTATTAAAATAAAAGTCGAATAATAGGTAAAAAATTTCCGTTTTAAGGTTCTATACTAATATAATTTTATATATTCTAGCGACGATTTTTAAATATTTAGTTTAATATTTAGTTAGCCCGATTATTATCCTTCGGGGTTTATTATATATTTTTATCGGTTAATAGAAAATTAAAGCTCTATATATAATCGCGCTTCGAATATATTTAATATAAATCTCCTTCGTATAAGTGAAGGAATAACCCTAAATTTTTATAGTTAATTAAGTTAATATATTCGTTTAAATCTTTGATTTTTTTTTAATAATTTTTATATAAATCCGATAATTAAATTTACGGTTTAATTAAACGTTTAGGAATTTTATTAATTCCGTCGGTCGAAGTATAATATCTTTAAATTAGAGAATTTCCGTTTTTAGTACCTTTATTTGCGTAAAATATATTAATTCCGTTTTATTCATTTCGAATTTTATATTTCTTTCCTTTATTTATTTAAAATAAATTTCTTATACCGTTTAAAGTATTTTATAATTCTTTTTAATAATTTTTGCTATAACGACGATATTAATATTATTAACGAAGTCGATTATAATTATATTTTTAACTATAATTAATTTATAATATAATAGGGTAATAAAGAAGATAAAAAGAATTAAAGAGAAGGGGGAGCTTTAAAGTATTCCGGCTTTTATAATATAGGGAGCGGATATTTCGTCGTTAAAAAAGAGGGAACCTCTTCGTTTATTAACGAAATTCGCTATTTATTCGAGAATTTATTATAAAAATTATATTTTTTATAGGGTATATAATAATTATTTATAATTAATTTTATTAAATACGCTTTTAAAATTAAAGAGTATTAATAATATAACGGCTCTAAATTTCTAAATTATATATATAATATCCGTAATAATACGGATAATAAATTCGGTCGAATAATTTACTTAATTATTTATTTAGCCCTTTAATAAAAGGTTGAACTTTTTTACAATTTGGGTAAATTTTTTAATAACAAACGCTTCGAAGATTTTCTTAACGTTATTTAATAGTAAAATTAGCCTCTACGCGCCGGTTAATTTTTATTATACGGCGGTTTTTTTTAACTTTTTAAGAACGATTACTTTTGCGTTCTTAAACCGTTATAAAAAATATTTAAAACGAAAATTCGTAACCGCGAAAGTGGTTATAACCTTTTAGAATAATTCTTTATAAATTTTTAAAAATTTATTCGAATATTAATCGACGCCCGGTATTTTATTCGGAATTATCCGAAATAAAATATTTTAAATATCCTCTTTAATAATTAATTCGTTAATAAATAACGAATCGTTAATATTTAGGGGAAGGGTTTAATTAGGTAAATAATTTATAAAAATATTTACTTTCGGGAAGAAACGTTCGGCGAAAATATTCGCTTTACCGTTATAATTTTCAATTTTTTCTATTCTTTTATATTATTTGAGAATTGGGAATTTAGGCGGGTTTATTAATAAATAATTTCGGGTATAGGTTTATTTTTCGAGGGTTTAAAGTTTATTTAAATTCTTCGACGCCTTTTTAATACCTTTTCGTTATATTATTTATTAAATTTTCGTATTAATCCTTCTTTTTTTTATTAATACTTTTACGAATTTTATTTAATTCGAAGATATTTTTTCTTTATATTACTTTTATTATTTCCGTTTTATATTTTTTATTACTATTTTATATTTTAGCGTTTATTATTTTATTCTTTTCTTTCGACTTTTTTTTTAATACGGGATAAATTCCTCCGCTATATTTATAAATTCTTTATTAAATTTATCGAATATAAATTTTAATTCCTCCTTCGTATTAATTTTCGTTAAAATTAAAATCCATTATAACGCTGCTTTTCGTACTTTTTCTATATTTATTAAATTTTAATTATAACCTTCTTCTATTTCTACTTTCTTAATTTTTTTTTTAATATAAATTTAAACTTCTTAAGGATAATAATCCGAACCGGTTTATTCGTACCGTTACGCCCTTTAATATTCGGTTTCGATTTTTAATATTATTTATACGTAATTAATTATTTTATTTCTTTCTTTTTATATTATATTATTTATACGGGTCGGCTCCTTTTTAAAAATAATAAGCCGTATACATTATTATTATACTTATATAAGGAATCTTTCAACTCCCGGAAAAACTACTTTAGAACCGGAAACGCCGATTTCTAGTCGAAGAGCGCTCCAAAACGAAAACCGACAACGGGAATCGACTTAAGAGGGTTTTTTACGTCCCTTACGATATCCCGCGACGAATATAGCGACGACGATATATTATTACTACCGATAGTAATTAATAATAATAACCGTAAATTCGAAAATAACGTCTACAATCCGTTTATAAAATTTTTAATTTATAATAACCCTAATATAGCGCGCGTTATAAAAACTTCGGAAAAAACGTAAGAGGATAATAAAATTATAAAGAAATTTATCGCTAAAGCGAATAAATTTTCGGACTACAACGCCGTCTCGCTCGAAAACCGCAATTAAGTTCGTAAATTATTTAATAAATATACGAAAATCTTCGCGAAGAAAAATAGGGTAATACGCCCCGAAGTTAATAAAGCTAATAACGATTAAATTATTACTAAAAAGGATTTCAACGATTTAAAAAGGATAATCCTATAAAAATTATAAAAGAATATTAAAGAGGCGTTAAAAATATAGGCCGGAATTATAAAGGACGTTTTTCTTAAGACCGGGTTTATTTTTTAATATATTATAATTATTACCCCCCCCCCGAAAATATTCCTTATTAATTACGATTATACCCTTTTTATTTAAAATATTATAATCGATATTTAATATTCGAAGCGGACGAACGAAGAAATTAAAACCTAAATTGAAAAAATACTTTACGATTTAAAGATTAATACCCCTAATATTATACGAACCGTTATAAAATTATTTATAATTAGAAATTATAGAATTATATTCGATAATACTATATACGAATAGTATTAATAATATTAAATTTAAATTAAAAAGGTCTTTAGCGAAAAAACGTTCGTATTTTTAAATACTATTACGTTAATCGTTAAAGGGTTCCCCTAAGCGAATATTACCGAATATATAAAAATAAAAGATATTATTTATAAAATATAATAAACGAACCCGACCGTTTCTATTATTAAAATACGCTTATAGAAGAAAAGAATTAATAAAAATAAAGGATTCTTTATAATAAAAATTATAATTATAAAAATAATCGAAATTCTCCGTAAAGGATTCCTCTTTTAGGAAGGCAATACGTACGTTTACGAATTATTTACTTCCTTAGCCAATATTTAATAATATTTTACTTATTAGGGCGTAAAATATTTAAAAAAATTCTATTATAACGTTAATATTTATAAACGTTATAGTAAGGATAAATATAGTAAAAACCGCTTTAAAAAAGCGAATTACCTATTTAACGAAAATAAATTACTAATTTTCTACATTCTATATAAAAAATATAGGTATTATATTTTTAAAAAGAAAGTATACCTTATTTTTAAAAAAGTTATCGCGAAGGTTATTATAAAATATATTAAAAGGCTATATTTATTTATATATTAAAAAAACTTTAAAAAAAATATTATATTAAAGCCGGCGGCGGTAAAGGATAATAAGGATATTAATTTCCCTAATACCCCCCCTACCGTTTATATTATTATTATTCGTAAGAGGGAATTTAAAAGTAGAAATAAAAATTATATTTATAAATAAATTAATAAACCCTTTATTAAATTAAAATTAGCGGTTAAAAGCCCGATAAATATATTTACAAATTTTTAAAACTCGGGTATTCAAAATAATACCGGCTTAATCGCCGCCGTTAAACCGGTACCTAAAAGGAAAAAACTCCCGTTCCTACTCTATCCGTAGGGTTAGAAAATATTTCTTTATAGAATAATTAATAATTTAATTAAAAATACTTTATTAAAATATAGGGAAATCGTATAAAAAAGGGAAATTACTATTTGAATAAAAAGAAATTTATAATATCGTAGCGATTTAAAAATTGGGTAGGAATTTAAACGAAAATATTTATCGTCTACAGGACGGTAAATATATCGGGGTAAATTATTTAAAAAAAAGGAGGGCGGTTATTTATATAAATAAAAAATAGAACCTTAAAGACCTAAACTTCCGCATTAAAAAAAATTAGGCCTCTATAACGTTTAAAAATTTAAAAGAATTATTAATTATTTATTTAATTTATTCCTTTATTAAAATATATAAAATACTAAAATACGAATAGGGGTTTCCCCTCTTCGAATTCCTTAAAAAAAACCCCTAATAAGATATTAAATTATAGCCGTTAGAAATTTTAACTTCTATTATCCCAATTAGGATTTAGAGAATAAAATTAACCCAAAAGCCGAAAAACTCTTTATATAAATACGATAATAATATATACGGCTCGTTATTCCTAAAGGGGAACCGACCCGTATAAATAATACAATACAGGAAAAGAAAAATAGAATAATCGATTACGTATAAATAATATTAAAAATCAAAATTAAATATTAAGGGGCGTAACGGTACGAATAAACCGATTCGGACTATTATCTTTAAGAAATTTAAATTTATATTAGAAAAAAGGTTAGGAAAGCGGAAATAGAAGAAAATTATAATTAGAATTTAATAAACGTAAAAAAGGTACAAAAAATAGTATTATAATAAATTTCAATCCTAACGAAAATTAATATAAAAGAGGAATTAAAATTTATATTCGATAAATTCGATAAAAAATTTATAAATATAACGGAGGAATTCGTCTTATATTAAAAAAAAAGTCGAAAGAGAAAAATAAAATAATAAACGCTAAAATATAAAATAGTAACGAAAAATACGAAGCAGAAATAGTAGAAGTAATATAAAAAAAGGATATTTTTAAATTAAATAAAATTCGTAAAAATATTAATAAAAAAAAGAAGGATTAATACGAAAATTTAATAAATAATATAGCGAAAAGGCGTCGAAAGGGCGTTAAAGAATTCAAATAAATTTTAAACCTTCGAAAAATAAGCCTATATTCGAAGTTATTTGTTCATAGACTTATTTAAATTCCTAATTCTTAAATAATACGAGGGAATAAAAAAAATCGAAGATTATAATAATAAAGCGAATATTCTCGCCGAGCGTTTTTTCCTAAAAATAAATATCCCTATAAATTATCTACCCGATTAAACCCTTCTACTAAATATTAGCAATTCGTTATTTATTAACGAATTAATTACTGAAGAAAATATTTAAAAGGTTTTATTTCGGATAATTCCGAATAAAATACTAAGCGTTAATTAATATTCGAATAAATTTTTAAAAATTTATAAAAAATTATTCCGAAAAATTATAACCGTTTTCGCGATTATAAATTTTCGTTTTAAATATTTCCTATAATAGTTTAAAAATATAAAAATAATCGTTTTTAAAAAGTTAAGAAAAACCGCTATATAATAAAAATTAACCGGCGCGTAGAGGTTAATTTTATTATTAAATAACGTTAGGAAAATCTTCGAAACGTTCGTTACTAAAAAATTTACTTAAATTGCAGAAGAATTTAACCTCTTATTAGAGGGCTAAATAAATAATCGGGTAAGCCGTTCGATCGAATTTACTATCCGTATTATTATAAATATTATATATATAATTTAAAAATTTAAAACTATTATATCGCTAATATTCTTTAATTTTAAAAATATATTTAATAAAATTAATTATAAGTAATTATTATATACCTTATAGGAAATATAATTTTTATAATAAATTTTCGAATAGGTAGCGAATTTTATTAATAAACGAAGAGGTTCCTTCTTTTTCGACGACGAAATATCTATTCCCTACATTATAAAAACCGAAATACCTTAAAGTTCCCTTTTCTCTTTAATTTTTTTTATCCTCTTTATTACTTTATTATACTATAAATTAATTATAATTAAAAATACAATTACAATCGGCTTTATTAACGATATTAATATCGTCGCTATAATAAAAATTACCGAAGAGAATTATAGGATATTTTAAACGGTATAAGAAATTTATTCCGAATAAATAAAGGAAAAAAATATAGAATTTAAAACGAATAAAACGGAATTAATATATTTTATATAAACGAAGGTATTAAGAACGGAAATTCTTTAATTCGGGGATATTATATTTCGACCGATAGAATTGATAAAATTCCTAAGCGTTTAATTAAATTATAAATTTAATTATCGAATTTACGCGAAGGCTATTAAGAAGAAAATAAAAACTTAAATAAATATACTAATTCGGTTAGCCGTAAAAATTTAAAATTATTCCTTCGCTCGTACGAAGGAAATTTATATTAAATATATTCGAAGCGTAATTATATATAGAGCTTTAACTTTTTATTAATTAATAAAAATATATAATAAACCCCGAAAGATAATAATCGGATTAATTAAATATTAAATTAAATATTTAAAAATCGTTATTAAAATATATAAAATTACGCTAATATAGAATTTTAAAATAGAAACTTTTTATCCGCTATTCGACCTCTATTTTAATAAATAGGTAAAGGCTTTCGAAGAGAAATTCGCCCGTACGGATTAAATTAAATTCGTCCGAAGAATAATAGCCTAAGTAATTAATTATATTTAAATAAAATAAATAAAAAATCGATTATTTATTAATAAACCGGAAAATAGTACTATTAAAATTAAATAAATAGAAGAATAAATATTAACGGAGAATTTTATAGCGATTATAGCGGGACTACTTTTAATAATAGGTATACCCGTTTAACCGTTATAATTACCGGAATTTTCAACCTTCGATTAAAAAATATAATTAAAGGACGCTACGAAGAGAAAATAGGTATTATATTATAATTATTAATTAATAATAGCGGTAACCAAATTAAATTAATAATATAAATTTATAATTATTAATTTCGACCCGAAATTTAATAATATTATAATAAAACGGTATATAATTAATTAAAAAAAGAAGAAGTGGAAAAGAATTTAACCTTCGGAGGACGATAAGGATTATTATTTATTAACGAAAGCGAAGAACTCCCTTTTTATTTAAACGAAAATAGAAGTAATTAATTTTAGGGCTTTCCTTTTTTAAAAGAGAATCCCTAATATTAATACCCCTATTTATTCGTATAAATTAAAATAGGAGACGTTTTATTATATTACGTTCGAATATTTTTAAATAATAAATATATAATTTGTAATAACCGATTAACCGTAAACGTAAGAATAATTCTAAATTTATTTAAATAATAAAATTAAGGCCGAAAGAATTTTATTATAAATATTTCGGTTAGGACGATTAAATAAATACCGCTTAATAATTAAATTAGAAGAGGAGCGGCGAAATAAATTCGCTCGCTACTTTTAATTTTCTTTTCTTCTTTTTCTTTTACTTTTATTTATTAATATATTAAAATAAGGACGGGGGAGGATTTCTATTTAATTAAGAATCTATCGGATTACGAAGGTAATAACCTATTCAATTATTATTTCTTCTTATAATTAATTAAAAACTGCTTTAAAACCGGAAACGCTGATTTCTAATCGAGGAACGCTCTAAAACGAAAACCGACAATAGGAATCGATTTAAAAGGGTCTTTTACATCCTTTACGATATCCCGCGACGAATATAATAACGACGATATATCGTTATTACCGATAATAATTAATAACGGTAATAGTAAATTCGAAAATAGCGTCTACAATCCGCTTATAAAATTCTCAATTTATAACGACCCTAACGTAACGCGCGCTATAAAAATTTTAAAAAAAACGTAAAAGGACGACGAAATTATAAAGAAATTTATTATTAAAGCGAATAAATCTTCGGATTATAACGCCGTTTCGCTCGAAAATTATAATTAAATTTATAAATTATTTAACAAATATACGAAAATCTTCGCGAAGAAAAATAAAATAATACGCCCCGAAATTAATAAAATTAATAATAATTAAATTATTATTAAGAAGGATTTTAACGATTTAAAGAAGACGATTTTATAAAAATTATAGAAAAATATTAAAAAGGCGCCGAAAATATAGGCCGGAATTATAAAGAACGTTCTTCTTAAAATTGGGTTTATCCCCTAATATATTATAATTATTACCCCCCCCCCTAAAAATATTCTCTATTAATTACGATTGTACCCTCTTTATTCGAAATATTATAATCGATATTTAATATTTAAAACGGACGAATAAAGAAATTAAAATTTAAATCGAAAAAATATTTTATAATTTAAGGATTAATACCCTTAATATTATATAAATTACTACGAAATTATTTATAACCGGAAATTATAAAATTATATTTAATAATACTATATACGAATAATATTAATAATATTAAATTTAAATTAAGAAAATTTTTAGCGAAAAAGCGTTCGTATTTTTAAATATTATTACGTTAATTATTAAAGGGTTCTTTTAAGCGAATATCGCCGAATATATAAGGATAAAAAATATTATTTATAAAATATAGTAAGCGAATTTAATTGCTTCTATTATTAAAATACGTTTATAGAAGAAGAAAATTAATAAAAATAGGGGATTCTTTATAATAGAAGTTATAATTATAAAAATAGCCGAAGTTTTCTATAAAAGATTCCTCTTTTAAGAAGGCGGCGTATATATTTACGAACTATTTACCTCCTCGGCTAATATTTAATAATATTTTATTTATTAGAATATAGGATATTTAAAGAAATTCTACTGTAATATTAACGTTTATAAACGCTATAGTAAAGATAAATATAATAAGGACTATTTTAAAAAAGCGAATTACCTATTTAATAAAAATAAATCGCTAATTTTCTATATTCTATATAAAAAGTATAGGTATTACGCTTTCGAAAAGAAAATATACCCTATTTTTAAGAAAATTATTACGAAGGCTATTATAGAATACGCTAAGAGGTTACGTTTATTTATATATTAGAAGGATTTTAAAAGAAGTATTATATTAGAGCCGGCGGTAATAGAAAATAATAAAGATATTTATTTCTTTAATACCCCCCTTATTACCTGTATTATTATTATTCGTAAGAGGGAATTTAAAAGCGGAAATAGAGGCCGTACTTATAAACAGATTAGTAAGCCTTCTATTAAACCGAAATTAACGGTTAAAAGCCTAATAAACGTATTTACGAATTTTTAAAACTTAAATATTCGGAACGGCGTTAATTTAATCGCTACTATTAGACTGGCTATTTAAAAGGAAAAGATTCCCGTTCCTATTCTACCTATAGGGCTAGAAAATATTCCTTTATAGAATAATTAATAATCCGATTGAAAATATTCTATTAGAATATAAAAAAATTATACGAAAAAAGGAAATTATTATTCGAATAGGAGGAGATTTACAATATTATAGCGATTTAAAAGCCGGGTAGGAATTTAAATAAGGATATTTATTATCTATAGGACGGTAAATATATCGGAGTAAATTATTTAAAAAAAGGGAAGGCGGTTATTTACGTAAATAAAAAATAGAATTTTAAAGACTTAAATTTCTATATTAGAAAAAATTAAACCTTTATAACGTTTAAAAATTTAAAGGAATTATTAACCGTTTATTCAATTTATTCCCCTATTAAAACCAATTCGGGGATATTACACTTCGACCGACGGAATCGACAAGATTCCTAAGCGTTTGGTTGGACCGCAAGCTCAATTATCGAGCCTACGCGGAGGCTATTAAGAAGAAAATGAAGATTTAAACGAATACGCTAACCCGGTTAACTATAAAAATTTAGGGTTATTCCTTCGTTCGCGCGAAGGAGATTTATATTAAGTATATTCGAAGCGCGATTATATATAGAGCTTTAGCCTTCTATTAACTAATAAAAGTATATAATAAACCCCGAGGGATAATAATCGGATTAATTAAGTATTAAATTAAATATTTAAGAATCGTCGTTAGGGCGTATAAAGTTACGCCGGTACGGAATTTTAAAATGGAAATTTTTTGCCTATTATTCGATTTCTACCTTAATAAATAGGTAAAGGCTTTCGAAGAGAAATTTATTTATACGGATTAGGCTAGGTTCGTCCGAGGAATAATAGCTTAAGTAATTAATTATATTTAAATAAAACGAATAAGAAATTAATTATTTATTAATAAATTAAAAAATAATATTATTAAAATTAAATAAGCGGAGGAATAAATACCAACGGAGAATTTTATAGCGATTATGGTAGAATTACCCTCAGTAATAGGTATACCCGTTTAATTATTATAATTACCGGAATTTTTAGCCTTCGATCGAGAAATATAATTAAAAGATATTACGAAGAGAGAATAGGTATTATATTATAATTATTAATTAGCGGTAATAGTAATTAAATTAAATTAGTGGTATAAATTTACGATTATTAATTTCGATTCGAAATTTAGCGATATTATAATAAAACGGTATATAGTCGGTTAAAAAAAGAAGAAGTAAAAGAGAATTTAACTTTCGGAAAACGATAAAAATTATTATTTATTAACGAAAATAAAGAATTCCTTCCTCGTTTAAGCGAAAATAGAGGTAATTAGCCTTAGGGCTTTTTTTTTTTAAAAGAAAATCCCCAATATCGATACTTTTATTTATTCGTACAAATTAGGATGGGAAATATTTTATTATATTACGTTCGAATATTTTTAAATAATAGATATATAATTTATAATAATTAATTGGCTATAAATATAAAAATAATTTTAAATTTATTTGGACGATAAAATTAAGGCCGAAAGGATTTTATTATAAGTATTTCGATTAAAACGATTAAATAAATACCGTTTAATAATTAAATTAAAAGAGGAGTAGCGAAACGAATTCGTTCGCTATTTTTAATTTTCTTTTTTTCTTTTTTTTTTATTTTTATTTATTAATACGTTAAAATAAGGACGGGGGAGGATTTCTATTTAATTAAGAATTTATCGGGCTACGAAAGCGATAATTTATTTAATTATTATTTCTTTTTACAATTAATTAAAATTTTTAATATTTTATTATTATTAGCGAATAAATAATTTTATTTATTAAATTAATAAATATATTAATATATAATATTAATTATAAATTGATATTAAGCGAGTTAATTATTATTAATAGGAATAAAATTAATAGGACGAATAATCGGCGAATTAATTTTTATTAGGGAGTTATTATAAGAAGGTATACGAATATTATTATTATTCGGGGGAATTCTATTACTACCGTTACGAAATAAATTATTATTACCGCTATAGGGTAAATTATTATTATTATTGTAAGGGATGTTATTTAAAGGAATACGACCGCTAATTAAATTATTTTTATTAGAAAGGAGGAATTTATAATAGCCTTTTTAAAAATAATCGTTGACCGATTATTTTTTATAACGAGTAAATTATTTTAAAGTGCCGGTAAAGCCGTCGTTAGTAAGGCGAAGGCGAATTACGCTAATAAATTCTTTAATAACGATACGGAAGCGGATAAAATAATTATAAAATTCGTTATTAATTGGGTTTTTATTAACGATTTTCTTTTAAAAAGTATTACGGAAATTATAAAAATTGTAAAATATATCGATTATATAATATAAAACCGTTAAAATATATTAAATAATTTAATTAAATTTATTTAAGGACGAATTAAAATAAGAAATATTAATAATATAAAAGATAGTAATTTATTCGGGTAATTGGGGATATAATAAATCGATTTAACGATAACCTTTATATAAATATTATAATCTGGGATAGTTAGGAAGGAGAAAAGGGCTTTAATTAATTAAAGGGTATAGGCGAAATATAAGGGAGTATAAATATAATTTCGGAAAAATTAATATAAGGATAGAATATAATAGAGGGAAGATTTACCTTTTTTTTAATATATAGAAGAATTTATTATTAATAAAGCGTTTAGTAATACGTTCAAAATTAATTTTAATATCGGTATTAATTATATTAAATATAAGGGTTAATAAAGGAAGGTAAAAGGGAAATGAATTTTCGCTTTTATTTTCGTCGGAGGTTTTTATTATTTTACGGAACGTTTTAACGTATTTTTAATAAGGAGTAGCTATTTTGAATCGATTATTATTATTAAAGGAAGGAAAAATTTAAAAAGATTTAAGGGATAAAGGGTTTTTATATTTAGGGGAAGGAAATTTTTATATTAATATAAATTATAATAGAAATATAATTATAATAAGAGGAGGAAGAGAATAAAAAGAATAAAAGAAAATTTAACGGTTAAAAAATTTAATAACGGTTAGAAAGGTAAATAGGCGGAGGAATAAAAAGCGGAAGGCGGTAATAAATAGGGGACGGGATAGCAGATTAGAAAAGTAGAGCGGTTTAATATTTTAATATAATAGTAAATGGAAGGGATAAAATAGATATTAATCGCATTGGCGGTAGGTATGTATTACGATTATAAAATGCCGAAGAAGCGGCGCGGATAAGTCCGCGCCGAGAAATATAGCCGGGGTTTTTATTTAGGGTATTTAACGCCTACGGTTTTATCCTACGGGGAATCGGAGATAGACCTTATACTATATTAACGTTATAGATTTAGTTAGGGAATAAGAATCTTACTTTTCCCCTATTAAAACGTATAAAATATTAAAATATAAATAAAAATTTCCCCTTTTCGAACTCTTCGAAAAGAAACCTCCGGTAAAATATTAAATTGTAATTATCGGAAATTTTAACCTCTATTATCCCGATTAGGATTTAAAAAATAAAATTAGCCCGAAAGCTAAAAGATTCTTTATATAAGTATAATAGTAGCGTATATAATTTATTACCCTTAAAAGGGAGCCGACTTATATAAATAATATAATATAGGAAGAAAAAAATAAAATAATTAATTACGTATAAATAATATTAAAAATCGAAACCGAATATTAAGGGGCGTAACGGTACGAATAAACCGGTTCGGATTATTATTTTTAAAAAATTTAAGTCTATACCGGAAAAAAGATTAGGAAAGCGGAAATAGAAGAAGGTTATAATTAAAATTTAATAAATACGGAAAAAGTACAAAAGGCGGCGTTATAACGGATTTCGGTTTCGGCGAAAATTAATACGAAAGAGGAATTAGAATTTATATTCGATAAATTCGATAGAGAATTTATAAATATAGTAGAAGAATTCATCCTATATTAGAAAAAAGGTCGAAAGAAAAGAACGAAATAGTAGATATTAGAATATAAAATAGCGACGAAAAATATAAAATAGAAATAATAAAAATAATATAAAGAAAGGATATTTTTAAATTAGGTAAAACTCGTAAAAATATTAATAAAAAAAAGAAAAATTAATACGAAAATTTAATAAACGATATAGTAAAAAGGCATTAAAAAAGCGTTAAAGTATTTAAATAAATTTTAAACCCTTAAAAAATAAATCCGTACCCGAAGTTATTTACTAATAAACCCGCCCAAATTCCTAATTTTTAAATAATATAAAGGAATAAAAGAAATTGAAGATTATAATAATAAGGCGAATATTTTCGCCGAACGTTTTTTCCTAAAAGTAAATATCCCTACGGATTATTTACCCAATTAGACCTTTCCTTTAAATACCGGCGATTCGTTATTTATTAATAAATTAATTACTAAGGAGGATATTTAGGAGGTTTTATTTTAAATAACTTTAAATAAAATATCGGGCGTTAATTAATATTCGAAGAAATTTTTAAAAATTTATAGGAAATTATTCCGAAAGGTTATAGCCGCTTTCGTAATTACGAATTTTTATTTTAAATATTTCTTACAATAATTTAAAAACGCAAAAATAATTATTTTTAAAAAATTAGGAAAAACCGCCGTATAATAAAAATTAGCCGGTGCGTAAAAGTTAATTTTATTATTAAATAACGTTAAGAAAATCTTTAACGCGTTCGTCGCTAAAAAATTTATTTAAACTGCGGAAAAATTTAATTTCCTATTAAAAGGTTAAATAAATAATTAAATAGGCCATTCCATTAAATTTATTATTTATATCGTTACGGATATTATATATATAATTTAAAAATTCGGAACCGTTATATTATTAATATTCTTTAATTTTAAAAGCGTATTTAATAAAATTAATTATAAATAACTATTATATATTTTATAGGAAATATAATTCTTATAATAAATCTTCGAATAGGTAATAAATTTTATTAACGGACGAAGAGGTTCCCTTTTTTTCAACGACGAAATATCTACTCCCTACGCTATAAAAACCGGAATACTTTAAAGCTCCTCCCTCTCCCTAATTTTTTTTATCCTCTTTATTATTTTATTATATTATAAATTAATTACGGTTAAAAATATAATTATAGTCAACTTCGCCGACGATATTAATATCGTTATTATAGCGAAGATTATTAAGGAGAATTATAGGATATTTTAAATAGTATAAGAAATTTACTCCGAATAAATAAAAGAGAAAAATATAAAATTCGAAACGAATAAAATAAAATTAATATATTTTACGCGGACGAAGGTACTAAGAACGGAAATTCTCTAATTCGGGGATATTATATTTCGACCGATAGAATTAATAAAATTCCTAAACGTTTAATTAAACTACAAATTTAATTATCGAATTTACGCGGAGGCTATTAAGAAGAAAATAAAGATTCAAACGAATATATTAATTTAATTAACCGTAAAAATTTAAAATTACTCCTTCGTTCGTATAAAAGAAATTTATACTAAATATATTCGAAGCGCAATTATATATAAAACTTTAACCTTCTATTAATTAATAAAAATATATAATAAACTTTAAAAAATAGCGATTAAATTAATTAAATATTAAATTAAATATTTAAAAATCGTCGCCGGGGTATATAAGGTTACGCTGGTATAGAACCTTAAAACGGAAATTTTTTACCTATTATTCGACTTCTATTTTAATAAGCGGGTAAAAACTTTCGAAAAGAAATTCGCCCGTATAAATTAGGCTAAATTCGTCTAAAAAATAATAATTTAAATAATTAATTATATTTAAATAAAACGAATAAAAAATCGATTATTTATTAATAGACCGGAAAGTAATACCGTTAAAATTAAATAAACGGAAGAATAAATACCGATGGAGAATTTTATAATAATTATAATAAAACCGCCCCCGGTAATAGGCGTACCCGTTTAACCGTTATAACCGCCGGAATTTTTAACCTTCGATCGAAAAATATAATTAAAGGACGTTATAAAAAGAAAATAAATATTGTATTATAATTATTAATTAATAATAATAGTAATTAAATTAAATCGGTAGTATAAATTTATAATTATTAATTTCGACCCGAAATTTAATAATACCGCGATAAAACGGTATATAATCGGTTAAAAAAAGAAAAAGCGGAAGAGAATTTAATTTTTAGAAAATAATAAGGATTATTATTTATTAACGAAAGCGAAGAATTCCCTCTTCATTTAAATAAAAATAGAAGTAATTAGCCTTAAAGTTTTCTTTTTTTAAAGGAGAATCCCCGATATTAATACCCTTATTTATTTATATAGATTAAAACGAAAAACGTTCTACTATATTATATTCGAATATTTTTAAATAGTAAATATATAATTCGTAATAACCGATTGGCCGTAAATATAAGAACAATTCCAAATTTACTTAAACGATAGAATTAAAGCCGAAAGAATCTTATTATAAATATTTCGATTAGGACGATTAAATAAATACCGTTTAATAATCGAATTAAAAGAGGAATAGCGAAATAAATTTATTCATTATTTTTAATTTTCTTTTCTTCTTTTTCTTTTACTTTTATTTATTAATACATTAAAACGAAGACGAAGGGGGATTTCTATTTAATTAAAAATCTATCGGGCTACGAAAATAACGATTTATTTAATTATTATTTCTTCTTATAATTAACCAAAGCCTTTAATATTTTATTATTATCGGCGAATAAATAATTCTATTCGTCGAATTAACGAATATATTAACGTATAATATTAATTACGAATTAATATTAAACGAATTAATTATTATTAATAAGAACGGGATTAATAGGACGAATAGCCGGCGAATTAATTTTTATCGGGGAATTATTATAAAAAGGTATACGAATACCGTTATTATTCGAAGGAATTCTACCGCTATTATTATAAAATAAATTACTATTACCGCTACGGGGTAAATTATTACTATTATTATAAGGGATATTATTTAAAAGAATACGATTATTAATTAAATTATTTTTATTAAAAAGGAAAAATTCGTAATAACCTTTTTAAAAGTAATTATTAATTAATTATTTTTTATAGCGAATAAATTACTTTAGGGTATTAATAAAGCCGTTATTAATAAGGCGAAGGCGAATTACGCCGGTAAATTCCTTAATAATAATATAGAGGCGGATAAAATAGTCGCGGAATTCGCTACTAATTAGGTCTTTATTAACGACCTTTTCCTAAAAAGTATTATAAAAATCGTAAAAGCTACAAAATATATCGATTATATAATATAAAACCGCTAAAATATATTAAATAATTTAATTAAATTTATTTAAGGACGAATTAAAATAGAAAATATTAATAATATAAAAAATAATAATTTATTTAAGTAATTAGGGATATAATAAATCGATTTAGCGATAGCCTTTATATAAATATTATAACCCGGGATAGCCGGGAAGGAGAAAAGGGCTTTAATTAATTAAAAGGTATAAGTAAAATACAGAGGAATATAAATATAGCTTCGGAAAAATTAATATAAGGATAAAAAATAGCGGAAGGAGGATTTACCCTTTTTCCGATATATAGAAGAATTTATTATTAATAAAGCGTTTAATAATATACTTAAAATTAATTTTAATATTAATATTAATTATATTAAATATAAAGGTCGGCGAAAGAGGGCGAAAAGGAGACGAATTTTCGCCCTTATTTTCGTCGGAAGTTTTTATTATCTTATAAAGCGCTTTAGTATATTTTTAATAGAGAGTAATTATTTCGAATCGATTATTATTATTAAAAGAAGGAAAAATTTAAAAAAACCTAAAGGGATAAAGGGTTTTTATATTTAAGGGAGGGAAATCCTTATATTAATATAAATTATAATAAAAATATAATTATAATAAAGGGAAGAAAAGGATAAAAAGAATAAAAAAAAGTTTAACGGTTAGGAAATTTAATAATAATTAAAAGGGTAAACGGGTAAAGGAATAAAAGGCGGAAAATAGTAGTAAATAAAAAATAGGATAATAAATTAGGAAGGCGGAGCGGTTTAAAATTCTAATATAATAGTAAATAGAAGGGATAAGACGGATATTAATCGTATTGGCGGTGGGTATATACCGTAATTATAAAATACCGAAAAAGCGGCGCGGATAGGTCCGCGCCGAAAAATATAGCCGGGGTTTTTATCCGGGGCGTTTAACGCCTACGGTTTTATCCTACAGGGAATCGGAAATAGACCCTATACTATATTAACGCTATAAATTTAGCTAGGGAATAAGAATTTTACTTTTCTTATAATTAATTAAAGCCTTTAGTATTTTATTATTATTAGCGAGTAGACGGTTCTATTTATCGAATTAACGAATATATTAGCGTATAATATTAATTACGAATTAATATTAAGCGAATTAATTATTATTAATAAGAATAGGACCGGTAGGACGAATAGCCGGCGAATTAATTTCTATCGGAAAATTATTACGGGAAGGTATATAAATACCGTTACTACTTAGGGGAATTTTACTACTATTATTATAAAGTAAATTATTACTACTATTATAGGGTAAATTATTATTATTATTATAGGGGATATTATTTAAAAGAATATAACCGCCAATTAAATTATCCTTATTAGAAAGGAGGAATTCGTAATAGTTTTTTTAAAAGTAATTATTAACCGATTATTTTTTATAGCGAATAAATTGCTTTAAAGTGCTAGTAAAATTATTATTAATAAAGCGAAAGCGAATTACGCCGGTAAATTCCTTAATAATAATATAGAAATAGATAAAATAATCGCAAAATTTACTATTAATCGGGTTTTTATTAATAACCTTCTCCTAAAAAATATTACGGAAATCGTAGAAGCCGCGAAATATATCGATTATATAACGCAAAACCGCTAAAATATATTAAATAACCTAATTAAATTTATTTAAAAACGAATTAAAATAAAAGACGTTAATAATATAAAAAATAATAATTTATTCGGGTAATTAAAAATATAATAAATCGATTTAATAATAACCTTTATATAAATATTATAACTTAAAATAGCCGAAAAAGCGAAAAAGGCTTTAATTAATTAAAGGGTATAAATAAAATATAGGGGAATATAAATATAATTTTAAAAAAATTAATATAAAAATAAAACGTAATAAAAGGAGGATTTACCCTTTCTCTAATATATAAAAGAATTTATTATTAATAAAGCGTTTAATAATATATTCAAAATTAATTTTAATATTAATATTAATTATATTAAATATAAGGGTCGGTAAAGGAAAACGAAGGGGAAACTTATTTTCGCCTTTATTTTCGTCGGAAATCTTTATTATTTTATAGAACGCTTTAATATATTTTTAACGGAAAATAATTATTTTAAATCGATTATTATTATTAAAAGAAGGAAAAGCTTAAAAAAACCCAAAGGGATAAAGGGTTTTTATATTTAAAGGAAGGAAATCTTTACGCTAATATAAATTATAATAAAAACGTAACCGTAATAAAAAGAGGAAGAGGATAAAAAAAGTAAAAAAAAATTTAACGGTTAAGAGGTTTAATAATAATTAAAAGGGTAAACGGGCGGGAGAATAAAAAGCGGAAGGCGGTAATAAATAAGGAATAGGATAGTGGATTAAAAAAGCGGAATAATTTAATATTTTAACGTAATAGTAAATAAAAAAGATAAAACGGATATTAATTATATTAACGGTAGGTATATACCGCGATTATAGAACGCCGAAGAAGCGGCGCGGATAAATCCATGTTGAGAAATATAGCCGGGGTTTTTATCTAAGGCACTTAACGCCTACGGTTTTATCCTACGGGGAATTAAAAATAAACCCTATACTATATTAGCGCTATAAATTTAACTAAGGAATAAGAATTTTACTTTTTCAACTCCCGGGTTAATTTTATTTTCTAAATCTTAATTAAAATAATAAAGGTTAAAATCCCCGACGGTTACAATTTAATATTTTACCAAGGGTTTTTCTTCGAAGAATTCGAAGAAGGGAGACTTTTATTCGTATTCTAGTATTTTATACGTTTTAATAGGGGAATAAATCAAATAAATAATTAATAATTCCTTTAAATTTTTAATCGTTATAAAGGTAAATAAGATTCTTATTCCCTAATTAAATCTATAGCGTTAATATAATATAGGGTCTATTTCCGATTTTTTGTAAGATGAAACTATAAACGTTAAATGCCCCGGATAAAAACTTTAATTATAATTCCTAGCGGAGACTTATCCGCGCCGCTTCTTCGGCGTTTTATAATCGCGGTATATATTTACTATTAATGCGATTAATATCCGTCTTATCCCTTTTATTTACTATTATATAAAAATATTAAACCGTTCCGCCTTCCTAATCCGCTATCCTATCCCTTTATTTATTACTGCCTTCCGCCTTTTACTCCCCCGCTTATTTATTTTTTTAATTACTATTAAACCTTTTAATTATTAAACTTTCCTTTATTCCTTTTATCCTCTTCTTCCTTTTATAACGGTTATATTTTTATTACAATTTATATTAGCGTAAAGATTTCCTTCCCCTAAATATAAAAATTCCCCGTCCCCTAAGCCTTTTTAAACTTTTCTTTCCTTTAATAATAATAATAATCGATTCGAAATAATTATTTTCCGTTAAAAATACGCTAAAGCGTTCCGTAAAATAATAGAAACTTCCAACGAAAATAAAGGCGAAAATTCGTTTCCTTTTTACCCTCCTTCGTTAACCCCTATATTTAATACGATTAATATTAATATTAAAATTAATTTTAAACGTATTATTAAACGCTTTATTAATAATAAATTCTTTTATATATTAAAGAAAGGGTAAATTTTCCCTCTACTATATTCTATTTTTACGTTAATTTCTCCGAAACCGTATTTATACTTTTTTATATTTTATTTATACCCTTTAATTAATTAAAGTTCTTTTCGCCTTCCCAATTATTTTGGGTTACGATATTTATATAAAGGCTATTATTAAATCGATTTATTATATTTTTAATTACCCGAGTAAATTATTATTTTTTATATCGTTAATATCTCCTATTCTAATTTATCCTTAAATAAATTCAATTAAATTACCTAATATACCTTAACGGTTTTATATTATATAATCGATATACTTCGCGGTTTTTACAATTTCTATAATATTTTTTAGGAAAAGGTTATTAATAAAAACCCAATTAATAGTAAATTCTACGACTATTTTATCCGTTTCCGTATCGTTATTAAGGAATTTATTAGCGCAATTCGCCCTCGCTTTATTAATAACGGCTTTACCGGTATTTTAAAGCAATTTATTCGCTATAGAAAGTAGTCGGTTAACGATTATTTTTAAAAAAGTTATTACGAATTCCTCTTTTTTAATAAGGATAGTTTAATTAATAATTATATTCCTTTAAATAATATCCCCTATAATAATAATAATAATTTACCCCGTAGCGGTAACGGTAGTTTATTTTATAGCGGTAACGGTAGAATTCCTCCGAATAGTAATAATATTCGTATATTTTCCCGTAGTAATTCCCCAATAGAAATTAATTCGCCAGCTATTCATTTTACCGGTCCCGTTCCTATTAATAGTAATTAATTCGTTTAGCGTTAATTCGTAATTAATATTATACGTTAATATATTTATTAATTCGATAAATAGAACTATTTATTCGTTAATAATAATAAAATATTAAAGGCTTTAATTAATTATAAAAAAAAATAATAATTAAATAGGTCGTCGCTTTTATAGCCCGATAGATTCTTAATTAAATAAAAATCCTCCTCCATTTTCATTTTAATATATTAATAAATAAAAGTAAAAGAAAAGGAAGAAAAGAAAATTAAAAATAACGAGCGAATTCGTTTCGCTACTCCTCTTTTAATTCAATTATTAGGCGGTATTTATTTAATCGTTTTAGCCGAAATACTTATAATAAAATTCTTTCGGTTTTAATTTTATCGTTTAAATAAATTTAGAATTATTTTTACGTTTACGGCTAATCGGTTATTACAAATTATATATTTATTATCCGGAAATATTCGAATATAATATAGTAGAACGTTTCCCGTTTTAATTTATACGAATAAATAGGGGTATTAATATTAGGGATTCTTTTTTAAAAAAAGAAGGCTTTAAGGTTAATTACTTTTATTTTCGTTTGGACGAGGAGGGAGTTTTTCGTTTTCGTTAGTAAATAATAATTTTTATTATTTTCCGAAGGTTAAATTCCCTTCCGCTTTTTTTTTTTTTAACCGATTATATACCGTTTTATTACAATATTATTAAATTTCGGATCGAAATTAATAATTATAAATTTATACCGCCGATTTAATTTAATTACTGCTATTATTAATTAATAATTATAGCGTAATATTTATTTTCTTTTTGTAATATCCTTTAATTATACTTTTCGATTGAAGGTTAAAGGTTCTAGCAATTATAATAATTAAATAAGTACGCCTATTACTAGGGGTGGTCTTATTATAATCGTTATAAAGTTCTCCGTTGGTATTTATTCCTTTATTTATTTAATTTTAACGGTATTATTTTCCGGTTTATTAATAAATAGTCGATTTTTTATTCGTTTTATTTAAATATAATTAATTATTTAGGTTATTATTCTTCGGACGAATTTAGCTTAATTTATATAAGCGAATCTCTTTTTAAAAGCTTTTATTTATTTATTAAAATAAAGGTCGAATAATAGGTAAAAAGTTTCCGTTTTAAAGTTCCGTACCGGTATAACTTTATACGCCCCGGCGACGATTTTTAAATATTTAATTTAATACTTAATTAATCCGATTATTATCCTTCGGGGTTTATTATATATTTTTATCGGTTAGTAGAAAATTGAAGTTTTATATATAATTACACTTCGAATATATTTAGTATAAATCTCCTTCGTACGAACGAAAGAATAACCTTAAATTTTTACGGTTAATTAGGTTAACGTATTCGTTTAAATCTTTATTTTTTTTTTAATAATTTCCGTATAAGTTTAATAATTAAATTTATAATTTAATTAAACGTTTAGGAATTTTATCGATTCCATCGGTTGAAATATAATATCCCTAAATTAAAGAATTTCCGTTCTTAATACCCTCATCCGCGTAAAATATATTAATTCCGTTTTATTCGCTTCGAATTTTATATTTCTCTCCTTTATTTATTCGGAGTAAATTTCCTATATTATTTAAAGTATTTTATAATTCTCTTTAATAATTTTCGCTATAGCGATAATATTAATATTATTAGCGAAGCCGATTATAATTATATTCTTAATTATAATTAATTTATAGTATAATAAAGTAATAAAAAAAATAAAAAGAATTAGGGAAAGGGGGGAACCTTAGGGTATTCCGGTTTTTATAATATAGGGAGCGGATATTTTATTATCGAAGAAGAGGGAACTTTTTCGTCCGTTAACGAAATTTATTACTTATTTGAAAATTTATTATAGGAATTATATTTCCTATAAAGTATATAATAATTACTTATAATTAATTTTATTAAATACGCTTTTAAAATTAAGGAGTATTAACGACGTAACGGTTCCGAGTTTTTAGGCCGTATATATAATATCTATAATAATATAAATTGTAAATTCGGTCGAACGGTTTACTCAATTACTTATTTGGCCTTTTAGTAGGAGTATTACGGCGCTGGCGGACAGGGCCCCTGTCTAGCGGACCGGCTATCGCTCGGGCGGTCACCCAAAGGCTGACCGCACCAGCGTACGTGATTGCGTACCGCCTTCGTAGGTCGCCCGCGCCCAGGCATAAAACCCTGGCACGGGGCGCGCCCTTTACTCGTTTTCTTCTTTTCTTCTTTATTTTATAATTCTATAATAGATTTAGATTTAACGTATTAAGTTTATCTTTCGTAATTACGTCGCTCGTAATAATTACAAAATTATTCTTAATATATTAGGGAGGTATTTAAATATTCCAAACTTATTTACCAATTAAAGTAATTATAATATATACCCTCGCAATTAATTATAATAGCGTATACCCTTAATAAAAAGGTTACCGCGGCTAAGATTATTAAATTATTTACTACCGAGAGCGTTTAAATAAATAAAGTTTAGAAGAAGAATATATTTAATAAATTCGTAGTCGAATAAATTAAATTTAATATTACGGACGTATTTATTATTCTTAAAGTAATTATTTAGTAAAACGATATTTTTAAGTATCGTTCACTTAGCGATATTATAATCGGTACCTTTAAAGAGAAATAGGATACCTAATTATATAATATTAATAAATTTAATTTAAAGGATTATAATATTCCGGAGGATATAAATAAAACTATTACGTTTTTTAATTAGGAAATTATTAATAAGTTCGCTAACGTTTATTATATATTTAGTATAGAGGATTTATTCGGCTTTTTATATATAAAAATTAACGTAATTGCGAAATATTAAGCCTAATATAATAAGGGTTATTTAACTTTCGCCTTTAAAGCCCTAATGGCTATAGGTTAAAATTATTAAGAATAGAATAACGGTAATATTCTATTAATAAATTTCGATATTTTTAAATTTATTATTAAAGATCCCGAAGGCGTATATATTATTTTCGAAGAAATTAAATTGCGAATTATCCTAATTAAGGTTATTCTTTCTTAATAATAAGGATACTAAATTATTATTATTAATTTAAATATTAATTTAAGATAAATGTACGAATACGCTACTAATTTATTAAAATATTGGAAGGGCGCCGAAATAAATAACGAATATTTCTATAAAGATTTGCATAAGGAATAAGGTAAGAATATATTTTTAACGCGCTAATTATTAAAAGCCCGCGGAAGTAAGGATCCTAACTTCGAATTAAACGATTACGAAACTTTATACTATAAAAACGCTACGTTACGCGAAAAAAATCGTAAACTTTAAACCCGATTTACTACATTACGTTAGATTATTAATTATTTTAATAAGGGAGCCTAAAATAATACCTTATTTAATAACGGTTAAAACGACGATTTATCCGACGATAGAGAAATTTAGAATAATACCCTATTTAATAACGGCTATACCGATAAATAGAGTACCCCTTACGAATAAAAAAATAATTCTTCGATTAAGGGCTACCCTTTTTATCCCCGCTTCTTTATTAAATAGAATGAGGCCCGTTGTAATTTAATCGAAAAAGAGAAAGAGTTCATTAAAGTTAAAAATAATTTAATAATTATAAAGGTCCAAATTAAGGAATTAGGAAGAATAATAGTTATTTAGGACGGCGATATAGCCGATTTATATATTATAATCGCTATTTTAATTAAAGAGAATATCGACCTCCGTAAGGAAAATATTAATTTCCGTAAAAAGAAGGTCGCTTTTCTAATTCCCAAAAACTTCGAACGTTACGATTACGTTAATTACGATAATAATAGCGATAATAGAAACTATTACGAAGAGACGCCTACTACCGACTTTTCTATTATTAATTATAAACGCTTATTAATTAAAGAGAAGGACCCGCCCTATTTTTATAATAAAAAGGATAAAAATATTATTACTTTTGACGTTTAGTACCGTTGTATTTTTAATAAATTTAAATTAAACGTTAATTATTTTTTTAATAACGAAATTAAGAAGATATATATCGAGAATTGTATTATTGGTAAAGTTATCTAAGATTTTAAACTTTATTTCGTTAACGGCCTTTATAATATTAAAACCTCCGATAAATTGCTTACTTATTTGCATACTGAATATTATAATTACGATCGAAAGGAGAAAGCTATCTACGAATTTAACGATTTAAAATTCGAAATAAATAGAGATTTTTAAGAATTCCGTAATAAATTCGTATATTTAGTCGGGGAATATAATCGTCCTCCTAATTTATAAAAATAAGAGTTTAATTAGAAACTTCCGGGTATTATTTAAAACGCTTTCCTTTAGGGATATAGATAAGAAGACGTTATTTTTAATTAATATATTTTAATAGCTAAGAAGGCGGTCGAAATTAGTTAATGTATTTTTTGTAATAATAAAGCTAAGAAGGATAATAAAGATAAAGATAAGAATATTTCCTCTTCTTCTACGAATTCGTTTAGTAAGGTTAAGGGTTCTACCGATTTTAATAAGAATTTTAATAATATTATTAATAGTAATATTAATATTAATAATAGTAACCGAGGTAATTCCCGTCGCGCCTTTAATATAATTCGTAAGGAGGTTTATAATTATTCGAAGAAAATAAATATTTTGTATATAAAGAAATTAGATATCGTTTCCGCAATTACCTTAACCGTCGTAATAGTAACTTTAACCGTATTAACGAACTCGTCGATTATTATAGCCGTAAGGATAAGGAGGATAATAAGCCGACCGATGATAAGGCGGAAAATTAATTATTTTAAAAATATTAAACTCCTTCTTAAAAATTAAATTAATAAGTGCTTATTTTAGAAAAAATTTAAAAGAAATATTATTAGAAAGTATAAAGGTAAATAAAGGATTTTTGAAGGACTATTTGGGTAGACCTATATTAGTTACGTCTTATATTATAATAGGTAATAATAGAAAAATTTTATTTACGAATAATACGTTTATTAATTCGGGAATAAATGGTAATATTTTTATAAATAAAGATTTCGCTAGTAATATAATAAAATAGGGAATAGAGAGGTTATACGGTTTTTAATTTTACGTAATAGGGGGGTATATTAAATAATATAATAAGACGATCGATTAGTATTTATAGAATATTATCGAAATATAGGGATAGAAGTTCGAGAAAGAAGTAATAATCGTTATTAATTCGGGATATAACGTTATTTTAAATAAATATTAATTGGGAAAGTATAAAATTTTAATCGACGTTATAAATACGAAATTTATTTTTAATAAAATAATTATTATTCTCTTAGCCCTTAATAAATAAATTACCGAATTCGAAAACTTCGTTAAAATTGCGATATTATCTCCTTTAACGAAATACGGCCGACCGATTGAACTTTTCGAAAAATTAAAGGAGCGATTAACCCGATACGGGGAAAATAAAAACTTAGTAAAAATAAAACGTTAATTATTAAATTAACGCGCTTTAAAATAGGAAAAGGAGGACGCGATACCTATACGACGCGAATATATTAAAATATTTAAAATTAAACGAAAGAACGATTTCTATTAAAAAAAAGATACGCGTAACCGATATTAATTAAAACGCAACGGCGTAAATTAATATAAATATTATAATAATTTCGCTATCGTTAATATTAACGCTTTTTTTATATTTATTAAACGAAAATATATAGGAATTATTAACCTTTACGAATTCAACCGATTTATCGACGATTAAAAAAAATAAATTTTTACCGAAAATAAGGTAGAATTATATAAGCGAATTAAAAAAGAAATTTTTAAATACACTTACGAATATTTAAACGTATTTAGTAAGAAAGAATTTAATATTTTATTAGATTATTATATTAGTAATTATAAAATTAATTTAATAAATGGAGTAAAACCCGAAAATTTCGGCTATAATCCGTTATATAAAATATTAGTAAACGAATTAGAAGTTTATTAGAAATACGTTAATAAAATATTAATTAAAGGTTTTATTAAGAGTAATACAGTACTTTAGGCCGTATTTATTTTCTTTGCGCCTAAAGTTAATAGTAGGTTAAAATTCTATATTAATTATCGAAAGTTTAATACTATTATTAAGAAAGATTGGTATCCGCTATTATTAATCGATAAGATTATTATTAAGATTAATTAAATAAAGATTTTTTCGAAAATCGATATTAAATAGGCCTTCTATCGAATTTGTATATATCTAGACGACGAAGAGTTTACGATATTCTAAATAAGATACGGCGCTTATAAATATAAAGTCTTACCCTTTAGGTTAATTAATAGGCTGTTAATATTCTAATATTATATTAATAAAATGCTAATAAATTATTTTAACGATTTTTGTAATATATATATCGACGATATCCTTATTTTTTTAAATAATTTAAAAGAATATAGGATTTACGTTAAGAAGGTATTAGTTAGATTAGAAGTAGCCGATTTATAAGCGGATTTAGATAAATGCGAATTCTACGTTGAGAAGATTAAATTCTTAGGTTTTATTATTGGAATTAATAGCGTATTGGTAGACCCTTAGAAAATTGCAATTATAAAGGATTAATAAATCCTAACGAATATACAAAGGATATAATCTTTTTTAGACTTTTATAATTTTTATAGGCGTTTCGTTAAAGATTATAATCGAATAGCGAAATTTTTAATAATTATAATTAAAAAGGGAGAAATTTTTAGTTAGAATAAAAATTATTAAATTACGTTTAAAGAGTTCAAAAGACGTTTACTATTAATATTTATTTTAGCCTATTTCTAATACGAATACCTAATACGTATAGAAACGGACGCGTTTAATAGAGTAGTAGCCGGCGTACTATTATAATTAATCGATAATAAATAGCGACCGGTTGCTTTTTATTTAAAAATAATATATAGTATAGAGTATAATTATTCTATTTATAATAAGGAGTTAATAATTATTATTAGGGCTTTATAATATTAGAGAGCCGAATTTATTAATTTATACGAACCTTTTTTAATTTTAATAGATAATAAAGCTTTTAAATAATTTAATACTAAAAGATTCTTAAATTTGCGATAAGCCGGGTGGGCCGAGTTCTTATTTTAATATTATTTCGTTATTTTTTATTAATTAGGAAAGGAAAATAGTATAGCGGACGTATTATTAAAGAAGGTAGAAGATTTAAAGAATTAAAAAGTAAAGTAGGAGGTATAAAGGACCTTTTAAATTTTTAAAAATTTTAATAACGGTTGGATAATATAGTTTAATAATATAATTAATAGTATTAACATAGTCCCTATATCGATTATATTTTTAGGTATAATTATTATAAAAATTAATTTTAGAATTGTGGAGGGAATTCGAAAAGAACGATTAGAAGGCTATTTATTTATAAATCGCTTTATTTTCGAAAATAAAATATACCCGAATTTAGAAATTTATCGAAATATAATTAAAAGGGGGGAGAACGGATATCGATTTATTACCGATAAAATTCTCATCCGTTTTAATAAATTTATCGTATTACCCGGTACTTTAAAAGCCTAAGTTATTTACGAATTATATGTAAAGATTATTACCGCTTATTTAGGCCGAAATAAAATAAAACGCTTAGTATTTATATAGTATTAATAGCTAGGAATAACCGGTAACGTCGATCGCTTCGTTATTAATTACGTAATATATTATACTTCGAAGGTTCCTTAAGATAAGACCCCCGGTAAATTAGAGTTTATCCCGACGGTTTAATATATTTAATAAAATTTGGTCATAGATTTTAAAATTATATTTAAGGATAAATAAAGATTCGATAACGTATTCGTAATAATAAACCGATTTAATAAAATATTATAGATTATCTTTTATTTTATAACGGTAATAGTCCGAAATACGGCTTATATATATTACGAAAACTTTTACCGTATTTATAAATTATTAAACGAAATTATTTCGGATAAAGGCTTCTAATTTATATTAAATTTTATAAACGAATTAATTAAGATTTTAAATATTAAATAGAAATTGGCCTCTTCGGGATATAACTAAATTGCGGAGTAGGCCGAAATTATAAACGAATATTTCGATTAGTATTTTCGTCTTTTCGTTAACTATTTTTAAAATAATTAATTAAAAATAATCCCAATAATAAATATAATATAAATAGGAATACCGTACGATAATTTAAGTAGAATATAATTGTACAAAGTATTAAGAAGATTCTTAATACCCGGAATTTTAGATTAGGAGGTTCGAATTAATTTTAATAACGTACGATTAATAATTAGAGAGAAGTTTAATTAAAAAGACGTATAAAGTTTAGTAAATTAAATTCGAAGATACGTAAATAAGGTAAAAGAATTTATTATTAAAATTTAAGAGCGGATAATTAAATAATTAAATAAATATCGACGCGTTCTAAATTTCGGACCCGGTAATAAAATATTTATTATTAAGCGGAGCGAATTTATAGACCAATTAAATTATAAATTCGATTTTCTTTTAACGAATTAATATTTTAAAATTAAGGAAAAGTATAATTATTCGTTTAAATTAGAGGTATTAGAAGGTTGGAGAAGAATGGATATTTTCTATATTAATAGGCTTTAGAAATATCCTAATAATTTATTATCCAATTAAAAAATAGAAGAGCCAGTAAGGGAATATATAAAAAATAATATCGAATAAGAAGTAGAAGAAATTTTAATTTTTCGAATATATTTTAATAAGTTTTAATACTGAATAAATTAAAAGGAATACGACCTAAACCCGAAGTTTTACGACGTTAAGAATTTTAAAAATTTATTTAAATTATTACGAATTTACTACGAAGCGTACTTAAAATACCCGGGACTATTATTATATTTAGAAGAATAATTATAGAAAACGGAAATAAAGGAATTCGATAAAAATTATCCGGATAATAACGTTCCTTTAAAGAAAGGTACGAAGAGGCTAAGGAAGATAGTAGGCACTAGGAAGTGAAGGACCTACTTTATATATAATAATAATTCTAATATTTCGAAAATTCGGGGCGAATTTTTTTCGGAAGGGGGGGTAATATTACGGCATTAGCGGATAGGGCCCCTATTTAACGGACCGGCTATCATTCGGGCAATTACCCAAAGGCTGACCGTACTAGCGCACGTAATTGCGTACCGCCTTCGTGGGTCGCCCGCGCCCAGGTATAAAACCCTGGCGCGGGGCGCGCCCTTTACTCGTTTTCTTCTTTTCTTCTTCATCTTGTGATTCTACAATAGACCTGGATTCAACGTGTTAAGCTTGTTTCTCGTAACCACGTCGCTCGTGCCGCCTTCGTGGGTCGCCCGCGCCCAGGCATAAAACCCTGGCGCGGGGCGCGCCCTTTGCTCGTTTTCTTCTTTTCTTCTTCATTTTGTGATTCTACAATAGACCTGGATTCAACGTGTTAAGCTTATCTCTCGTGACCACGTCGCTCGTGACAAGGAGGTTGAATTTTTCTATAATTTAAGTAAATTTTTTAACAACGAACGTTTCGAAAATTTTCCCAACGTTATTTAATAATAAAATTAACCTTTATACGTTAATTAATTTTTATTATACAATAGTTTTTTTTAGCTTTTTAAGAACGATTATTTTTATATTCTTAAATTATTATAGGAAGTACTTAAAACGAAAATTCGTAATTACGAAAGCGGTTATAATTTTTCGGAATAATTTTTTATAAATTTTTAAAAATTTATTCGAATATTAATCGACGCCCAGTATTTTATTCGGAATTATCCGAAATAAAATTTTTTAAATATTTTCTTCAGTAATTAATTCGTTAATAAATAATAAATCGCCGGTATTTAGAGGAAGGGTTTAATCGGGTAGATAATCCGTAAAGATATTTACTTTCGGGAAAAAACGTTCGGCGAGAATATTCGCTTTACTATTATAATCTTCGATTTTTTTTACTCCCTTATATTATTTAAAAGTTAAGAATTTGGGCGGGTCTATTAGTAAATAACTTCGGGTATAAATTTATTTTTCGAGGGTTTAGAATTTATTTGAATTTTTCGACGCCTTTTTAACGCTTTTTCGCTATATCGTTTATTAAATTTTTACGTTAATCCTTTTTTTCTTTATCGATATTTCTACGAATTTTATTTAATTCGAAGATATTTTTTCCTTATATTATTTTTACTATTTCTATTTCGTATTTTTCGTCGCTATTTTATATTTTAGCGTTTATTATTTTATTCTTTTCTTTCGATTTTTCTTCCGGTATAGGATATATTTTTCCGTTATATTTATAAATTCTCTATTAAATTTATTAAATATAAATTCTAATTTTTCTTTTATATTAATCTTCGCTAAGACCGAAATCCGTTATAACGTTACCTTTTATACTTTTTCTATATTTATTAAATTTTAATTATAATTTTCTTTTATTTCTACTTTCTTAATTTTTCCTTCGGTATAAATTTAAATTTCTTAAGGATAATAGTCTAAACCGGTTTATTCGTACCGTTATACCCTTTAATATTCGGTTTCGATTTTTAATATTATTTATACGTAATCGATTATTTTATTTCTTTTTTCTTATATTATATTATTTATACGGGTTAACTCCTCTTTAAGGGTAATAAATTATATATATTACCATTGTATTTATATAAAGAATTTTTTAATTCTTAGGTTAATTTTATTTTTTAAATCTTAATTGGGATAATAAAGGTTAAAGTCCCCGATAATTACGATTTAATATTTTATTAGGGGTTTTTCTTCAAAGAATTCGAGGAGGGGAAATTTTTATTCGTATTCTAATATTTTATACGTTTTAATAAGGGAATAAATTGAATAAATAATTAATAATTCCTTTAAATTTTTAAACGTTATAAAGGCCTAATTTTTTCCGACGTAGAAGTTTAGGTCCTTAAAATTTTATTTTTTATTTATATAAATAACCGCCTTCCCCTTTTTTAAATAATTTACTCTAATATATTTATTACCCCGTAGACGATAAATATCTTCGTTTAAATTCTTATTTAACTTTTAAATCGCTATAATATTATAGGTCTCCTTTTATTCGAATAGTAATTTCCTTTTTTCGTACGATTTCTTTATATTTTAATAGAATATTTTTAATTAAATTATTAATTACTTTATAAAGGAATATTTTTTAACCCTACGGGCGGAATAGGAGTAAGAGTCTTTTCTTTTTAAGTAACCGGTTTAACGGTAGCGATTAAGCCGGCGCTATTTTAAATACTTAAGTTTTAAAAATTTATAAATATATTTATTAGGTTTTTAATTATTAATTTCAGTTTAATAGAAGGCCTATTAATTCGCTTACGGGTATAGCCTTTATTTCCGCTTTTAAATTCCTTTTTACGAATAATAATAATATAGGCGGTAGGGGGGGTATTAGGGAGATTAATATCCTTATTATCTTTTACCGCCGTTAATTTTAATATAGTATTTTTTTCGGGGTCTTTCCGGTATATAAATAAACGTAGCCTTTTAGCGTATTTTATAGTAATTTTCGCAATAATTTTCTTAAGAATAGGGTATATTTTCTTTTCGAAAGCGTAATACTTATATTTTTTATATAGAGTATAAAAAATTAGTAATTCATTTTCGTTAAATAGGTAATTCGCTTCTTTAAAGTAATCCTTATTATATTTATCTTTATTATAGCGTTTATAAACGTTAGCGTTATAATAGAATTTCTTTAAGTATTTTACACTTTAATAAGTGAAATATTATTAAATATTAGCCGAAGAAGTGAATAATTCGTAAATATACGCGCCGCCTTTTTAGAGGAGGAATCCTTTATAGAAAAGTAAAATTCTTATTCCCTAGTTAAATCTATAGCGCCAATATGGTATGGGGTCTATCTCCGATTCCTTATAGGATAAAACCGTAAGCGTTAAGCGCCTTAGATAAAAACCCCGGCTATATTTCCTAGCGTAGACCTATTTGCGCCGCTTTTTCGGCGTTCTACAATTATAGTATATACTTACCGCCAACGCAATTAATATCTATCTTATCCCCTCTATTTACTATTATATTAAAATATTAAACCGTTCCGCCTCCTTAATCCGCTATCCCGTCTTTTATTTATTACCGCCTTCCGCCTTCTATTCTTTTACTTATTTATCCTTTTAATTATTATTAAATTTCTTAACCGTTAAATTTTCCTTTATTCTTTTTATCTTCTTCTTCCCTCTATTACAATTACGTTTTTATTATAATTGATATTAATATAAAGACTTTCCTCCTTTAAATATAAAAACCCCTTATTTTCCGGGTTTTTTTAAACTTTTCCTTCCTTTAATAATAATAATCGATTCGAAATAATTATTCCCCGTTAAAAATACGCTAAAACGCTCCGTAAAATAATAAAAATTTCCAATAAAAATAAAAGCGAAAATTCGTCTCCCCTTCGCTTTCCTTCGCTAATCCTTATATTTAATATAATTAATATTAATACTAAAATTAATTTCGAATATATTATTAAACGCTTTATTAATAATAAATTCTTTTATATATTAGAAAAAGGGTAAATTTTCCCTCTATTACGTTTTATTTTTATATTAATTTCTCCGAAACTATATTTATATTCCCCCGTATTTTATTTATACCCTCCAATTAATTAAAGCCTTCTTCGCCTTCCCGGCCGTCCTAAATTATAATATTTATATAAAGGCTATTATTAAATTAACTTATTATATTCTTAATTACCTAAATAAATTATTATTTTCTATATTGTTAATATTTCTTATTTTAATTCGTCTTTAAATAAATTTAATTAAATTACCTAATATATTTTAACGGTTTTGTATTATATAATTAATATATTTCGCAACTTTTACGATCTTTATAATACCTTTTAAAAGAAGGTCGTTAATAAAAACCTAATTAATAGCGAATTCTACGACTATTTTATCCGCTTCCGTATTATTATTAAGGAATTTACTAATACGATTCGCTTTCGCCTTATTAGCGATAGCTTTATTAATACCCTAAAGTAATTTATTCGCTATAAAAAATAATCGGTTAACGATTATTTCTAAAAAGGTTATTATAAACTCCTCTTTTTTAATAAAAATAATTTAATCGGCGGTTATATTCTTTTAAATAATATCCCCTATAGTAATAATAATAATTTATTCTATAATAGTAATAGTAATTTACTTCGTAACGGTAATAATAGAATTCCTCCGAATAATAATAGTATTCGTATACTTTCTCGTAATAATTCCCCGATAGAGATTAATTCGCCGGCTATTTGTCCTATTAGTTTTATTCCTATTAATAGTAATTAATTCGTTTAATATTAATTCGTAATTAATATTATACGTTAATATATTCGTTAATTCGATAAATAGAACCGTTTATTCGCCGATAATAATAAAATATTAAAAATTTTAATTAATTATAAAAAGAAATAATAATTAAATAAATTATTACTTTCGCGGCCTAATAGACTTTTAATTAAATAAAAATCCTCCCTTATCTTCGTTCTAACGTATTAATAAATAAAAATAAAAGAAAAAGAAAAAAAGAAAATTAAAAATAACGAATAAATTTATTTCGCTACTCTTTTTTTAATTCGATTATTAAGCGGTATTTATTTAATTATCCTAACCGAAGTATTTATAATAAATTTTTTTCGGCCTTAATTCTATTATTTAAATAAATTTAGAATTATTTTTACGTTTACGGCTAATTAATTATTACGAATTATATATTTATTATCCGGAGATATTCGAATATAATATAATAAAATATTTCCTATTTTAATCCGTACGAATAAATAAGGGTATTAATATCGGGGATTCTCTTTTAAAAAAAGAAGGCTTTAAAATTAATTACTTCTATTTTCGCTTAAATGAAGAAGGAGTTTTTTACTTTCGTTAATAAATAATAATCTTTATCGTCCTCCGAAAATTAAATTCTCTTCCGCTTCTTTTTTTTTTAATTAATTATATACCGTTTTATTATAATATTATTAAATTTCGGATTAAAATTAATAATTATAAATTTATACCGCTAATTTAATTTAATTACTATTATTATTAATTAATAATTATAATATAATACCTACTTTCTCTTTATAGCGTCTTTTAATTATATTTTTTAATCGAAAACTAAAAATTCCGGCGGCTATAACGGTTAAATAAATACGCCCGTTATTAAGGGTAATCCTATTATAATCGCTATAAAATTCTCTATTAATACTTATTCTTCCGCCTATTTAACTTTAATAATACTACTTTCCAATTTATTAATAAATAATTAACCTTTTATTCGCTTTATTTAAATATAATTAATTACCTAAATTACTATTTTTCGGACGAATTTAACCTAATCTATACGGGCGAATCTCTTTTCGAAAACCCTTACCTATTTATTAAAATAGAAATCGAATAATAAGCAAAAAATTTCCGTTTTAAAATTCCGTACCGGCGTAATTTTATACGCCCTAATAACGACTTTTAAATATTTAATTTAATATTTAACTAATTCGATTACTATCCCTCGAAATTTATTATATATTTCTATCGGTTAATAAAAAACTAAAGCTCTATATATAATTGCGCTTCGAATATATTTAATATAAAATTCCTTTATATAAACGAAAAAGTAATTTTAAATTTTTACGATTAACTAAATTAATATATTCGTTTAAATCTTTATTTTTTTCTTAATAACTTCCGTATAAATTTAATAATTAAATTTATAATTTAATTAAATACTTAAGAATTTTATTAATTCCATCGGTCGAAATATAATATCCCCGAATTAAAGAATTTCCATTCTTAATACCCTCGTCCGCATAAAATATATTAATTCTATCTTATTCACTTCGAATTTTATATTTTTTTCCCTTATCTATTCAAAATAAATTTCTTATATTATTTAAAATATCCTATAATTCTCTTTAATAATCTTCGCTACGGCGACGATATTAATATTATTAACAAAACTAATTATAATCGTATTCTTAACTATAATTAACTTATAATATAATAAAATAATAAAGAGGATAAAAAGAATTAAAGAGAAGAAGGAGCCTTAAAGTACTCCGGCTTTTATAATATAAAGAGCGGATATTTCGTCGTTAAAAAAAAAGGAACCTCTTCGTCCATTAATAAAATTCGCTACTTATTCGAAAATTTATTATAAGAATTATATTTCCTATAAAATATATAATAACTATTTATAATTAATTTTATCAAATACGCTTTTAAAATTAAAAAATATTAACAATATAACAGCTCTAAATTTCTAAATTATATATATAATATTTATAATAATACGGATTATAAATTCGGTCGAATAATTTACCCAATTATTTATTTAACCTTCTAATAAGAAATTAAATTCTTCTACAATTTAAATAAATCTTTTAACAACAAACGTTTCGAAGATTTTCCCAACGTTATTTAATAATAAAATTAACCTCTATACACCGGCTAATTTTTATTATACGGCGGTTTTTCTTAGCTTTTTAAAAACGATTACTTTTATATTTTTAAATTATTATAAAAAATACCCAAAACGAAAATTCGCAACCGTAAAAACGGTTATAATTATTCGGAATAATTCCCTACAAATTTTTAAAAATCTATTCGAATATTAATCGACGTTTAATACTTTATTCAAAATTATCTAAAATAAAACCTTTTAAATATTTTTTTTAATAATTAATTCGTTAATAAATAATAAATTACTAATATTTAAAAGAAGGGTTTAATCGAATAAATAATTTATAAAGATATTTACTTTCGGGAAGAAACGTTTAGCGAAAATATTCGCTTTACTATTATAATTTTTAATTTTTTCTATTCCCTTATATTATTTAAAAATTAGGAATTTAAATAGGTTTATTAATAAATAATTTCGAGTATAGGTTTATTTTTCGAAGGTTTAAAATTTATTTAAATTCTTTAATACCCTTTTAATACCTTTTCGCTATATTATTTATTAAATTTTCGTATTAATTCTTCTTTTCTTTATTAATACCTTTACGAATTTTATTTAATTCGAAGATATATTTTCCTTATATTATTTGTACTATTTCTACTTCGTATCTTTCGTCGTTATTTTATATTTTAACGTTTATTATTTCATTCTTCTCCCTTAACCTTTTTTCCGGTATAGGACGAATTCCTCTATTATATTTATAAATTCTCTATCGAATTTATCGAATATAAATCCTAATTCCTCCTTTATATCGATTTTCGCTAAAACCGAAATCTATTATAATACCGCTTCTCGTACTTTTTCCGTATTTATTAAATTCTAATTATAACCTTCCTTTATTTCTATTTTCTTAACCTTTCTTTTAATATAAACCTAAATTTTTTAAAAATAATAATCCGAACCGGTTTATTCGCACCGTTACGCCCCCTAATATTCGGTCTTAATTTTTAATATTATTTATACGTAATTAATTATTTTATTTCTCTTTTCCCATATTACGTTATTTATACGGGTCGGCTCCCTTTTAAAAGTAACGAATTATATATATTATTATTATACTTATATAAAGAATCTTTTAATTCTTAAGTTAATTTTATTTTCTAAATCCTAATTAGGATAATAGAAGTTAAAATCCCCCGATAGTTACAATTTAATATTTTACCGAGGGTCTTTCTTCGAAGAATTCAAAGAAAGGAAACCCCTATTCGTATTTTAATATTTTATATATTTTAATAAAGGAATAAATCGAATAAACGATTAATAATTCTTTTAAATTCTTAAATGTTATAGAGGTTTAATTTTTTCCGATATAGAAATTTAAATCCTTAAAATTCTATTTCTTATTCACGTAAATAACCGCCCTCCCTTTTTTTAAATAATTTACCCTAATATATTTACCGTTTTATAAATAATAAATATCCTCGTTTAAATTTCTACCCAATTTTTAAATCGCTACGATATTATAAATTTCTTTATATTCGAATAATAATTTCCCTCTTTCGTACAATTTCCCTATATTTTAATAAAATATTTTTAATTAGATTATTAATTATTCTATAAAGGAATATTTTTTAGCCCCGCGGGCGGAATAGGAATAGGAGTTTTTTCCTTTTAAATAATTAATTTAGTAGCGGCGATTAAATTAGCGCTATTTTAAATACCCGAGCCTTAAAAATTTATAAATATATTTATTAGGCCTTTAACCGTTAATTTCGGTTTAGTAAAGGGCTTATTAATCTATTTATAAATACGGCCTTTATTTCCGTTTTTAAATTCCCTTTTACGAATAATAATAGTATAAACGGTAAGGGGGGCGTTAAAAAAATCGATATCCTTATTATCTTTTACCGCCGCCGGCTTTAATATAATATTTTTCTTAAAGTCTTTTTAATATACGAATAAATATAGCTTTTCGGCGTATTTTATAGTAACCTTCGTAATAATTTTTTTAAGAATAAGGTATACCTTCTTTTCGAAGGCGTAATATTTATATTTTTTATACGGAATATAAAAAATTAGCGATTTATTTTTATTAAATAGGTAATTCGCTTCTTTAAAGTAATCCCTACTATATTTTTCCTTATTATAACGTTTATAAATATTAATATTATAATAGAATTTCCTTAAATATTTTATACCTTAATAAATAAAATATTATTAAATATTAGCCGAGGAGGTAAATAGTTTATAAATATATACGCCACCTTCCTAAAAGAGGAATCTTTTATAAAGAATTTCAATTACTTTTATAATTATAATTTTTATTATAAAGAGTCCCCTATTTTCGCTAATTCTCTTTTTTTATAGGCGTATTTTAATAATAGAAGCGGTCGGGTTCATTTATTATATTTTATAAATAATATCTTCTATCCTTATATATTTAGCGATATTTATTTAAAGGAACCCTTTAATAATTAACGTAATAATATTTAAAAATACAAACGCTTTTTCGCTAAAGACCTTTTTAGCTTAAATTTAATATTATTAATATTATTCGTATATAGTATTATTAAATATAATTCTATAATCTCCGGTCGTAGGTAATTTCGTAACGGTTCGTATAATATTAAAGGTATTAGTTTTTAAATCGCGAAATATCTTCTCAATTTAAATTTTAATTTCTTTATTCGTCCGCTTCGAATATTAAATATCGATCGTAATATTTCGGATAAAGAAAGTACGGTCGTAATTAATAAAGAATATTTTTAAAAAGGGAGTAATAATCGTAATATATTAGGGAATAAACCTAATCTTAGGAAGAATATCCTTTATAATTCCGGCCTATATTTTCAACGCCTTTTTAATATTCTTTTATAATTCTTATAAAATTATCTTCTTTAAATCGTTGAAATCTTTCCTAATAATAATTTAATTATTATTAACTTTATTAATTTCGGGGCGCGTTATTTTATTTTTCTTCGCGGAGATTTTCGTATATTCGTTAAATAATTTATAAACTTAATTATAATTTTCGAATAAAACGGCGTTATAATCCGAAGATTTATTCGCTTTAGCGATAAATTTTTTTATAATTTCATCGTCCTTTTACGTTTTTTCCAAAATCTTCGCGGTACGTACTATATTAGGGTCATTATAAATTGAAAGTCTTACGAATAGGTTATAGACGTTATTTTCAAATCTACGATTATTATTATTAATTATTATTAATAATAATAATATATTATCGTCGTTATAATTATTGCGGGATATTATAAAGGACGTAAAAGACCCTCTTAAATCGATTCCCGTTATCAATTTTCGTTTTAGAGCGTTCTTCGATTAAAAATCGGCGTTTCTAGTTCTAAA